>JNEV01001693.1:0-549295 GCA_000697495.1 Saksenaea oblongispora B3353
CATCCGAGATATCACTTACGCTGGGTCATTATTTGCCAATTACTTTATCTTACGATTGTTTGAGCAAAATCAAGAGCTTCCAGCTATTTCTCAGGATCTTTGCTACAACCTATTTGCTATTGTTGCTGGAAAGGGAGACAACGCGAGTGCTAGCATAAAAGCTGCATTTCAAGATTTCAAGAACGATGTACCTACCTTTGATTCAGACTTATTTGCTTCTCAAGGATATATGACACTAGTTGCTGACGCTGCGAAACAATATGAAGAATGCATAAGAAACCACGTTGTGGCTAATTTTGAAGCCAAGACGATTCAATACTTGCTTATAAGATTTTCCGACATAGACGATACGGCTTATCTCGGGAAGACCTCGGTTTCTGAACGCAAAGCACTAGCACAGTATGTTTACACCACTGCAACAGGAGATCCATCCACAAAGCCTACTTGGCCAAGCAAAGTCTCACGCTCGGATGAACGAGAAAAGACTGTTAAGAGTTTACTCAGTTCACTCGCCCTTGGTCCACAGCCAATTACAGTGTCGGAACTGAGTGCTTATCCCGAGAAATACCTACCTTGGATGCATACCGTGTTGAAGCGAATGGAGAAAAGAGTCTGTATCAAAGAAGAGACGGCGCAGAAGTATGTCTCGAATGCGTTTGTCTATCGAAACGTTAAAGAGGTAATTGTATCCAGTTTTCTGGTTTTATTTGACACAGTACACAGTTAGTTGACACCAAAAAGCTTTCAAAAAAGCTATTGTCAAGCTTGAACCATGCGGTACGTTCAGCAATCAGACAGAAAGGTCTGATTCAGTTGCCGAAGAGCTTCACCCGCAACCTCCCAGAGAAAGAATGGCGGGCCCTGCAGACTTCGTACAGTCAACCATAACGGCAATTGAGAATGACAACTTCCGCCCTCTTAAATACACAGACCCGCGAGGTTGTCGACGTTTCACCATCTTTCCGGTTTACTCGTTCCAATGTCGACATGTCACAGTCGATTTCCAAGCCTTAGGAAAGTTGCTGACAGTAGCTCATATTCCACATCATGGTCCTGTACCGACGGCAGCAGAATCCAGGGAGATATATTTCGAACTATTTAACATGAGCAAGATAGGATATCGGAAAGTCGAAAGTCTAGAAACTAGCAAGTCAGTATTTTGGTAAGAATACACAGCGCTTTGCAACTGTTCTTCAATGTTTCTGTAGGGATAAGATAAGAACCGATGGAGTAGATGTGGAATTTATCTTTAAGCGCCCTAAACGCGAATCCTCTTCAAATCCCTTGACACCGGCAGATCTACAAGACCTTGCGCAGGACGCCTGCGTTTGGGGGGTTGACCCTGGGGTCACTGACACTTTCGTGGCTGTTGATGGAGATGGGACGGAGCCTCATCGGATACGCAAAACCAGTACTGTCGAGTATTACGATGTATGCGGGTACAACAATGCGACACGGTTACGGAAGAAGTATATGGACGAAAATCCTGAAGTCAAAAAAACTATTGATGAAATACCGACTTTAAAGTCCACGGATATGAATGTCTTTCTGAAGTCACTGCGATATCGTTTCCAGAATCATAAAGCTATCACAAGCTTTTATGATAAAGATGATCGGTGAGGCTATTTGAGAACACTTTTTGTTCCTGATATAGGCTTAGGTTCAACAGGCTCAAGTGGAAGTCGTACATCGATAAGCAAAAGGGTACGGTAGAGATTGCAAAGCGTCTTCTTTACGGTAGCAGGAAATATCACGGAAACAGCAATAGCTCGCGCCTTAAGTCAAGTAAAAAATCAAAGGGCAAGGTGAAGTGGAAATGCCTAGACAATCACGATCAGATGGTGGAAAAGAGCCGCCCTATTATCATCGCTTTTGGAAACGGAGCTAGTTTTTCGTCCATGAAGAGAAAGCTTCCCTCCTCAGCGAGAACAATAAGAAACAAGCTCTATTATCTAGCAAAGCAGAAAAGGGTACAACCAGCCTATCTGGGAATCATATTAAATTAACAGTATAACCATAGGAAACGGTTCGAGTTGTGATGATCGACGAGTACCTAACATCGCAGATCTGTCCAATCTGTCAAAAAAGAAACCTACAGAAAGAAAAGGAGAGGCGGGACAAAAATGGTGGCGCCGGTGCAGAGCTGTACTCTGTACTCAAATGCAGTGGTTGCGCTGTGCGCTGGAACCGTGATATCTTGGGTGCTAAAAATATTCGACGAACATTTTTATATATGGCGCAAAACAGTAACGAAAGACCCCCCGAATTGCGACGTCCCAAGAAAACTTAATGTAAAAGATCAGTAATACTTTTACGTATAGTAACATTTTGTATACTACAACTTGTTAACGGATATAAAATTATCAGCGGATTTTGAATGATTGTAGCAACCCCAATTTTCAACATTTCTTTCAAAACCAGTAATGCATGGAAAACGCCAAATCTTAGAGCTGTAAGACAATGGGCTCACGGTCTCGGATGTAAATAAAATTCTTGGCGATTATAGTGCCTCAAGATGATGCATAATAAACGACAAAATTTTGCCAACTATTGAAAGACCGTAGCGTGATATGAAATCATTGGAGGCACGTTATCTTCTCTTTTTAAGAATAACAGAGAAGGTAGTTTAATGATGTCTACTTGCAGTATGTTGTGCATCCACCAAAGTTAAGTGTAGTACCACTATCATGGATACTATTCCAACATTCTCTATCGAAACGCAGTGTTTACAAAATACATGACTATAATTAATCAATTAGACACACATGTACCTTCAAGTATTAGAACGCATGTATTCTAAGATATGATCCAAGTTTTTTTTTTTTTCGTTCTACCAGCACTCTGTGTCACACAGCATGAGCTGCGATGCAACAACGCCAGTTATAAGTTTGCTATGCACGTCACTGTTGAAAAAAGGCGGAACTTAGAGTCATTGAATATTTGTTTACAGCAAGGACATTTAAACATGGTAAGGTACAGGGTGTTCCTACGAGTGAGTGATCGTTTTCAGTTTGTTCAAATTGCGATATTACAATATGGAACGTGCACACGTGAACCATCATCCTCCTATGTTTCGTTATGAAGGGCCAATAATCAGTCTTTGAAAAATCGGAGAATGAACGTAAAGTATCAAAACGTTTCCTAAAATCAAGACTTCGACCGACGAGTAGATCGCACAGAACATTTCCTATACACTAAATTGAAGCTACATGATAAAACACTAGGATGAACAATTATATACAAGATAGATATCTATATTTATAGACAAGATTATAGAAAACTGACGTGAAAATCGATCGATCTGTCCCAAAAAAATATTGACACTGAACCAATCAAACGTGGAAAAAAAAAAAATTCAAAATAGAATATAAAGGTTCCTGTACTAAGAAGCATGTTTGTCTTACTTTTATTAAAAAAAAAAACTTTCTAATATTCTTTTGGGACCATGTCTGACAACCCCAATGACCAGCTAAAGTAATTCTTTTACTCATCGTTTACAGAGTCTCATGTCATAACCTTTGTTCATTGTAGTGCTGATCCTTCTGTCAGTACCTTTACGTCTGCTCTATGGTTCAACGCTGCACTGTCAGTTGGATTCTTTGGAGCATTTACCATTCTTCGGAATGTACGACCTCAAACTTATGCACCGAGATCGTACTTGGTTGACAAAGAGTAACGTATTTCTCATTTGAAGATCAATAGATTTTGATTGGTTAAATAGGAGGCAACCACCACCCCTTCCAAAAGGGTACTTCTTATGGATAATAACATTACTGCGATTACCTGATGATGAATTGATTCGCTGCATGGGGTTGGATTGTTTCATGGTGTTGAAATTTTTACGAATGGGCATCTTTGTCTTCTCTATCTACGGTTTTTTTGCCTTGCCGATCTTAATCCCTATGAATGTAATCAATCAAAAAAACTCTGCTGGTCTAAATCTTTTAACGATGGGTAATGTATCGTACGTGCCACGTCTGTGGGCACATTTGGTTTTGGCTGTTTTGTTGACAGGTAAGATAATTTCGTCCAACAACGTCATCTGAAAAACACAATTATCAGCTGGAGTGATCTGGTATACTTTCCGTGAAACGCGCAAATACCTCGTATTACGACGACGATACATTTTGAGCCCTGAATTTGCCAACTCTGTTATGGCCCGTACTCTTTACGTACCCTCTATTCCAAAGGATGTCAACAACGCCGAAGAATTAACTAGAATATTCAGCAAGTTTCCCGGAGGTGTTCGTCGTATCTGGCTAAACAGGTACTTAGGCCAATGAATGAGACAACTGACCCCGCTGAAACTTAAATTTGTCATGTGCAGAGATTTGGAAGAGCTTCCGGACTTGGTGGATGAACGTCAGAAAAATATTCAGAATCTTGAAACTGCGATGACAAAAGCGATTCTCGCTTCGTATAAGCATTATGCGAAAACGGATAATCAAAATCTGGAGGTGGGTGATACCACACATCTTCCTATTCCAGAAAAGCTCCGTCCTGTACACCGTGTCTCTCCATTGCCTATCGGTCTACCGCTTGTCGGTCGCAAGGTCGATTCCATCAATTATTACAGAGAAGAAATCAAGGAGCTCAATGAAAAGATCGCCAAGCGCCAACGCTCAGCAGACACATGTCCCAAATTACGGTCCGCCTTCATCGAATTTCGTCAACAAATTGCGGTTCATATGGCTGCTCAGACGCTCATTCATCACACTGAATTGAGAATGGCCCCCCGTGCTCTCCACATCGCTCCCACGGATGTGATCTGGGATAATATGAACATCCGCTCTAAAGAACGCTTGCTTCGTCGAATGGTTAGCTTATCGATTACCAGCGCTATTGTCATCTTCTGGGCCATTCCAGGTACATGGTGGATCTTTAATACCTTGAGGTTACTCATGATCAATCGATAGTCGTCTTTGTGCAATCCGTCTCCAGTTTGGAGGAACTTAGCAAGCAGTTCACGTTCCTTGAGGGTGTTAAGAATCTTGGTCCTACTGCTGTTGGTATCATCCAGGGTATCCTTCCTGCAGTGGCCTTGGCTATTTTGATTGCCCTCGTTCCTATTGTCTTTGCAGGTACATCTATTCAGGAAAACGACGAGTAAACAGCGCGCTTATTTTATCGACATTAGCTTTGTCCAAGCAGGAAGGAATTCCTCAAAAATCCTTTGTAGAGCTGTCTGTTCTACACAAGTACTTTTTCTTCCTGGTATGTATGGTGACTCTATTCTTCAGAACGAGTATGTTTAACCCAAGCGTAGTTTATCGATGTTGTACTGGTTTCTACCATTGCCGGAGGTGTTTTCCAGACGCTGTCCGCTATCAAAGACAATCCCACAAGCATCATCAACACACTGGCCGAAAAGCTTCCTCAGGCATCGACCTTCTTTATTACTTTTGTGATGCTTCAAGCTATCAATGGGTCGGGACAGGCCATGCTTCAACTTGTGCCATTCGTCCTCTCCTACCTATTTCCATTCCTGTCCACAACCCCGCGTGATATTTACAACCAGAGAACATCGTGTCCCTCCGTCAACCTCGGTACACTTATCCCTTCCCACACTGTTATTTTTGTACTAGGTAACGTACATTGGTTGACACGCGTACCAAACTGAATGAATACCTAGGTCTTGAATACTCAACCATTGCGCCATTGATTGTTCCCTTTGTCCTCCTGTTTTTCTGTATGCACTACTTCGTCTACTTATACCAGTTCATGTACGTTTACGAAAGAGATTACGAAACGGGCGGTCGCGCATTCCCTCGTGCTATTCGTCACGTCTATATCGGTCTGTACACATGGCAGCTTACGATGATCGGTTTGTTTGCTATCCGAGGAGATCAGGCAATAGGACAGCTTGTTGTGATGATCGTCACTCTCATTGGCACCATTTTTGCCTTGGCGCTTTACGACAAGTCTTTCAAACCACTCTTCAAATACCTCCCTGTGGACTGTGTTGATACGGACATGTCAGCCGAAGTGGCCGCTGACCATACAGACGTCATTAGCAGTGTCCACAGCCCATCGGTAAAAGACGACGATCAAAAGATCCTTATGCGCGCAGAGCATGAATCAGATGCTGTCAGTCACCGCACTGGTAACTCGACTTCGTTGGACAGACATCCATCCACAAGTTTAGCCAAGAGAGATTCAACAGCTTCAACAGGCCTAGTGGATGCTTATGGATTATACCGACGATCACATGCGAAGCTGGAGCAGGAATTGACCAAGAGTGGCAGCGATGCCTCCGATACCAAAGCTACGATGACGTCGATCGCCAAGCAAATGTACGATACAGCGTCCTATATGCATCCATCTCTGTTCCAAGAACAGCCTGTCGTCTGGTTGCCTAAGGATGATATTGGCATTACAGAAGCAGAATTGAAACACTTGCGATCGTTGGGCATTTATGCAACAGATTCCAATGCCACACTTCACCGGGATGCCAAAGGTAAAGGCAAGGTTGAAGTGGATGAAAGTATCATCAAGGATAAAAAAGGCATGCCCGGCGTCACACCTCAACCAGGTGTATCAAAATACGTTAATGATTACGTCCGCACGGTGGTCGACAGCTACAACGTTGTTACTGCTCTAGGAATGTCCGTTAGTTCATAATCCCAGTAGAGCCTTCGCTATATCTTTTTAGCTATCGTAATTTTGTACTATTACTCCAAAAACATTGCATTATAATTTTGTAAAAGGAACCATGTTAAACGTGTGTGGCAAATTGCTGATAAGTAAAAGATAAAAATGACACCTGTGTCTCCCGTTTAGTGACGGTCCTTTTCTGTCAGTCTCTCATTTACATTACACCATTCGAATGTAGGCATGTACCAAGTACGGTGGAGAACATATATCTAGTAAGCGAGATAAGAGTTTTCCATCTATATTTTTCTTTTTGCGTGTTATAAGGATATATAATATCGAAGATGAAATTTTCAGGCAAAAGATAGCGTGGTGCTATGGCTAGGTTTAGTGCTCTACATCCACTCCTGCCTCCAGAGAATATACGGGGATCAGTGCCCCTGGTCTAAGGAAGCGATTGATTTGGAAGCGCCGGATCCCGTTTATCGGGGTTCACGGACTTATTGCTATGGAAAAATTCCCTAAACCATGATCGTAATGCGTCAACACGCGTCCCACAGTAAAGTACCTGACGTAGGGCTCCTGCACCGCACCTTCATCCCTAGTTGAAGAGATGCAACGAGATAATCGTTCATTGGTCCAGGCCCATCGTTTCTTTTTTTATGTTTAAAGCACAAGGAAGGAGGTACTTACACAGAATGATGGAATACAAGGATACTTTGGGTGCAGCCTAAATGGAAACATGGAAGGTTCAACATTTAAGCTTTCTACGAAAAAAAAAAATGACGTGTTTCGGACAACATCAGCTAGCTTGTTACCTAGGGCTCGGTAGACAGTGGGATAGGAATATCATTTTGTCGCAGGCACACTACCTTTCCTTCTTTTCCTGCCACCCTTGCTGGCCGTTGCAAATACTTATGGGCGGCTGGAAACTCCGACGTTATGCGGAAAGTTTCTGCACCGATCACATTCTGTGTGATAGATTGTTGTTTTGGAGGGAATGCCTTCCCTTTCAACCCAATGGTTCCATTTTACCGGGAAATCGTCTTTGGCGTCTGTCTCGTTTCGTGCTCCATTGCGCATTTTTTCAATCGTAGCTAATTTCACGTTAAACGGAACACCAAAAATAACGACATTTTTCAAGAACGACGCGTTCTAGAAATTCATTGGTTTGAACAACCCCGGAAACACGGTTCCCGGTATGAAGGATGGGCCACCCTGTGACCGTGGAAAAAAAGATAAAAAAAAGGAATAAGGTTAACACGCTTGTTTTTTCCTACTCTTCCACATGGATTTGCCAGAGTTGAACGTATATTCCAAGCAGGACAGTTCTGCCTCTGTCTTGGCCAACGAACAGTATGATGGTGCCATTGTGATATTTACCGACAAGAAGGCGCTTGTGAACGTTGTTCCCAGTGCTCAGAAATGGTTGGAGCTCGATGCCACATTCGGCGATGCCGTGCAACTGTTGATTCCGGAAGATGCCCAGCCTGCCAAGCGTGTCATCATTGCCCCCACCGGCTCCATTCGCAACGACTTTGACGACGTCCGCCGCTACCAGGGTAAGTTGTCGTTGACAGCGAGTTTATGCTTGTGCTCCGTATTCATTGTTTCTGCTGAAAGATGCTGCATTTGCGGCTGGACAGCGTGCCCTCAAGGCCGGTATGGTCGCTCCTGTGGTTCTCTTTGCAGACACGCCATCCACGGATTCGCTTTCATGGACGTTTGCGGAGGATCAGGATTACAAGCGCTTTTTGGAGGTGACAACCTTGGGATTGTTGGAGGCCGAGTTTGAGCCAGTGGACGTGCGTGACCATGCTGAGCGCGTTCAGAAGCCGCTTAAAACATTTAAGCAGTTGGGTGTTGTGACCTCGCTTGAACAGGCCGATGTGGCCGGATTCATCAACGTCGTCGCTGCTATCGAGAGCGGACGTCGGATGGCCAAAGGTAAAAAGACCAAGAAAGGAAAAAAAGGACAGCTTTGGCTGAGTGGCTTTTTTGGGATAGATATTGGATCTCCGGACCCTGAACGTATGTCGCCTATCCAGATTGTCAAGTATCTGGAGGAACAGTTCAAAAATGCCAAGCATGTCAAGATGTCAGTGATCGAAGACATTGACGCCATCAAGAAGGAATATCCTTTGGCTCATGCGGTGACCCGGGCCAGTCTGGCGGGTAGGACAGCAAACCCTTTTTCTTTCTGCATTCATGCATCTCATTTTCACTCTAGTGCCACGCCACCACCCTCGCTTTGTTCACTTTGAATACAAGGCTCCCGATCAGACCAAGGTGAAGGAGAAGTAAGTGCACAGCGTTCTCTTTGGCGTGGCTGATATTTTGTCAAGCCTTTACTTTGTCGGCAAGGGTGTTACTTACGACACTGGAGGAGCTGATATTAAATGCAGTGGTCATATGCGAGGTGAGCTAATTTATCACGACAATGTTTGTGGTAACCCGGTGACGCATAGACATGTCACGCGATAAGTGTGGTGCCGCTGCCGTTGCGGGATTTTTCAAGACGATCGAGGCGCTGCAGCCACAGCACGTCAACTTGACCGCCGGTCTGGCTCTTGTCAGAAACTCTGTGGGCGCAGACTCGTATGTGTCGGACGAAATCATCTACTCCAGAAATGGAACACGAGGTAACCTTGGCCCGCGTCCGGGAATGTGTCTCCGTTTAATCAAGAAAATCATTAGTTTTGGTTGGCAACACCGACGCCGAAGGCCGTATGGTCATGACGGATTTGCTGTGCGAATTCAAGGAACGGGTAGTGAAACATAAACAATCGGGCGAACTTTCAGCCAGCGCACCCTCGCTTTTCTTCACCGTGGCCACCTTGACCGGCCACGCCCTGCGCGCCTACAACAACTATGGTATTGTCCTCGACAACGGCTTTGCACGAAAGAACCGCGTTTCCAGACGTATCTACGATGCTGGCCACATCCTTGCCGATCCATTCGAAGTCTCCACCATGCGTCGCGAAGACGTCGAGGTCGTCCAGCCAGGCCGATCCAGTGAAGACGTCGTTCAAGCCAACGACCAGCCAAGTACGATGACGAACCGTGGTCACCAATACCCTGCTGGATTTATGCTGATTGCCTCTGGTCTGGATAAGCACGGACTGGACCATGACATCCCCATCGGTTATACACACGTCGATGTCGCTGGTTCTGCCGAGCTGATAGCGGCAGAAAAATGGAGTTTGCCACGCTGCACTGGCTCTCCAGTGGCAGCGTTCACTGGCGCTTTCCTGCTTTAAATGGTGTTGCTATTTCTTCATTTATATTTCAACGAATAAAAAATGTACATGTATTTACAAACAATGAAGGGAGGAGGGTTTCGCTACGGATGTCGTTTCCTTTTCCCGGAATTTGCGATAATGGCGAGAGGTGGGTAGTCAGAAAGGTGTGCCTCCGTGCTTTGCTTTGAACGGTCGCTGGAAGAAGCCTTACCGCTGCCATCCTATCGACAGGTTAAATAAAACAAGTAAAAAAAATGCCTAGGCAACCTTTGCTTCTTTATTGCTCAGCGTATCTGTATCAAAGCGCAGTGGGCTGCCGGTGTATGGCGTCGAGCCGTAGGAGGCAAGAGGCCCGTGTAACCGCACCAGGAGGGGCTCTCGTAAGGCAGTGTTTGTCACGGGCATGCTCGTTGTTCGCCAGTTGCGTCGGCAGTGAGGGGCGGTTTGGCTGCCGACAGGATCGAGTGGCGGCAACGAATGCCGTTTTCGGAACGAAGCCGTTTCGTAGGCTTGGTCGTCATCCAATCCTCGTGCCAAGCGGACAATCGTGTCTTCTTCGTCTCTATCGTTTGGCTGCTCGTTTTCATCGTGAATTTGCAGTTTCTCCACGAGGACGTCACCAAACAAACTGATAAAGTAGGCAGCGACAGCAATAGACAGCACGATGTACAGCAACCAGAACTCCTGCGCAAGCTGCAGCCACGGGTTTAGTCTACGTCCTGTGTGATCCTTTAACAACTTACAGCTGTTTGTGGCACCAGGTCGCCAAAGCCAATGGTTAACTGCGTTACAAACGTAAAGTAGAGGGCATCCAGGTACGTCCAATCCTCTTCGAGCCAACAGAATACCGTGGCGCCTCCAAACCACGAAAAGATCAAGATAATCGCCATGCGCATCGTCCCTGACCGCGTGATCACTTGGACCAGAAACTGCCTTTCTTTCTCGCCAAGGATATTGGCGATGGTGTAGCTGCTAAAGGAGGACATGTTGGAGTAGGTTCTTCGAAATTCGCCAGTTGCACGTGGCGGGTTGAGCTCTTGCCGCTGCGACCATTTCTGCCGCTGTTTGCGTGAATAGTCGTGCAATGATTCAACACGCATTAAATTGACCTTCATCATATGCGACGAAGTGCCGGTGATAACGGCGCGGATGGACAACAGAAAGTAGCCAATCACACCGATACCGGCAATCGTGTACACCAAGAAAAAGATACGGCCCGCGGTAGTGATAGGCGCCAAATCGCCGTAGCCTGGCTATCTGTAAGCAGGCAACAACATCAAACAGTACTGTCTCTTACCAATGGTGGTCAATGCCGTTGAGCAAAATACAATCCCTTCACTATGTGTCCAGTTTTCAAGTCGCATAAAGGTAAGCGCTCCAACGGCGATCATCGTGCATGCCATAATGCTGGGCAGGACCACGCCCTTGAGTACAAGGGAAAGATCGGAATAAGGAAACATCAGGATCCAGTCTGTCGTAAAACCTAGTGCTGCCACAAATTCTAATACACCTGATAACAGACAGCTCCAGTACCCACGTGAGAAAGCATAGGCCTTCACATCGGGGACTCGTTTGGAAAAGTGGTACGTTGCCGATAGACACAAGATAGCTAACCTCTGTTTAGATCACCTTTTTTTTTTTTTACGCTTTGCTGTTCTTACTTTGGCTGTACGCAAGCCATTGGCACCATCGTGAGGCTGTATAAAATTTAAGTCTTGTTCTGGCAATCAGAAGCAGAGAATTTAAAATGCCGCATGTCAATGCTAATGTGACCATCACCGATTCCGTACGATCTAAATGCAGCACAGCATTTCGATCGAATGAATGGCCTCTTCCATCCCAATGAGTATGATCGACCAACCAGCCGGGAACCGCTTCGAACGTTAATGTTAATTCATGTGTGTTGGGCAATGATAGATCGGGCGATGGTCTTACCTAGTGAGCGCACGAGAATAAATGTAGCATAAATGGTGCAAAATGCCGCAACGAGGAATGGTACCTCCGCGATCTTTCTGCTTTTAGGTGTTGATCGTCGTTTTGAATGTAATGCTTCGCGCCATTGTGTCCATCGCGTGGAGCAGGCCGTTTCTAAGCTTTCTAGGCATGTTGCATTATCGTCGTTGTCGTCCTCCTCCCAGTCAAAGCTTGGCGCTCGTCTAGTGAACGTAGGTCTTTCGGGAAAAGTAAACTGAATTGCCGTGCGCTGCTGCTCCTGTTGATGATCTTCGAGCATACTGCGCATATCAATGGCAATAGGCACATCTTGCTCCTCCCCTTCCTCATCGTCTTCTTCCTCTTGATCTAATGACGTGAATGATGCTAATGACGAAGATTTAAATAGGGCGGTCTGAGGCATCCCTAAGCAAAGGGACTAAGAAGAAAAAGAGAGAAAGTTAAGTGTCAAAATGAGACAAGATCAATTCCCAAAGAAGGGCACACTGAGATTAAAAATATACGCATCGTTAAGCTGAGGGCTTTTTGCGAAAGGCGATATGCCCATCTTGGATGTGGTAGGATGTCCAGATGGACTAACTCCGACGCCTTTGCACTCCCCCTGGCCCCATCATGTATCCGCGTGCGCAACGCATGATATTGATTGAAGAATCACATCAGGTACCTCCAGCCGTCACTAATACAGCGATAGAGACCCTAATGAGTAGTAGAATGGTGTTACACACATGCAGCGAAAACGTTCCCGGTTTTCGCATGTCTGCTGATAGTATGCTTTCTATTGTCTCTGCCAAACCTATTCCATTGGTTGGATCTGATCTATCAGCTACATACACAGAACGTTTTCTATTCTTTACTGGTGGCCACAAACAGCAGCGATGTGGGAACTGCTATCGAAGAGAGTACAAGGCCCTTAGGCATCTCTTTGATGTAGATGTCGAGAGGATGGCTGTTGCCACACACCAAAGACATTCCTTTTGAAGGATGCTAATGTTTTCCCTAACATGGAAAAGAGAAGGCGTGTACTGCGTACTATTCAAACATATGCAGAGTTTGTATTGTAAACGGTCAAAGGTACATAGTGGTTTCTTTTTTATATGAAGATGAATGTTATGTCTCACTGACGTCATTTCCAAAGGTATGGGGATCGCCTTTACGAAGTTTTTTCTTCACGCTCGGCAAAGTGTAACACACACGCGTTCGTTTTCGTCGATTTGGATGATTTTCATTTGTTGTCGTCTGCACAGACGATGGTATATCCTGCATGAATTGGGGCGGTTCTCTTTGACGCAAAAGACGGCGTATCTGTTCTTTCAGCGAAAGGTTTTCAACACGTAAGCAGTAGATATCATTCTCAAGTTTTTTGAGCTTCTCGGCGTACAGAACATTACAACGAACAAGTTCGCGATTCTGCTGTGCATGGACTTTTTTAAAATGGGCTAGCGCTTCTTCATAAATAATAGTCTCAGGTCTAACCATCGACCATCATAGCGTAGACAGTGTGTGAAAAACAAGACGAGTATCACCGATGTTCAAGAGGTAGCATGGACCTACCTTGAATCTGTCATGGAACGCGAGGTGTCTTGCCAATGGATCAGCGAGCATTTAACCACCGCAGCACGTCACGCGGAAAGGGTTATCGAGGCACAGGTGGCTGAGCTGGTCCTGAGCGATTAAGACGAAAAAAAAAAATTATAATTCCACCCCTTTAGCACACCTACACATACAGCATGCATATTGATCGTTGTTATTTCTGCTCTGGGCCTTGCTACCCAGGCCATGGCACTATGTTTGTGCGCAATGATGCCAAGGTAAGTTCGAGCGTATACAGTTATGGTGATCTCATGGCAACGTCCAGACGTTTCGTTTCTGTCGATCCAAGTGCCACAAGAACTTCAAAATGAAGCGCAATCCCCGTAAGGTTCGCTGGACCAAGGCCTTCCGAAAGGCTGCTGGCAAGGAGATGGTTATTGTATGTTGTCACCTGCTCTCCGGGATCATGGGTTCTAATGTTCGTTTGCTGTAGGATTCCACCTTTGAATTCGAGAAACGCCGCAATGTGCCTGTACGCTATGATCGTAACCTCATGGCAACGACGATCAAGGCGATGAAGCGTGTGCAGGAGATCCGTGCCAAGCGCGAGCGTGCGTTCTTCAAGAACCGTATGTCGGGCAACAAAGAGAAGGAAAAGGAAGAAAACGTCAAGTTGGTGCAGCAGAACATCGAATTGGCACCGCTCGAGGCCAAGAAGCGTCTCCAGTCGGTCAAGGTCGAGGCAGCAAAGGTCGAGCAGATGGATATGGACGAGTAAAAACAGCGGCTCCACTCGCCCCTTTCTTTTTTCCTCGTCTCTGTCTTCTTTCCTTGGTACGAGCATTAAATCTTTTTTGTCTTTCTCCCTCTACTGTACATACACATAAAAACAAAAAAAAGAAACAAAACGTTCTGAAGCATTAGCCATGCGTGTCTCTATGTAAAACCTATTTTTTTAACAAGTCACGAGTGAAAAGTGGCAACGCGATCCGCGCCAGCCGATGATCTCTGTTTCCATGGAATTTGAAAAGGCAGTGGATCGCATTCATGATCAACTGAAATGGACATTCGTAAGTAGAGGCTCTGGCGATTCGGAGGAGGAAAGCCCAAGTCGGGCCACCCGCATTCCATGGTAACGTTGACAACGCATGACTTTTTTCCGCGGCGCCTCGATCGGGCAGATCTAACATCCCGTTGTCAAGGTCATGGGTGGCTGTCACCATGGCCAAACTTCTCAACGAGTATCCTGTGGGTATTACAGAGTCGATTGTTCTGGGTGAACTGGAACTACAGGTAAAGAAAACAGCGTCACCATACGATCAAGCGCGTTTGTTCATCATCATTCTGTTGGCCAGTGGGAGCAACTGGTAGCGAGGCAGTTTCGAAATGTTAACTGCAGTAAGTGTGCTGCCCCGTTTCCCGCAGGCCGTCTGACGGATGGGGGTCTTAGATTTTTGTACCATTGATGCTCTGTACGAGCAGGAACACGTTGAAAAAGCCGTGATGGAGGTGGTTGTGCGGGCATGGCGGCTCATTCCTAACACCGCAATCTATATTCTTTTTTCTAAAAAGTCATTTTATGCCATGTTTTCTTTGTGTTACCCTTAACTACCTGCACGGGTTCTCACTGTGGGCGATGCCTCTTCCAGTTATGTTTTAGATATCTACATGCATTCCAAGTACCATCAATGGGTTACGTCCAAGCGGTCCTCACTTCAATCGCAGCCTCATTTCCTCAAGGTCGGCCCTGTCCGTTGCTTGATTGATCTAAAAAAAATTTTAAAAATAGGAGCGGAGCCTACGCATTGTTTGTCCATCGAAGATGAACACGGTGATTGCAGCTCAATACAGCAATGATACCATACCGCGGATGTTCCGGGTTGCCAGGATACCGCCAACACATCTCATCATGTTTATGCTAAAAGCCAAAGACGCTGATTTTATCCGGAAAGAATTCACCGACAATTTCAGCACGCTTATTGCACCTGGTTTATTTGATATCAACAAACGGAAACAACACAAATTATGGCTCAAGGTAGCACAAGCACCACAAGACATGTGACTAATTTTTTTTTTCATTTGCTGACAAAAAGGTGATCCATGTCGAAGCGATGACACACTATGCTCCCGAACCATCGATCCGTACGAGCGCCGACGTGGATGAGCGGCAGCGACTTCGACGGATCGATATTTATGTTGTCGACATGACAAAGGATAGTGATTCTGCCATCTTTTCATTGTACGACGAGCAGACAGAACTTGCCTCGATGATTCAACGCGTAAGCACATCGTTAGGCTCTCCTTTTTTCTTTTTTTAAAACAGCTGTTCAGGGTGATTATATTGGATTACATCATCCAGGTCTGCTATCCAACCTTACGCAGAGTCAAGAGCAGCAATCGGATCTTGTGTTTGAGTGCACCAACGAAACAGTGATTTTTCTCATGACAGAAAAAGAGGCAAAAGAGGGAGGTGTGACAAAGATACACGACGCGTCCTCCGCCACCAATCGATCCAACATTCCTGAAGCTGACTTTTGGCAGCAGCCGATCAAGAAAAGGGGCATCGTGGAGCGGGATGAAGAGGTTGGAGTGCCACGTGCCTTTTTAAAAAAATGGAAAAACTTATTGATTGATTAGGGTTACATGGATTGTTCGCTTTATGAAGACCGGATCTTCATTCAAGACCTGGATTCATGCATGCTCAACGTCACGATTTTCGGGCGCGTGGTGGCTGTTGCGAGTAATGTAAGCAAGCTCCTTGGTTGCGTGGAAGGGTTGTTCTTATTCTCCATTTTCCTTTTTTTCTTGAAAGAGTCCTTTTAAAAAGCCAAATGGCCGCCAAATGGATCGATACGCCATGCGAATTACGGATCCAACAGGTAACACAAGCAGAAGTTAAGGAATTATTTTCTTATAATTAGTTTTAGGCAAGATTGACATCACTTTATGGGAAGAGGCGGGAAGGCGCGCACGCCACCTTCGGCCGGGACAATATGTTTTGTTAACAGGGCTAACAACTTCAGCAACACATGTTGACGCCAAGGGTCCTGTCTGGTATGTCAATGGTAGCGACATATGCAGCACGGCGATGTACAATGGTAAACGGTTCGGTGCTGCGCGTTCGGCAGCTCACTTTCTTTTTTTTTGTTGTATGTCAACGAAGTGTCCACTATGATGAGCTTGCTGACAAGTTCGTGGTTGCGGTGCATTACACCTCTACGACAGCTGAATGGGATGACGCATTGTCAAGTGGAGGCCATGATCGTGGGGTGGGCATTCCGGACTCGACGAGATCCAGGTGTAGTCCTGCTGAGCGACACACAGACAAGTGCTGGTGTCAAGCTGGGCCATGCTGTTGTTGCCGATGCACGTAAGTGGCGTACCCGAAAGGCAACCCAGGGGCCTGGGTTACTGATTGACTCCTTAATGCAGATGCAGCGTGCCTCCGTCCAATCAGCGGCTGTTACCAAGAAAACAGCAGCGGAGTTCAGGGGCGAGGGAGAATGGAGCAGGAGGGCACAGACGAAAAAGGCATGCTGAGGTGTGAATTCTGCGGGTGTTCAATTGCTTCAGGCGATGTGATACAGGTGTTTCGGAGCCAATTGGCAGTGTCGGAAGCGCAAGGCTGGCAAGGATGGCTCGAGTGGGAATTGGATGACGGCAGTGGAATCACGCTCACGGCTTGGGGAAGCGAGGAGGTATATATAAAAAAGAAGAAAAAAAAGAGGGGGGAAGGGAGAAAAGGAAAGAAAAGCGTGGTTTATGTATGTTTTGGGAATGCTAGGCTATCCTAAATATTCCTGCCCAACGGTTTCGCGGTTTGTCGTACGAGGCACAAGTTGGTTTTCTTGATAGCGCGGTGGGTAAACAGATGAGAGCTTCACTTTCGCGGACAGTAAGTTACAAAATAGTCGTGTGCCTTGTGCTGTTTTGTACGACATTGATATCTGAGTCGCGGTGTTTTGCTATTTTTTTTTTCTCTAGGGTGACGAAGGGTACCGTGTGGATCAAAGTGTATTTTTACAACCTAATTATAATGATTGTCTTGATGTTTTCGTATCTACAGAAAATAATTAAATAGAAAAAGAAGAAATGATGCAGGCGAGACCAAACAGAGGGTTTTGTTTCATAGTAGTTCGATTCTGTAAACGAGCTGCCAACAACGTGGCACTAGCTTCTTCCGACACCTACACCGCTTTTGAATTTCGAGTTTGTGTCACAGTGCACGAGCAATCGAACCCACTGTTCACTTTATATAAAGAGGAAAAACACTCTAATTTATTACACCTTTACTTTTTTGACTTTGCAGCTCTCTTCGTTCACTTTCATTACCACCAGACCTTCCCTTTCCTTATCCTTCCAAAATTAAAATGAAGTCACTCATCCTTTCTACCATCGCCGTTGTCGCCGCCGCCACCAACGCCGCCGCCACTATCACCGTATGTTATTTTTTTTTGTTTTCACGGAGTGTGGTTACTCAACGTTTTCATTGTTGTCATTTTAGTTTGTTACCCCATGGCAAAACACTACCTGGGTAAGTTATCAGAAAAAGGGAATGCTCGTTGTACTGATTATCTATGGTTGTAGACCACGGGTGCCCATGGTAACATCACCTGGACTGCCGATGGTGCTGATGCCACCAAGAAGTGCGAGATCCAAATGATGAACGGTAACGCCAAGAACTCCAAGTAAGATTATCCTACTTCTCCTTAAAACGACGGATGGCTAAAAAGAATGTTTTAGCATGGTTGCCTATGTAACCGACCCCAAGGCCCCTATCGACTGTGCTGTGAAGCAGTTCGATGTACGTATTTTTTTTTTCCACATGTCGCGGCATTCTGAGCTTTAACTTTTCGTAAATAGATTTACCCTTTGAACGACTTTGCCAAGGGCGAATACTGGCTTCGTATTGGTGACTCCGCCAGCAACACTTGGTCTTACTCTGGTGTTTTCAAGTTTGAGGGCAAGGGTACTGCTAACCCTCTCCAATTGGCCAGTAAGTTAAAACAGAAAAGAGAAATTACGGATTACTCACCTTTTTTTTTTTCTAATCAGCGACTTACGCCACTACGCCCACCGCCACTGGTACCGCAAGCAACGGTGGTTCCGCAAAGCCAACCAACAGCGCGTCTGGCTCGACTAACCCTTCCAGCAACTCGTCTTCGCAAACCACTGGTGATGCCAAACCCACCAACGCTGCCGGTGCATTGGATGCTCCCAAGGCAATGATGGCATTGGCTGGTGCAGGTATTGCCGCTCTTGCTCTCCTCTAAAGCCTTTATTACCTATAACTTGCATCATTATCATTAAACAAACCCTTTCGTCTCTTCCTCTAATAATTCATAATTTGTTGCTGTGTCACATACAGACTACCCAATAAACTTAAGTGATTTTTCTTTTGTGCGCGTTTGTATGTAAAGATGCATATGTATGCGTGTATGTGTACATGTGAAAAAAAAAGAGTAAAAAAAAAAAATAAAGGGCGTTTATCGAATGGCGGAAACAGTTTTCTTGCATTATCCATTCTTTTTCTGTTTCAACGTGATTTTTCTGGTGATGATGGTAGATCAGGGATTAGGTAAACGTGTATGAATGGATAATTATATAAATGTTTAAAACATGTTTTTGAAAGAGCAGTAGAAAAAAAGGGGGGAAAACTGAAGGGGAAATGCACAAACAATTTCTTTTCGCATATGAAGTTAATAGTCCATTTTTTATTTATTCTTTTTTTTTTTTTCGTTCATTCTCCTTAAAAGAAGAGTGGCACACTTTTCTTTTTTTTCTCTTTTTTTGTTCAGTCATCTATTTCTTTTTAGCTTTTTCCTCTTTTTCTTTTTTATTGCTCCGAGAGAGACGGCAAAAGGCAATCGAAATCATAGAACAAACGAGATATCTACGCGTTATCCATTGTCTCTTTTTGATCATCCTTTATTTTTTTTTCTTTCTTTTTTTTCTCACCGTCGTCAATAACCATTACGCCGCCGCCGCCGCCGACGCCGCTCATACTCCTCATTTCCCCAAAGTTTTCCCCCATTTACTCCTGTCAACGTGTTTTTGACAATGAAAGGCATTCCATTATCTATCAGACGATCGATCAGCAAGAAACCAGCAGAAAAATGTGAACAAGATGCAAATACATCCACAACCTCCTTATCAATATCCACCTCCAATCAAGATGGTTTGATTAATGGCATTGGTTCTTATCAGTTTATCCGTTCATTGGGGAATGGTAAATTCAGTCGTGTCATCTATGCCAAACATATCGAAAGTGAGAAAGAAGTAGCTATCAAGGTAAAAGAACGACTATTCCCCGAATCGATACCGATTCATTTGCTGCTGTAGATTATCGATAAGCAAGCACACGATTATCGGGTTATGTCTCGTCTTGTCCGAGAAATCGATCTGATGGAATTACTCAACCATGAAAACATTGTACGACTTTACGAAACATTCGAAACATGCGATTCCTTATTTTTGGTGATGGAATACGTACCAGGTTTAAATCTCGACGAATATTTACAAAGCAAAGGTGGCCATCTGGATGAAGACGAAGCTCGCTCTTTGTTTCGTCAATTAGTGACAGCCGTTAGCTTTTGTCATAGCCGATGGATTGTTCACCGAGATCTTAAGGTAAATCTAAAAAGAAAATGGGTTAGTTATTTACATGTTTGAAAAAGACACCTAATGTCATGGTGACGCCCGAGGGTGTTGTGAAACTGGCTGATTTTGGACTTGGTAATCGATTTGGACTGCAGCGACTGCGCACCATTTGTGGTAAAAAAAAAAAAAAAAAAAAAAAAAAAAACAGGAAAAGGAGACCCTTTTTTCGACTCATTGTATTTTGTAAAGGGTCCATGCTTTATTACAGTCCTGAAATCATCAGTGGTCAAAAATACTATGGTCCTGAAGTGGACTGTTGGTGTCTTGGTGTTGCTCTTTTTCGGATGACGGCAGGCTTTGAACCATTTTCGCATGCACAGAGTAAGCAAAGAAAAAAAGCCAGACAAAAGTAGTTGACAGCTAAAACCTGGTGTGATCTTTTTTTTTTTTTTCAGCCGTGGGTGAATTAAAAAAGCATGTGTGCAGTGGTAATTTTCCCATGCCGGATAGTTTAAGCAAGGAGTTGCAAGCGACTATCCGAAAATGTTTACAAACGGATCGCCGGAAACGAATCACAGTACGCCAGGCCCTTCATGACGATCCGTGGCTGACCCAATCCGGCCAACTTCCATGTCCTGTCTCGGAAATGCCAAAAACGGTTTACGACGAAACGGTGGCAAATAATAGCAACGAGACGGATGAACGCGAACGACGTGCACGCCACCAATTTATGCGAGAACAGCAAGCAGAACCTTACCGCACAACGGTGAAACGTACCGTGATTTATCATCCCATTAACCCCTCCACGTATTTCACATCCCACCAGCAAAATGTCGAGCTGTTACGATCGGAATTGCTGCGCTCGATCTGCAATCGTGCACGCCACCTGGGCATCCGAACAGCCGAAAAATGGGAAACACTATCATTGCTGCGGGCGCCCTTCCGACCCGGTAAAAAGACAACAGGCAGTGGATTTGCACGGCTATCACAGGTTGTGCATCGGCTGACCCGGGATCAGGTGTTCTATTTCCATATCCACGGCTGCCATGGTGAACGAAGCAGCACCAGCAGCAGCGACAACAGCCGCCATTCTCGTCAACAACAAAACACACAACTGCCGTCGCTTTCGTCTTCACAAAGCACGTCGTTCTCCTCCCTGTCGAGCGTGGAGGAGGTTGCGGACAATCATGCGTCTCCGTCGATCGAACCACACGATTTCTCATATGCACTGGATCGGAGCGGGCGTCACACGATGGAGCTGTTAAAACGCACCTGTCAGTTGATGGGCATTTCCTATGTTCACGAAACGCCTTCACAGCTGACATGTGTTTTAACGCTTCGCGATGCAAGCAAAACGTCAGAAACACATTCGCAGAAAAAACAAGTGCAGCGACGGGCAAGTCGCAGCAGTAGCCAGACAACCGCCCGCACACATCTGACAGGAAATGAAGACGTTGTCTTTATGGATAAGGATTCCAGCCAGCGAAAACGACTTTCGTTACCGCTTTTATCACATCTGACGTCCTCCATGACAACCTCCTTCTTTGGGCGCTCAAAACAAAGGCACTCTTTAGATGAGAGGCGGGAGTCCCAAAATACTGCAGCAAGGAACAAAAAGAAAGACGGTGTCGCCGTATTCAGCATTGAACTCATCGTACATAGACGATCATCATCGACTCAACTGGTGGCCTTGCGGTTTTCGAAACAGCAAGGCTCCAATACTGTATTTAAAATGGCCAGTGGATGGATTGCTGGCGTCATGGGTCTGGATGGCCGAAATAATAGCCAACAATAATGTAAAAAAGTTTAAAAAAAAAAAAAAAAAAGAGCATGAAAAAATAAAAAAAGAGAGGAATAGAGTTTGTTTGTTTGTTTGTTTCTACAAAGAAAAGGCTTAAAATCGTGGCGGTCGTTCGATATCTCTTGCGCAGTGCGTTCTTGCCCTTAAAATTTCTTCGTCTGTCCAACCAGGAAAGGTATCTTCGTATTCCTCCTCCTCCTCGTCTTCCTCCTCTTCTTCTTTCGGTAGACCATGGACGGTACTGTTGTTTCTGTAGGCACCATTTCGGTCATCGTCATCAATGATCATGGCAAACACTTCTTCATGACTCGTATCGGACGGTGACTTTCGCGGATTGCTCATGCGTGATAGCTGCGTGGAGGAGGGCGGTCGTGAGAGATTAGTACGCACAGGGGTCGTGTGTCCACCGGATTGGGTATTTTTGCCCCGATGGGATTCTACAACGGCAAACGACTTTTGCCGTTCCCGTTTGTTCCAATGGAGACATTTTGACAGCGAATTGAACCAATCTGTCGCCTGGTCTTCCTTGCATACCTAACAAATGCGTGAGAACAGACGGAACGTCCCGAGCCGATCTTTACGTACAGTTGGGAAAGGGTATTTGGATGCCGTTACTTTGATATGATCGCCCTCTGTATGCAGCCTGTTAGTTTCTTTCCGATGGCCGATTTCGCCCACTTACGCTTTAGTTCAACTCGGCCACGCCCATCAAAGCTTGCCCAGGCTGTATTTCTAGAATTATAAGGAACACAGATACGTAGTTCCATCGAATCAGGTACTAAGGTTGGTCGGAAGGAAAGTGTATGGGGGCAGATGGGCGTGATCAACAATGCGCGAATTTCTGGATGGGTTAAGGAACCGCCGGCCGATAACTAACGAACCTACATGAGATCATCTGCATGCTTTTCACCTTATGTCGACTTACGGAGTAGGCTGTGCTACCTGTGGGTGAGGATATTGCCAAACCATCGGCTTGTACTGTCGTTAAATGCTTATCGTCACCAAACAGCTCCAACAAACTCATGTAGGGGCTAGGACCACGATCCACAACAAGATCATTGATTACGTGATAACGTTCAACGGGAACGGTGGTAAAAAATGGAATTTGTCGGTAATCTGTCAAACCATCCTCTTCGTCATCCTCGGTTGCCCTGTGTTGTGTACTGCAGTCTTCGTCGTCATAATCCTCGCCATCCACCTCACCAAATTTCTTTAAATGCTTCTTATCTTTTGGGGACGTGCACCAATCTCCGACGGTGATTTTGCCTGTTAACGGATCCCGTCTAATATTACGCAGTTTTACGGTAGATTTGGAGTCTGGATTGGGGACACGGCGATAGACGGTGCATGTCAGTCGCCCTCGAAGGTTGATGCGGACGCCATTTTCTATGGCCTGCGTTAGGTAGCGTTGGTAGTTTTCGAATCCAAAGGGAGTTAAGAAACCAAGAGAGCCCATTTGGAAGGGAATCACTGGAGGGGTATAACCTTGGAAAAGCCACGACGCAAAGAGTACCTAAACCAGACAAGTTCGTTGGCCACTTTGTACAATCCCCCCAAGGTTTACGTACCGTGCCATCGCCGCCAAGCTAAAATAAGAGCGGATGAGTGATCCAAAATGGTAAAAGCAGCCGATGGGCAGCCTAAGTAGTCTTTACCGTAACAATGAAATCAAATGCATTCGGTTCGGCAGCGACGAGTTCCGGCGTCCAAAACCGTAATTTGTGTGCACATATGGGATGGCAACGCAGCATCTTTTTATAAGCAAAGTTCTTTGACGACTTGATCTTTTCATCCACATAGCTATCAACGGTCATCATCAGCAACAGCAATTTAGGCGGGGGGAGGCACCAAAGGTAGCTTACACAGTAATACCGCTTGGTTGTCCGTAACGTGGCGTTTCTATTAGCCATAACGCCAACTCACGAGTCGAGCGGATAAGAGAGATATCTCCAGGTTTGGTGATGATCATGACAGATTTGGGATTTTCCCATTTTATCCGTGTCTTCCCTACGGGTGGACGTTGGTATTTATGATTACACATCGTATTTCTTTACCAATTTTCTTTGCTACTTCACGAACGACTTCGGCTGTGTCAGAGAGGGTGGAGGCATGGCTAGCGAGAACAGGCGAATGTCTTTGTTTGACTGGTTGTGGAGTTTCCAGGAAACTTTCGTGTTCGCCATTCGTCATGGTTTCTTCTGTTGTAATCATAAAGTTATTGGTTAAAATGGGCTCTGGCCGTGATGAACTAATGTGTTGTTTTGTCGCCGCAGTCCGTGGGTCGCGTGGCATGACGGATAGAAAAGAAGAGAGACGACAAGTAACAAAGGGCTCTTATGAAATTTGGGCGTAGGTTACACAGATACCGCGAGTGTGACTTTCTAACGAAGGCTGATCAGTTATTACTTCGTTTACTCAACACAGAAAACCAGCACAGAAGTATAGATACAGTGTTATGATGGAACAGATCAAATGACCAATGCTTGCCCCTTGATTAAAAATCACTCGAGAAAATAGAACGATTTGGCAGGGTCACCGGAATTTTAATTTCAATGGTCAAGCCTCTTTTGTTTTCCATTATTATTTTTCCTTTCTCCGTAGATAGAAACAGAAACACTTCGTCGTCATCTACTGTAAGACATGTTCATTTGTTTTTGCGTCGATAGGCTGATCGTTTGGATTGAAGTTTGAACTCAGTTGGAGATGGATAATCTTGCCTCCGGAGGAAGACGTAAGTGGAAGCCTTTTTTGGGATGGCAACTCGTCAGCAATACAGCAATGGAAAAAACTTACAGCAGCAGATGTAAAACAATGTCGCTGTTCTAAAAATACATAGGGCTTTTTCAGAAATAAGATGCTCGTCTACTTCGACAAAGAAAAGAAATATGGATCAGATACCAAGGGATGAAGAACAAACATGCATTGTTTTGGTTCACTTTTTCAGGATCACACTAGGTAAAGCGGTATATGATCAGCCTCCGGATAATAGCTTTGTGAGCGGATAAAAAGAAAAAAAAATCGTGGATGCAAGCTAGCTTTGGAACACAGAAAGGGTAATCATTGACTTAGTCACACGCCGCTTCAGCTTAATTTGTTTGAAGAAAGATTGGTCAGGAGTCTGGCTATCTAAACACTAGTACTACAACTGGTCACTCTACAAGGTATTTTGGACTGAAAGTGAGACTTACATGCCCGAAGAAAATGGAGAAGACCATGTTATGAATCGTGCCAGCTGCCATTTTTTTTTCTTTTTTTACTTTTTGTTGCTCCATGGCATGCGACAAACACCATTTGTCTCTAGCCCATTCCTCTTCTATTGTACTACCATAGAGTACACAACCTCTAATACACTTAAATAGCTGCCAGGCATGAATGATCGTATTACAACGTACGTCCTTTCTAAGCATTTCTGATCGCCTGTATTCACACCTAATTAACTCTTGGCGACACTGTGCAAAAAAAAAACAAAAAAAAACATTACATTGTACAACTGTCTTTCGTGTTACTTTCACAGCAACAGTCCCTGCTTTGTGTTTAGGACAGAACATTGTGATTGGTCGAAATAAACCTTCCCAATGGAATGCCCCTTCATCTAGTGTTCAGGACAAGAACCATAATCTTTTCAATTGACATTCTGTAGACAACAAGAATCAAAGCATTGAAGTTTTTGGTACACTGTACCGTGTTAAGGGGATAGGTCTGAGAGAACATTATTATTAAAACATGAAGAGTTACTGAAGGTATACTTTTTTTTATATCTTTCCTCCAGGTCAGGATGAATATGCAAGGGATATTTTGACAGTGAAACGATTTTTTACGGTCCCAATAGTCATAGGACATTGTGAACGTAATATTTTATGTTACCTGTACTCATGGCATTAGGTTCGATGGAAGCGATTCTTCATTACAAAAAAGCACACTTCTGTTTCTGTGTGACCAATTAACCTTGACCCCGTGTTAAACGAACAGACCTTTGCCTGTAACATGGCGTCATAGAATGCATCCGAACTTTTTGTAGTTGATACACGCTTCATTTTTCTATCCGTGGAGTGAACTGTTTATTGTATATTCCGTCAACCAATAATAATTGAGGTTGATGACGAAGTAACCACAAACGAACAATTAAGACTTCCTTTTTTTTTTTGTTGTTTGTTTTTTTTTTATAAAAAAAAAAAAAAGAAAAAAAATGTACAAAAGTGATATTAAAGAAGTGTATAATATAGTAGAGGGGTTTGAGGGGTTTCAGAGGAGTACGGATGCGGACATGGGGACCAAATAACTATTTGTATCATCATCATCTTCCCAATTGGACTGAACCCTGTGCCTGACATGATTCGTTGACAAATTTGTGAAGAACAATGGACCAGTGCATACGCTTGTATCAACGGATAATTTAGGACGTTGTTTCTTTGGTGGAGAAAAAGGAGGTCGATCACCAGCTGGTGTAGTCGGACTACTACTTCCGTCATCTTCTGAGTCGCAAGGTGATGGAGGTAAAGTGGGAATATCTAGTGATAGTCTAGGTTTCAATGGAATAGACGGATTAAGTTTATATAGGACAGGAGGAGCACCACGATCGTATTCATCGGATGAATAGGTATATATGATTTCTTCGGTTGTATCAAAACGAACAGTCTTCTTGCTGTTGTTGTTGTTATTATCGTTATCGTTGTTATTGTTATGCTTGGATTTTTTTGATGGTAATGATTCAGAAAAAGATCGTTTACGCTTTAAAGGTGGTTCGTCTTCCATTGTTTTTAAGGAAAGAGAAAGAAAAAAAAAATTAAAAGGAAAGGAATGGGGTCAGTTGAAAAAGAAGAAAAATAAAAAATAAAAAAAATATATATATAAATATAAGTTTTTTTACTCTCCTCGCTTTTTGTTGCTCCTTCAAAGAGAAGAAAAACAGCTCCACATCAAAATAAAAATAGTTAAACAAAAATAGATGGATGACAAAACCCATTTAAATTCTACCACTTACTTACCCTCCAAAAATAGATATAACTACAATTCTACTGGTATTCTTGCCAAGAACAACAAGATATCCATACTCTCTCTTCATTCATATTATTATTATTATTACTATCATCGGATATTCAATTTCATAACTTGAATACTTTCCCCATGTGATTCAATCCAACATTTAATGTCAGTATTAATTTTTTTATTACCGCCTGTCATCCTAAATTCTATGGGATGAAACAACATCTTTTCTCCCCCCCACAATAGTTTCACTTAAAGAGATCTGCAAAATTCAATTTCGTTATTTAGAATAAAACGCAGCAAAAGGAGAACATATGTATGTACCTTTCCCCAGTAAACAACGCACCCCTATACATGACATGGAAGGAAAGGAGAAAAATAAAATGTAAATCAATCTCATCATTCATTGTCCATAAAATCATGTTGTCTATTCATGAAAAAAAAACATATAAAATAAACAGTCAATCAAATACGCCACTATTCATCATAAAACCATCTACCGATAAAAATGCCATACTATAACAGTCATTTTTATATCATCCATAATAATCTCATTTTGACTATTGTTATGAACATAATACAACCTAACCATCTATACTTGTAGAATAATTCATCATCCATCTTTTGTCACACAAGATGTTCTAGATATAGTACATGAGATCCTCCTCAATTGTTTACTATTATCATCCTAGATACTCTATTTAAAATATGATACACCATCTCCACATGTTTTACACATGTACCCGTAATAGAAGAAATACTTTCTCATTGCTAATATATTATATTCTACCCACAGGACTGTCTGACATCTACTTACTATTTTAGGGGAAGCTCAATTAGAAAAACGGTAACAGTGGGTAACCGATATCCGTTTTTAAAGTGCCACAGACTGCTAAACTATGTTGCCGAGCCCATCCGTTGGCCCGGTATCTATCTTCCTTCCGTTCTATGTAATTTACTCTTGTATTAAACTGAAAATAAGAATCTAATCGATACAAATACTTGTTTGAGTATATCTCTAGAAACAGAAAGAATAATCTACCTGTCGATCATTAAATGCATAGCAGAATTCAAGGATGACCACTCGTTCTTCAAAGATTTTTGGTATAGATCTTTTTGCCATAAGGAGGAAATCGGCTTTCATAGCACCAATCGATTTGACCATGATATCATGGTAGGATGCCTTGGTTCAAAACCAGAAATTTTTGTAAAGATGGGAAAAAATGCTCCGGGCAACCAACTATGCTTGCAAAGTTCCACATGTCCCTGAAACTGGGATCGGCTTGCATCGGTAGAAATGGCTCCGGTCGACGTACAGAAAATTAAATCATCTTCTATACACATACACGCACACACGCACACATACAAAAAGGCGCCAAATACATTTGGACAGAGAAACTCAGAGACATGATCTCCCCGTTTGACAGTCTCAGCTAACTTTTTTCATGCATCAGCTAGGCCTTCTTAGTGGTCTGACCTCCGGATCGACTCCGCTTTGTAACTTAAAAAAAGGCAAAAGGCTAGACCGATAGATGATGCTAAGGTTCATAAGTACACGCCGACATTGCACGAAAACTCCTCAAGTTTTTCCTCATATAGGCTGTAGTGAGCTGGTAATCACGCACAGGCTTCCGATTGCGCACGGGTTCATGTTGTTATCATAACGTGAATAAAATAAACATGGCTCAGTTCACATCTTCTTATATTCGTCCCGTATTTTCAGTCTAGAAGTTTGCCATGTGAACAAGGATGGTGGCTCATCACTTGTGGGAACATGCTACAAACATTTATCGATTCATCGTTAAACAGCGACTAGATAACGTACGACACTTAAGTCGTAAAGAGTTTGTGTCTCTTGAATAAACTTCATAGATGATTCTGCGTTTTCTATGTCTGTACTGACAGCGCTCAGAAATCAAATGTGTTGTACGTCAAATGTGTTTTATTGATCTACTGAAATAGACAAATAAACATAAACGCCGGTGCACGGGGAACTCCTACTGTGAGACTTGACATAACCTGATCTCTACTTAACCTTACTCAGCAATCAGTTGTCCGCCCCCATCCTATCATGCAACGTGTACAAAATGCTGTCTTTCACGCGAGTCCACGGAGTCTAGAAAAAGAAATCCACTGGGAAATCTGACGATATTTGAGTTTCATTTTGGCAAGTGAATGATTCGTCAGGTTAGCTGCCATAGATAAGTTCCCAAGAATATCGATCCATTATCAGAAGGCTAATGTATCATTAGCAGAGAACCCATACACAAGTACGCAGATCGCCGAACTCTAATTAACAGCTAGTCATTTGCGCTAAATAATACTTGTTATAAAAGCACTCAGAACATTTTAGCAGTATATCACTAAAATTAAAAATTATTCTGTTTTCAGTTGATGGCTGAGTCAGAAAACTTCAAAAATAATAACAAAAAAAAAAAAAAAAGAGTCGCAGCTGCGTTAAAAAAAGGAATAAGTCTATAGACCTCGCTTTTCACAATGAGAATAGGAAACGTAATACATGATGAAGTTGTCATCCTTCCTTTCTCGTTACCATGGCCTTAAGGTCCTCTATGTTATGACCTGTAACCATTAAGTGCGGACTAAAATAAGACAGCAGCGCTGTACATTACCATACAAGGAAAGAAAATACAAGACAAACGTTTGACACTTAAGTCACTGACATGAACAACATGAGAAGGCTGCAAAAACTTCAGGCAATAGACTGGTCCTCTTGGATCTTGGAGCGGAATCTGCGCTTTCATTTCGCTACGCGTTCCTTCTGCCGTCTAGACAAAACTTTAAAAAAATAGCCTATGTAGAGCGCAGTTTGTATATGTTGTCTTTCGCAATATACATAGATATTTTCCCATGTAATTCAGATTGTTTGGTTTATGTGGCTTCAAGGGTCCATGCAAATTTCATTCATCTAACTTTAGCTGTGATCGGAAAAGCGCAGTAGGTACTAAAACGTGAACCAGGTCTTATGACACACCATTTGGGAACATGGTTTAAATGACTTATTCCGTCGTTTCCGTAGATTTCATAATCACTAAAGAGAGAAAGTGACCCCACCTTCTATGCAATGGGTGAAGGGTTGGCCACGGGAATATACAGCGACAATAGAAGTTCCAATGTGCAAGCACCTGCATGCAGGGAAAAAGCATAACAATGTCTTTGCCAGAAAAGACGGAGAGAGGCATTGCCCATTATCTGGGGTTCTATCGGGTATGTTAGGAATGAAAGAAATCATCCTGTATTGTTTGTGGCCAACCCTTGAACGCTTCGCCTTTAGGCTAGGTGTTTTTTACATGCCCGTCCTATGTTGTTACGCCAGCAAATGAAACGTGTATCCCATGGCGATTGCGTAAGTCGATCCATTCTGCAAATAGTAGCATCACAAGTCCCGTGAGACTTAATTTTAACAGCTGCGCATTAAGCAATTCCTTTAAAGGCGGCAAATGATGACTTGCAGCGACATGGTTGCGCAGCAAGCAGGTCAACAAAATGCATTACATAACAACTCTTCCGCAAGAATTTTGTTTATTCTCTCTTTCCCAGAGAAATGACCCCATGTTCCACTGATACATCATCCCTACCACACAGTGTACAAACATTATTCCAACGACTCTTCATTCGACGTTCCGCCGTTTCGGATGTCATTGAAAACCCCGCAATTAACATTGGTTGCTGTTACGCAAGCGGTACTAAAAAAAGAAAAACGAAAACGAAAAAAAAAACCACTCAGAGACACTAATTAGTAAGGAGTAAGGGACAGTGGAAGCATTTCATTACAACATTACCCCATTAGAAATTTATCGGAGCTAAGCAATATCCCGGTTTGACGTACACACACGTAAGAAATTTTTCAGAGCAGGTGCCACCATGGCAACGGTGGCTCTACATTTTTTTCTTAAAAAGAAAAAAAAAAGAAAAGGACAAAGACAGCAAAAGGAAAGAAAGGAGCAAAGAAAAAAAAAAGACAGAAAATAAAGTGGGCAGCAGCTTATCTAGAGAAGAAAGGAATCAAGACGTTATATCACCACATGGGCCTGTTTGTGGCGCAAACTTCTTATAAAAAGGGCACCTTTCGTTCTGTTTCCCAAAACAGAAATCCGTCTGTTGTCTCCTCTTTTGTAAAAAAAAAATGGAAGACATACATCACCACCCCATTTCTTTTTCCCCTTTGCATACTGGATGTGCTGTCCAAGACTACCTTCCAGCTGTGCCACCAGCCCCGGACCAAAGAAAACATATCTTGACTCCAGTCTCTATTCTAAACGACGAAACCGGGAGATTCCGACACACCACAATTTTATCTTCCGACAGACTATTAGACCATGATGATGCGCCACCACCACCACCACCACCTTTCGTTTCATCACCACCAGATTTTGCCGTAGAAGAAGATAGATCGATCTCCGTGGATCATGTCGGACATTTCTCCCAAAGAGAAGTCGTCGTTTCTGAACCAAAGACTGGCTCGAGTCCCTCTTGCGACCAAGGTAAGAAAGATCCTGCGCTTTACTGGATACAGGAGAGCGAGTGCATGATGGTGAGACATCACCTGAGCAATCCCAATGTTCTTCTGAACGAACACGAACTCACTCTTTTTTTTTTTTTTCCTATCATTTGTTGCACATACACATACACACACATATATATATATATACGCACGCACACACACACACACACACACACACACACACACTCACACACACACACACATACATACATACACAGTATCAAAACTATCACCCACCGTACAAGGAGGATTGTACACTTTTTCGCTCGATAAAGTTCTTTCCCCTTTGTCTCCACATTCGCCACAAAGTCCCACCACCACTGCCTTTCTTAAACCGCACGCCTGCCAAAAATGTGGTCGGATGTTTAATCGTCAGCACAACCTGAAGTCACATTTAGCCACCCACTCAGTCGAACGTCCTTTTAAGGTACGCTTCCAAAAAATTTACACACTCCCCCTCAACTCTGTGTAGTGTGACAAATGTGCCCAAAGCTTCCGTCGTCTGCATGACCTTAAGCGGCACCAACGAATGCACACGGGCGTCAGGCCTTTTGTGTGTAAAGTGTGCACTCGGCAATTTTCCCGCCAGGATGCGCTAAATCGCCACCTCAAGGCAGAGGGGACTATATCATGTAACGTTAAGCAAATGCATTGTGGGACGAAAACCAGCACTACGGAAAACCAAGCATCGCTAGTGGAACATCAGCTGAACGTGAATGAGAAAGCAAGTAATGCTTCCGAGGTGCCAAGCAATAAAAAAAAGTCGGACACAACGCCACCGCCAGCAACTGAATCGGCATACCGCACCTTGTCCCTGTCGCCATCCGAAACGTTTGCTCTTTCCCAGGTTGAACTCCTACACCACGGTAAAGAGACACAGCAACAAGACGAGGATGTACCACACCCATCTGTCACTGGAAAAAGCCCTTACCCACCGTCTTCGATTGAACCAACGAGATCCACGTCGGAACCCACGCCGTCTTTCGATAAACCACCCATGGTGATGACCTTCTCCGTCGTTGAGCAGCCCAACAAACGACAAGACGCCACAGGACATATCTCCGTGTTCCACTCGTCCGAGACGTCACCCGTTGTGCCCGACACGCCCTCCGCCAGCCTAACAAATTCGCCGCTGCCGCCGCCATCGTCATCGTCTGCTCCTGCCGATCAGCGCTCGTCGCCACGCAGCTGCCCGAAATGCTCGATGGAATTCGGCCGCCAACAGGAGCTCAAACGCCACATGTGGACGCACGCGAAGAACAGCAAAGTCTACACCTGTCCGCGCTGCGGCAAAGCCTGCTCGCGTAAAGACGCCCTCCTACGCCATCTGCGCACAATGCACAACCCGGACAGAGCCTCCAAATCGTCCTCAGAAGCTCTCCCACCCATTGTCGACACAATGAAATTCGAAGTGTCACAGCAGCCCGACGAGACTAAAACAATGACGCCGATCAAAAGCGAGCCGCCGCCCCTGATGCCTGAGAAAGATCGCCCCACCATCCCGCCGCTGGCCGTCGTCAGCTGCAAAGACATTGCCGCCCTCGCCACCCCCAGCCCCTGCACCTCTGCGCCCGCCATCCTCGCGAGGTCGGAAGGCCCCCCTTCGCGAGAAACGTCCGTGTCCCCTCCCCGCGGCATCGACGACCTGGTAAAGCACTTTATGTCGCCCTACAGCATGGACTTCAAGCAGCATACGCTCCCGCCCTTCATGCACCCCGCCTCTACCAGCTTCACGTCGCCCAGCCAGCTGGTGCCCCCTCTCTCGACAGATCCTGAACGTATGACAGACCTGCAGAAAACAATAGATGATCTGGCCAAAAAAGTAGACGAGTTGCAAACCAACTTGGAACGAAGCCAGCGCAAGAACCGCGATCTGATTGTCGAGGTAAAATCCCCATCGCGACCGCGCGCGCGCGCATGCTCTCTCTCTGACTGATCTTTGATGCTGCAGAACCGTGTACTAAGGTCCATCGTAAACAACAACAAAGCCAGGCTGGAGCAACCTGCTCCATCTTCGTTATGGGTCCACTTGCCATCGGATAGAATGGATACCGACGAAGAGGAAGGCTAGACGCTTTCTCTCTCTCGCTAACTCATTCATTCACTCAATCCCTACGCTCTCCTTTCACACACTTTCAACATTACTAACACTATACATATTACATAGACTCGCATTTGCTTAAGAAACTCCATTGTAGGATATTACGCCATGACTCCAATTTTTTTTATTGCCTTATCTTTCTGTACGAATATGCCGTTTGCTTTTTTTTTTTTTTATTTCTTTTCTTTGTAAAAATACCGTTAAAACAGCTTTGATTACCCTTATTCTTTTTTTTTTATTTTATTTTTTGCATCATTTCTGTTCATTTATGCTGTCTATTTATGGAAGCTGCGGCTTTTAAAGCACTTGCGGACCTCTTTTTAAACAAGTTAGTGATTTCTAGCTCGAAAATTAACGTTTGTGCTAAACTATGTATATTAGCCAGGTATTTACATAATTTAAACTCTACACTGTGATTTAACACGTATCCGGCGGAACTTCTTTAAATCTACAGAATATAGACCTGCATGGAGTTTCCATCCATGATACCAAAATTCTACATCCGAATGTGACAGAAGGTTCTTTGTATTTGGGATCTCGATAAAGTATACCAGCCAATCAATCTGAGTTACCTGCAGTTTTGTGTTACTGTTTTCCTTTTTTTAAAAAAACAAAAAAAATAAACAAAGAAATGGCACCAGCCTGTTTTGCCGATGATGATGATACATGGACCTCTAGTACTTTTAAAAAGAACACGTTCCCAGAATAATATTAGCAAAGAGAGACTTTATCACTTTACAGAGAAACTCCACATCGAATATAACAAGACGAAGAAACAGCGCCAGCAAAGCAAAAAAAAAAAAAAAAAAAAAAAAAAAAAAAAAAGAAAGAAAGAAAAGACAGAATACCAATGGTGCCTTTTTCTTTCGATCGAATGCAGATCAAGAAATCATTGTAATGTGCAGGTGTGTTTATGTTCCCTTGCCAGCTGCGCTTGATGACAATGCACAGAAAGATGTGTGTGTGAGCTACCAATAACAAGGGTCCCGAGTAGCTGAGTTGTTGGCATGATGCCTTGGATTGCGTAGAGCATTACATGTGCTTCTATGATGGGCTATAACACATGAACAGCAACACAATCGATGAAACACCGCTCACGGGAAGCAATACCGTCAAAAAAGCTCACGAATCTCAAGGGTCGTACAACGTGATAGTTAATTTGATCCGATTGATACACCTCTCTGAGGCTAGTATGCTTCATTATTGTGAAACCATTGGGGCTCGTCTTCAATGCAATCGAACGCTAAGCCCACCTCATTGTTCCAATCATGCGCAGTTCATTGAAACGAAAGCATAAGAGATAGAGAAGAAAACATTTCAACGATTGAAAACAAACTTTATGCCCGACAGCTCATCCTTCCGAGGTTGCTGTTTATAGAAACTTTTTTTTTTTTGAAATCAGAAAAATGAGATATGCCAGGTACTACTTAGCCATTATTCTCCTGCTAACGGTAACTGATATTTGTTTAGTGGACACAGGACCTGTAAACTTGTTGATGCTCCTGTGCGGAAGGTTTTGGCGGAGCCCTTGAAATTATCTGCTTGGTCATGTTTTTGGAATTCCATTAACATCACGCAGCCGCGCTACGGCTGATATTCCAAGAACATGCGCTAGCTAGCAGGATCTTTGCAGAGGTCATGGTTCTTCGCAAAAACTGAAACAATTTATCCAGTGTCACAGATGACAAGGTAAACATTAAGTGCGGATGTTCATTGCAGTCAAAATTTCGCATAGTCAGTCAGTCCCGAGCATTTCTGTTCGTCATGGGGGATCTGTTCATGCAAATGATCTAGACCCCATTGTTCAATCCATCCAGTCAGCGAAGAGCATGTCTCCGGGCGCTAGGTTGGCGTTTTATGTAGCATCGTCAAGCACATCCGCCGATACTTACTTGCCGTTCTCCTAGTGCACTTGTTTGATTCTCAGAAACAACATAAAATCGAACTATAATCCTTTTTCTAGACCTCTGGAACTAAGAAGACGAAAATTTAGGCTTTTACTGAAACCTAAGATGGCTCGTACAGTAAACATTGTGTTCGTGCTTTGGATAAAGGAATCTGACAAGAATAACCAAGCCTGGCGGTCCGAAGGGCTGATGTCAAGATGAGTAAACATCGATATGTTCATGTTGTTGTGGATGTTGCACTGCAGATAGATACTCCTTTTCGCTGATTACGGAACGTCACGAATGGAAAAAGGTTTTCTGCATGTCAACTACCGTCTGTTTTTGGATAGCGAGTCTATTTCTTTTTGGAACTGCAATTAACCTTATGTGGCCTATACAGTGACTTGTCGCTGTGGGATGTCGTTTTGTGTATAACTATACTATAAATGTTTGCGATACGCGACATTTGTTTTCAGAAAAGGTTTATGTGTGATAAAAACTTGGAAGGCTGAGAAGACAACCCCTAGCAAACGATCTTACAGGTGGTAACTGCAAGTCCTTTTTTTTTTTTTCATGGTTAGGTAAGTGGCCTCCTGGATGCGATACCAAGTGCGCGCGTCGGGTTTCAGTACCCGCCCAGTGTTACAATGTCAAGTACACTGGCAAATCAACAATCCGGTCCTTAGTAAATCCGGTTACCTATAGGGTCCAGTTGTCTCCAGGGCTTGTATCTCCTTCGAGAGGCCACTCCCCACTGACGTTGTCGTCGCAATCAAAGGATGCTACGCAGGAAGAACATCTTTACCAAGTGAACAGCATTTCCCTTGGCTGTGTCGGTTGTTTTTTCGCCATGTCAAAGCCATGCCACCATGGAGGTCGGATCGCCCTGTCCATGGTACATCGCGAATGACGATGAAGACACAGTCAAAACAAACACACCTGCTGTAACAATGCGGCAACGCAAGTGATTCAAAGGCACGTAGTTATTGCATGCTAGATCCATTTCATATCCCTAAAGTGCCAAGGCATTCAGGGTGCATGTATCGATCGATTCGATTTACAGTCAGCGAGAGGCTCTCGACAACTGGACTAGCGAGATGGCCCATCTGTTACGAACACCAACCTATGGATTACAGCCACCTCTCTGCTTTTTTCAAAGTTAGCAGTAGATGGAACTCTCGACCAATAAACAGTACCAAGTATTCCCCAAAGTTTCACAAATCAATTAAGCATTAAAAATTGCTAGTGATTTTGTAACGTCCCACACATGGAACAGTTTCATTACATCCAGGACCCCATCCGTTTATTAACCTGTAAGGATTTTTTCTCTGGCATATTCTTATTGAAAAGGTGGCGTGTGTATCTTCATGTTTCACATCGTAAAATCGAGTGTGCGAAAGAATCGTTACTTGATGAACCTTGTTCAAACTATTATTGTTTCGCAAATGAGTGCGCATCGACCGGGATGATGCGGAGTGTGCATCTTCGCTGATTTTCAAATAGCCTGGCGCTAGCTTTTTTGATCCAGCAATTCGTCCCTTTCCTTTTAATGAAGCACTGCCTTACATGGGTAGATCTCTCTGTAAGAAACCGTCGTCGAAGGCTAAAGACTGAGATAGAGGCTGTGGCACTGGAACTACCTACCAAAACCTTGGGAAGACTACTCATGGTAGCCAACTGTAGACGTTGGGCATGATGCATGAAAGCAAAACAAAGCCACACATGTCACTGGAAGGAAAAACTTGTTACAAAGGAACCGCTCCTATCCTTTGGTGATGTCCCACGCATTTCATGCTGTACATTAATTGCCTTCCCTACGAAGAATCGGTACATGGATGTACCCCCATCCATCGCTTTTTTTCCAGTGACACAACCTTGTCGAGCATTTTGCGCCAGCCACGCGACAGATGCCAAGAGCAGGGAACTGTTATTATTACATGTTGGAGTTAAACTTAAATCGAGTCGCACTTGTTTGAACGGATAGGATTATTATCGTGAAAGCAAAGGATGCTAGTTTACGTATTCAACTTTTCATCTATGCTACACTGCGCAGTCGTACAATTCTGATTCGATGGGATCTGAATAGCCTCGTGCAATGCAGATAGATAAGCCAAGGGATGAAAAAAGGAAGCGACTGAAAAACGTGAGTATATATTGTTACACGACTTGGGATGGGGTTAGGTTTTTCGAGATGAAGGTTACTGAGTGCATGAACGCATCCGATGCAAGGAAACAGCCGGATGCTTCCATACTGCCATTCAGAGATGGTCTCAACAGTATGTTGAATGGATTTACAATATATCCGAGAATCTCAAAAAAAAAGGTTGTAAACGTAGTCTGAGTGAGAAGCATAAGAAAACTGTTGAGCTTTTCACTGATATTAATTACTCTTCTACTGTTGTGGAAGTAGCTGAGCATTTCCTTAAGAAGATCACAAATAATAGCTGCTGTTTATCACTTATGACAGCCAAATGTAAACTTTCGAGTAAAAGCAAAACAGTCTCACCACCTATCGAAAGATAAAGTTCTGAAAAGCTACATGCATTTTTAATTGGGTTTCTCGATGGGAACAAGTTAACGTGCACTACAGAAAACATAATCACGGAATACCATGATATATCATGGAATAATCCTTTAAAATAACCATGGAACTGATCACGGAAATACACTTTCCCGTGATGGCAGATTCCACGATACATCCATGATGAGCATGCAATTCCGTGATACTTAAAGGACTGGTTTCGGCAGCATCGTGTAATTGCAGGATAATGTTCACAGCATTTGTTAAATGAGAAGAATGATAAAAATACTCTAGGTGGTTTCTGTTTACCGCAGGCTGTTTTGTTGTAACTGCCGGACACCATTCCAGGCCAAATGCATAAATGTTCCCAGTGCAATCCTGGAAGCCTTCACAGGCGTTTCCGGCAAGTTCATTTATCCTGATGTAAACATTGTTGAATAGTCAGTCTCCAGTGTCGTATAGGTAGACCTATTCTGTAGTAAAAATCATGTTGGCAATAATCATATTAACATTAACTTAGAAGATCAACCCTGGTATCCCAGATCAAGTTAAAGATCATATAAAAGCGCAATCCCGCCAGATCAAAGACTAGCACATAGAGAAGAATAGCGAGAACAAGATAAGAATAGCCGGATACTCGAGAGGATATGCTTTACCCAACGATTGTTCTCTCAGTATTCCCATTCTGATTCCTTGTATATAAACGGGATAGAAATTGATGTACTGGATCAGTATCTCTTTTTATTACCTTTCGATTAAAAATAAGTTGCAAGGAAAAAAAACGAGTAGTCTGTATAGTAATAAAAACAAAAACAGACGGATACTTCCAAATACTTTGTGGTTGTACCAAAGGCTGCCATCATATATGAACTATGTTGCTACGAGCTCCTCTAGTCACATTCACCCGTAGTATGCGGTTAACGCTAAACGTTGTGTAGCTGGCATATCTGATGAGCTGATCGGCATTGGTCTCGTAATTCTTTGCCGCTTCTAGTTTCAGTGAAAATAATGAGTCGAACGGGTTACAGGTGTTATATAGGTTATTTAGGTTAGACCACTCGTTGAAATATGAGACGTCCCAAGCACTAGCTTTAAGATTCTAAATTCATGGGATTAAGAGCTAATCGCGAACAAAAGCCCTCTTTAACTATCCTTTAAGCGTACTGGACCAATATTTAGATTTGCATGTGAGAATTGCCAGTGATGGTTGTATTAAAAATGGTGCCATTATTATTGGTTCCGATTCCCGTCAAGAGCTCTTTCAGTTGGTTACAAAAGAAAAAAATGTTTAGTTCACTTTTTTAAGCTACTAATGATGAAACTCTGACAACGATACTTACGCTAAATGAGGTCTTTGAAGTTTCAAGTTTTGCTTTCTCCTTAGGTTCAGTGCTTTTTTTAACGTGAGATGGAATGTCTTTGTTGTAATTTAATAAAATAGTTTGTAAAGAAGTAAGGTTTTTTTTTTGAATAGCTTGGACGGCTTTTTGAAAGGCTTATTCTAAAACCAAGCCGTGCACTTTTTTGATGGAGACTAGAGTGCTCCATTGGCAGAAGAGAGGTATCAAAAGGAAGCCGCGATTTCGCTGTGGCACGCGTTAGCTGGCCTTCCTCGTATATAACATATTCGACACCACTATCAGGAACAAAAATTCGCACAGCACGATAGAGAGTTAGGCTGGAGAGCTTTCCGTGAGCGAGTTTTACTGAAACGTTGGCAATGCAGCGCTTTAATAGAGGGTCAAAAATGTTTATATGTTGACGGCAAACTGTCCTGAAAGAAAAACACCTGTAATAACGTTGTTAGCATGTCTACACTATCTCTTTCAAATATGCTTTGTGATATCTCGAATTTTTTGTTGTTCAAACAGCTCCATCTCTCCCGTATTCCCCGTAGCAAACACTATTAAAAATTGGAAATTCCTACCCTCGGACACTTTTAGCTGTGTTTCGGCATTGCAGCTTGACGTAAATTATGTGATGAGAGCGCCCGACTAAATTCCCGATGCCCGTACGATGAGGCATTATAATGGAAGCTTTTGGCTGGGCACAAGCGACCAGTATAGCAAGATGACCGTCCACAATCAGTGATGGTGATTTAGGGATATCTACTACACTGAACCCAACCATTCAGACATCATACACGAAACCACAAGGTGTTTTATCAAGATCAGAAAGAAAAAAGGATGATAAATCACTTGATGGAACCTATACCTAGAGTCAGTTGCTGATCTTTTTTTTTTTTGTATTGGTTGCCCTGAGGGTTAAAGAATTGTGCGCTTTAACTCAAAATTATACGATGAACGGACTTATCAGTAGCCTCAAAAAGTGCACTCAGCTTCCGTACACCGGGTGCCAAGGATTTCTTATGTGTAGGCGACATTGATTTCTAGGCAGGCGATATGATCGACTTTCATTGGCTAACGACATTACATCTGTTGACGAAGTGAAGAGTTCCTGCTACCCAATAAATTGCACTTTGCTTCGTTGAATGATCTGTATAATACAGAGCAGAAAAAAAGAAGCTATTTTCATATGGACAGAGGATAAAGCGCTACTCATGTATCACATTGGAGGCGTTGTCATAGGCACGACTGACATCAAGCAGCTCTCTTCATCTGGTGATCTGGGGCTTTTGGTTTGAGGTAGTACTTTCACCGCAAAAAGAGCGCATCACTGAGAGAGGCACCTTTTGGACAGTTCATTGCACAGACGCTATTTTTACTTACAGTGTGGTTAGTGGAGGATATACACAACCAAGGTCTTCAGAAAGACAATAAAGGGGGTTGCGGCTTTGTCATGATGGCGACACGCTTGCAGGTCAGGTTTACGCCTTTTCGGCAGTTTATAAACGGTCCTTTCCATATCTTATCACCGATATAACACAAGTGTTGTTGTCTACGTATTACCCTGATATGTCACATACCGAGGTACATGTCGGTCCGCTCCCGCGTGAGACAATCTGTAGTTGCTATCATTTGAGGTCAAAACATTTACAACTTGTGAAGCATTTCTTGGTCTGTTTTTTATGCACTGAGCTGAAAGCGGGCAATGTCTTGAATTTTTGCTTTTGCAGGGTAGAGTAACTGGGTGTCGGAGAATACAACGACTTTTGTGGTGCCAAGGATCTTGTCCATCTGCAGATCACACTCGGAGAAAAATGTAACAGGGGGGGAATAGAAATTTCTTGTCACAAGTATCAGACGCAACTTCCAATTGTCGTCTATTTTTAACGAAAAACTCTTAAATTGAAGATACGAGAAAACTAACTTGATAAGCTGTAAAAGTAACGCTTCGTCACACATTTCCATATTCTGTCAATATGTTGAGGCTCTTATTTGGAAATGGACATGCAATGCGCCTCTGCAAATCCGAAAACGTTTGTTTTGTTGTCATACTGCAAAAAAAAAAAAATAGATATTTATATTCCAGCTTGTGTAAAGTGTAGGAGTTCTACTACACAGATGTTTGTGGCAACAAGATTGTTTCAAGACATCGCGAAAATAGGATGTCTTTACCCTCTAGGAGCAGACGTACATCTTCGCCACTACTTGCCACCATCGTAACTTTTTTTTTTTAAAAAAAAAGAGGGAAATAATAAAGGCAGTTGTGCCAATGGTATACGTTTTCAAAGATGTCGTGGTACTGCAAAATTGAATAAAACAGTGATGGAGATGAATAGAAGGTTTGCTGTCGTGGTTGCTTCCGTGCGTTTGACAAGGTAGAATGAGGCATTTCCGTGTCATTTTATTTTTGATGTAAAAATTTTTCAATTACACCATGTCGAAAAACAAGAACTATTGTTTCCTCATATTGACTACTTGTTTACTACTTTTCTAAGAATGGCATCCTGTACTGAAACCTAACGTCTTGTCAGAAAGCAAATGGAATTCAAATGTCTCTATAAAGTAACTCCGCGCTGGCAGATTGGATTATCCTGCAGGAGAGGATAACGCGGCACATCAACCCTGCTAGAAGAAGTTTTAGGTGAACGAGGATGTGCGGCGAGCCTGTGGTTATTTTGGTACGCTATACTGTCGTCGTGTTTTATGACAAAAAGCTTATTTCCAGCTATTCTTATCCAAGTAGGATGACATCTGAGAGACTCGGCAAACGTCAGTTCTTCGAAAAAGACCAGTTGATTTGATGTCGTTCTGCTACTGATGTGTGAATCTATTTTACAGAATGCTCATTATCGTGGGATATTCTAATGTTTACGTGACATATATGCATAACAAGTCATTGAAGCGCGGACATGCAAGGTTTTTTTGTATTTTCTATTAAAAAAATGCAAGCCAGCATGCATTGAGACTGTTGCAATTTAAAGCAACGGCAGTTGGTAGTATAGAAAGAAAACGTCATTGCGAAAATATGTCTCATGGTGTTCTTGCCGTGATCAAAGCGAAGGCAGCCAGCGGTAGCTGGTGTAATGGACTGAATGACTAATTCTCCAATGAAGGGAAATTAATTTCCAATCGCAGTTTTGCCGTAATGGGCTCCTAGAGATGATTGTCCGACGGGAAACAAGGGCACGGGGTATGTGTCGCTGCGTTTCGGTTCGATGAACTCATTGACGGATTAGGCAGCGTAATAGTACAGCGACTGTGTCCTTCTTAAAATAAATGCATGGGAGAAGGATAGTCCACGTATACGATAAGGATTGTATCTTTGTCATCTATTGTATTCCCGTTGATCCAAGGCAAAAATCTCCCTGGGTTACACAATAGCATGACATGTTCTTCTTGCAAATCTCTTTGGAGGGAAAACCATTTGGCGGAAGCTGATTACCCGGGACCTGGCCAAAAAAGGCATGTTTTACACAGAGAAAGGGCAACCACACATCATTGACTCGTGATGAAACAAGTATATAAAGCATTCCCCCGCGCAAAAAAAAAAAAAAAAAAAAAAAAAAAACTTTTTTTTCAAACTACTCCACACCATGATCGGCAAACTCCTCGATAAAGCGAAGCGTCCTCGATTTTCCTTCAAAAAGAACAATGACAAAACGCCTTCTACGCCACGATCATCCACCCATGACGACGCTAGCTCTGTGGAGGACCTACCAGGTTAGGTTTACCATCGAGTTCCGTAGAAACAAATAAACCAACCATTCGTTTTTAGTCGCACCTACCGAAACAATGCCTCGATCACGAAAACATAACAGCACGATCTTCGGCACCCATAACAACAATTTTCGCAAGTAGCCATTTCTCTCCACCAGTACATCGTCTAATCCATTTTTTAAACCATCTGCAGAACCATTCTTAGCCGAGGGATACCCATACTCGCCTCCACAGACGCCGTCTTCTGGATCCTTTCAGGCTACGGCCATCGCCACGTGCGAGCACAATTTGAAAGAGAACGACGACGACGACAAAGAGAACATCATTGTACCACCACCCCCACCGAAAAATAAGTGCTCAGTAGAGTTAAAGTTGAATGATTTTCGATTGCTTCGTACACTTGGAACGGGATCGTTCGGGCGTGTGCATCTGGCGCAGTCCAAGTACAATGATCGGTACTACGCCGTCAAGATACTCAGGAAATCCGAAATTGTGCGAATGAAGCAAGTTGAACACACCCGCAATGAACGTTCCGTCTTAATGAGCATTGAACATCCTTTTATTGTGAATCTATGGAATACATTTGCCGACTGCTCCCATGTCTACATGGTGATGGATTTTGTACCTGGTGGCGAACTGTTTTCTTACCTGAGACGAGTCAAGGTAAGAAAAGCAATGAGCTTGTTGCTCGCCTGTACTCAAATGTGTGCGCAGCGATTTCCCGACGATGTGGCCAAGTTCTACAGCGCGGAGGTGCTGTTGGCCATTATCTATCTTCATAAGCACGGCATTGTGTACCGTGACTTAAAGCCGGAAAATTTGCTGCTGGACACAACGGGTCATATTCGAATTACGGATTTTGGGTTCGCAAAGCGGCTGCCGGATGATATCACGTATACGTTGTGCGGTACCCCAGATTACCTTGGTAAGCGGGAAGAACGGGAAAAAATGGGGCCATGTCTCACTCGGGGATGTGGTTTTTGAACAGCACCTGAGATCATCCAATCAAAAGGCTATAGTAAAGCGGTTGACTTTTGGTCGCTAGGCGTTCTGTAAGTTGATTGTCAATTGTAGCTATCCACCGGGTACTTACCTTTTTTTTTTTTTTTATAGCATCTACGAGATGTTATCAGGGTAAACAAAAGGCAGCGACCGTTGTTTCTGTAGCTCATTGTTGCTTTTTTAGCCATGCACCATTCTATGCTGACAGCCAATTCAAACTGTACGAGAAGATCCTGTCGTCTCGTCCAAAATATCCTTCGTACTTTGACTCAGCAGTGAAGGATTTGCTGAGGCATTTGTTGGTCAGCGACAAAACAATGCGCTATGGTAATCTGAAAAAAGGATATCGCGACATTATGGAGCACAAATGGTTTGCTTCCATTGATTTCGAAAAATTGGAACAACGGAAAGTCAGAGCACCCTTTGTCCCCAAAATTCGCGGCGAAGGAGACTCTAGTAATTTCCAAAAGTACGACGAAGAAGACCAGCCTTACGGATTGTCCCAAGCGGATCCATACCGGGATCTGTTCGCTGAGTTTTGAGATGCCATGCTCTCCCCCCTCTCCTTCCTTCATTGTACAGTTATATGCATTCCCCGCTAATGGATACATTACGCACATACATACACACACACACGTAGATAGATTGATACAGTGGATACTAGCTAAATAAACTACACTAACCTAAAGTAAAATACCGTTTGGCAAACAAACTTCGCTAGGCAGGATACGTTTACATCGATGAAACGTAGATCCATCTTCAGGGCATGGCGGGGTGAATGAACGACAGTAGCTTACCTCAAAGTCCGATTTGCCTAGTTTGGTTACAAAAGTTTCGTTTAGCGGTTCCGTTAGCAGACAAGCAGCCACGCGATCGCGCATCATGAGGGACCTGCTTATCATCAGCACGTTCATCAAGTTATTATTAATACCTGCCTAGTACGTCTTCCATGCGCGGCTGCCTGCTCTACTAACATGGTGGCAGTCGATCAACGGATTTCGAGGTGCATCGTAATTGGCTGGCCATCACGCATAGTTTTCCCATTTCCAAATGGTACATCGAGGTAAAATGAGACAACACAATGCTTGTTCTAATGGTGGCAGAACACCTCCGAATGGACCTTGGACTATCCTCCATTTTTTGCTTGGTTTGAAAAAGGACTAAGTCTTTTCGCCTCGCTGGTTGACCCAGCCATGCTGGTGGTGGATAATTTGAATTATCAAAGTGAATCAACCATTCTGTTCCAACGGCTGACGGTCATTGCGAGTGAACTTGTCCTTTTCTGGGCCCTGCACAGGTTTGTATGGCGACGGAAACGATGGGATCACACGCTCACCCGATCGAAAGATACGTCCATTCTTTTGGTTCGAAGTACGTGCATTGGCTCGTAGCAGCATCCATTGTGTTACATCCTGGCATCTTTATTGTGGATCATATCCTTTTGAATTTTTGAGAGAGTGTATGCAACGATCAAATTGTTCCTTAACAGCCGTTTGTTACATATGCATTTTCAGTACAATGGTATTTTGTATGGAATCCTTGTGCTTTCCCTTGTGGAGGCAAAACGGGTAAGCAGAGACGAGAGATGAACGTCTACTCAATGCTATGAAAAGAACAATTTGCTTGTTTCGGGAATTCTTTTCGCAATTCTGCTTAATTTTAAGCATATCTATCTCTACATGGCACCTGCCTACTTTGTGTATTTACTTCAAGCCTATTGTTTCGTTTCCAAACCAGGAAGAACGGCCGGACAAGGTACACGTGTGATTTTTCTTTTCTTTTCTTCGTAGTTAACTGTGATTAGATTCCCGGTATTTCTCGCTTCGTCGATTCATTACGTTGGGTGGATCTGTGGTTGCTGTGTTCGGAATTTCGCTGGGACCCTTTATTTATTTGGGACAACTTCCCAACCTTGCGCAGCGCTTATTCCCATTTACGCGTGGGTTATGCCATGCATACTGGGCTCCCAATTTTTGGGCACTCTATGCCGCCGCCGATCGTGTTTTGATTCTAGGTAACAGATGATTTCAAAAAAAAAAAAAAAGGCTAAACCATAACGACAGTTGCCAAAAAGTTGAACTGGTCATTGAATGATGCAGCCCTTGGTTCCATGACGCGTGGTTTCGTCGGTGATACGCAGTTTGCTGTCTTGCCCACCGTGGAAGCCTCGCACACACTAGTGATTACTGTCCTTGTGCAGCTGGTAAGGAAAGAAATAAAAAAAGACATGTTGACATGCGTTACACCGTTTAGCTTGTATTGCAAGTGTTGTGGCGAAAGCCGACATTTGATAACTTTCTGTCTTCGGTTACGCTTTGTGGTTTCGCTTCCTACCTGTTTGGTTGGCACGTCCATGAAAAAGCAATTATGCTTGTACTGATTCCTTTCGGGTACTAAAAATAAGCAATGCGTGTCGTTGTGCTGACGTTTATTCCTCAGGTTGATGGCTGCCAACAGTCGATTGCATTTACGTATTCTGATTTTACTGAGTGGTGCAGGGATTTGCTCATTATTCCCTCTTCTGTTTCACACTGCAGGTAGAAAAAAGAATGATTTTTATTTACGTAACTGATGTGTCCATGACGTAGAAACACCTGTCAAACTCTGCCTTACTTTCCTATGGTTCTTAACCGTGATTCCCGGGATGGCACACTGCATTCATGTGTAAGCATACATCTAACATTTTCTTTTTCTCCCTATTGATATTTCTGTACACAGACCCTTGACCGAGTTACTGCATCCGGTGGAGATACAGTACATGATGGGTCTATTGGGACTGCAGTTCTACACGGCCGTGGTGCATGGATGGCTGTTTGCGGATAGATTCGCGTTTTTACCCTTACTTCTTACCAGTGTCTACTGTGGTATAGGCATCGTTTATGGCTGGGCTCTATTCATGGGCAGCTATCTCCGAGGCAGACTTTGACCCCATGTTACAACAAAGAAACCCTAGTAAAAAAAAAAAAATCAAAAAAAAATCTTTTTCTTTCTCATTCTGTTCCCTTTTCTTTATTATTTATGTCACCATGGATTCTGTTGAATTAAAAACGCCAGGCTACATGCTTTATTGCGTGTTCATGGCCTGCTTGGGCTCATTCAGTAATGGCTGGGTCATTGGTTCTCCGAATGTGCCCGGCGAAATTACGCATAATTGTGCCACGGGCAATGCACATCTTGCTCATCCAGCGTTTCCAGACTGTTTACCAATGAGCAACGCCCTCTGGTTTGACCTTGTTTTTAATTTAAACAATGTTTTAATGGTATTTAGGGGATTTGCGGTGGCGTCGTTTTGTCTCGGCGGATTAGTCGGCGGTTTGACGGGTGGCCCAGTGCAGACCAAAGTAGGGCGCAAACGAGCCATTATCCTGAACACCTCCGGTTGGATTATCGGTAGTGTTCTGGTTGGCCTTTCCGTCAACACAGCGATGTTTATTATTGGACGTATCTTTTGTGGGTTGGCTTGTGGTCTTGGATCACTTGCCATTCCTACCTACATTGGCGAAATATCAACCATCCGTGCACGAGGCGCTATGGGCACTTGTCATCAGTAATGTGGATGCAGTCGCTTAAGTAAAGATATTGATAATAGGCTTTTTGTTTAGGTTTTTTATCGTTGTCGGTATTCTTTTATCGTCTGTCGTTGGATTGCCTACGGCGACGGTCCCTTTGTGGCGTGTTACGTATGCCATCGTTGGTGCTCCCGCGATTCTCCAGGCCATCATGATGACCACCTGCAGCGAATCGCCACGTTGGTTAGTGTCCGTCAATCGCATTCAGGATGCCAAACAGGCCTTGATCAAGCTGCGTGGCAGCGCCAAAATTGAAAATGAATTTTACGAGATTGTAGAAGGCCAAGTAGGAACAGCAGCAGCAACATCCATTCTACGGTATCCTGAAGAAGCCGGTGGCGATCTGATGGGTACACAGAAGAAAGAGGAGGAAAGCAGTGAAAAAGAGATGTATCCCGAAGAAGAAGACAGTGCCTTGGCCGATGCCCCAGCGGGTCGTGGTGCTGCTGTTGCACCCACGTCTGCAGAACGAGGCGCCCACGAAGCGATGAGCGTGGTTCAGGTTTTTAGAGACCCAGTAACGCGTCGGATTGCTTTGACCGTCTTAACCCTGCATGCCATCCAGCAATTGATCGGCATGAATGCTGTGATGTATTTTTCAACAACCATCTTTAGCTCTGTCCTGAGCCCGGATATGTCCAAATACATGACCATTGTAACCACCTTTGTCAACTTTGTCACGACCTTGGTGGCTGTGGCGCTGATCGATCGCATGGGCCGACGTCCATTGCTGCTCCTTGCCGAAGCTGGCGGAACCATCTTTTCGGTCACCCTGATCATAGGCTATGCGCTCAACGTCGGACCTCTCTTGGTGGTGTCTGTCTTCTGCTACGTGGCTTCCTTTGCTATCGGTATAGGCCCGATTCCCTGGCTTATTACATCGGAAATGTCACCCACGCATGCAGCCTCCAGCGTCGGCGCGGCAGCGACTGCCGTGAACTGGGCTATGAATTTCTTCATCGGCCAGATCTTCCCTGTATGGTTTGCCGCGATCGGTGGTTACTCGTTTGCCATTTTTGCCGGTATTGGCGTCTTGTCGTTCCTGTTTACATTCTTTGCAGTTCCCGAAACAAAAAATCGGTCCATTGAGAGCATCGTTAGGGGCTACGAAAAATATCGACGATAAAAATACCTGCAAAAAGAATTGTTCATTGGATTGCTTTATCGAACAAGATCTCTTTCTCTCTTGCTACTTCCACTACACTTTATATAAACTGTATTTTGATTAGCTTAGCTGTAAATGCCACTTTTGTCTCTCTCTCTCTCTCTCTCTCTCTCTCTCTGTTCTTCTTAGTGATCCTTTGCCTGGGGAAGCGGGTTTGCTTTTTAGATTCTGTCCTACAGTTCGCATCACACATGCTAACATTCCACATTGTCCTACCATGGTAGCACAAATAGTTTGCCATAGCCATGTAAATGTTTTATTACATTTTGATTATTTGATATGCGAGCGCAAATGCACCCTAACTCAACGAGACATGAATCAGAGACTTCTGCGCTAATGTTCAAACACTATCGCAGTAAATAGAGCGACGTGAGTGATATTCTGTAAAAGACAACACGAGCACAGCGTTAGGGGTGCTTTGTACGTCAAGCGTGGCAACATTAGAATTTCTTGCGTTACAAATCAGACAAATACTTTGGAACTGGAGTTTAACAACGACACGAAGTACAGAACCTTGTTTTCAATGGCAGAATTCGGCATATCTATTAGGCTTTGATCCAGTTACAGAAAGAAGAAGACAAACCCCCTTAGAATAATCACGTCATATTGTTTTGTAACTTCTTTTTCGGAAGGACAGCGATGGTTCCTTAATATGGCGTTCTCTATAGGCGAGCGTTTTCTTTTCTGTCGTTAAAAAAATAGGATGGTACACAAAATGAAGTGAATGTACCCATTGCTTACTTAAGTGACACTTGACTAAGGGGCATATTGTGTGAAACCGAGTTACGTAGTATTCTCAATAAAAACAGAAGAAATGGTAGAAAGCATGGCTATCTGGAAGGCTACACTAATATAATATTTACGTGATCTTATGTCTTTTCTTTTCCCACATGGCCTCATTTCTCGGAAATTACCAGATATTGCGTCTCAGTTTAAATTTTTTTTTTTTTACACTAGCAGTCCTTTTTACCTTTATGCAATGGTAAGTTTTATGTTCGAAGCAATGCAGTGAACATAGAAACAACTTCCTCGTGTTTAAATGTTAGGTATACACTCTTTGGTTTTAGCGTTAGACGTGACATAAAGGAAAAACAGATGTACATTGCTCACCCTTGTCAACTTCATAACAAGCCTTTCTGGTGGAAGGGTGGCGTTCAGGAAGATCGTATATATTCTACGTCCGCCGGTGAACTAAGTTTATGCATTGTCTAACTGATGAATAAATGATGATTATTGAAATTTTTTCGTAGTGCAAATAGTTGGGATAGTAAAATTATTTGGAGAGCGTGAAAAAAAGCGCGTACAATATCCAGGTTCGGGTATTCATCTTCCAATTGAAGCGGACAATCAAATCGCGTCAATTGTTCGAAACGTACGATTCCTGTATGCCGTGTACAGAGGTAAAAAGGTGTAGTTTTTTTCTTATTTTCAAGTTGTTCAAGCAATTGTAGCAATGGTTTATTCTAGCAAACAATGACTTCTTCCTTTTTAAACCAATGCCTATTACGTAAAGAAAGAATACTTGTATCGGCATTCCAAAAGCCGATGTACCGATTTGGTTTGTCGATCTGTCGTATATTAGGTCTGGGGAAAGTGTATTTTTGTAACGTTTACTGTGGAATGCTGTTTGTGGAACCCTTTTTTTTTATATTTCGTACCACACGGCCATTTTTATTTGCGAAGGAAACACAACATTTATTGGCGAATCTGCTTGAGTTTGAAAAATAAAATGATTCATTTACCATTTCCTCGTCTTCTCGCCCTATTTCCGCGTCAACAGTTCTTCTGTCACTTGTTAACCCATCGATCCATATCCAACACGCGAGACATGACGAGTTGATCCGGATTGGTGCGAGCATGGAACGGTTTGTTCGCTATAGCGGAAGTTGAAAACATATATAGATGGGATTAAGGTTACATGAGGATATACCAGGTGCAGTTCATTCATCACAACAAATACTGTACTACACTCACGGACCCTTACTCATTTACTGTGACGATAGAGACAAAAAGATGATCTATTTTTTTTTCTTTCGTTTACTCGGGCCAAAGCACTGGCAGAGATGTTCTACCGTTACCTCTCAAAGAGATGATGTTTGTACGAGGATTCGAAATGAAGGAGAAGATGTATCGTCTTAGGGCCTTTCCAATGAACGAATTCCCGTAGCGTGGACGATCTGTCAAAATTTATCGAAAGTCTATTGGGACACCGCCACCTTCTATATACGAAGGTACGTGATTTTGTTATGTATTAAACATTCATAAAAGTAAATGGTTGTACTACATCCACGGTAACCCCTTTCTATCATTTTGTGTTTCTACAGGGCCAAATCTCCCTGTCAACACATCGGACGTTCATTGTGACTTGAGAACGTTCCAGGTCAGCTATGGCGATGTATTAGATTCAATGTATTACGCGAGTGGCGGCACGACGGATAATATCCATAAGAGGGCGTTCCTCAGATCGTTTTCGAAACAATAAATACCAGGCGTCTTTGCACAGATCAAACGGCAGTTCCCTTCCACTCTTTCATTCTCACTAACAAACAACACCAATTCCACTCATGCAACTCACCGTCCTGACCTCCGCTATCATCCTTTTGGCCAGCTGTGCCTCTGCTCTCCCTGCCTGGAATGAAGAACAAAACATGGCTCCTCTGCACGAACGAGCCGATGTCGAGCATATCCAGGATTCCTACATCGTCGTACTCAAGAAGGACATTGAAGTGAAGGATGCCAACAAGCATTTTGGTTGGATCAGCGGCATGGCAGCCAAGTCCCAGCCCCATGTGGAATCCCTGGATCCTATGGATCTCTTTGGCATCTTTAATGAGTTTGATACTCCCTTCTTCAGAGGATACGCTGGTCGATTCACTAAATCCGTCTTGCAAAACATTCGTAAACGACCTGAAGTAAGTAAACCAAACATAGCATGGTAGCATAACTGACGCATTGCAAAAAAAAAAAAGGTGGCCTACGTTGAGCGTGATGCCCGAGTCTACGCTTACGATTACCAACGCCCGGCGCCTTGGGGCCTTGCTCGTATTTCTCATCGCCAGCGATTGAACGACAACACTTACAATGAATACAAATTTAATGCCAACGGTGGTCAAGGCGTCAAGGTCTACGTCGTTGACTCCGGTATTAACATTCGCCACCAAGACTTTGAAGGACGTGCCTCGTGGGGTGCCACCTTCACCAACGACGGTGACTACGATAACCATGGTCACGGTACGCACTGTGCAGGCACAGTGGGTGGCAAGAAGTTTGGTGTCGCTAAGAAAGCCCAGTTGATTGCCGTCAAGGTTTTGGGCGCCGATGGCTATGGCAGCAACAGTGGCATTATTGCTGGTGTCCAGTATGCCATCCAGCAGCATCAAAATGATGCCCGCCGCGGTGACAGACGATTCAAGGGTTCCGTCGTCAACATGAGTCTTGGTGGTGGCCGTTCCCAAGCTGTGGACGCTGTCGTCAATGCAGTAAGTCATCCTACACATAACAAAAAAAAAACACGACGACTTATCTTTCTTTCTAGGGTGTGGATCGTGGTCTTGTCTTTGCCGTAGCAGCCGGTAATGACAACCGAGACGCTTGCAACTACTCGCCTGCCGCAGCACAAAATGTGATCACAGTTGGTTCCACCACCATCAACGATCAACGCTCTTCCTTCTCCAACTGGGGTCGCTGTGTTGATGTCTTTGCTCCTGGTTCCGATGTCGATTCCGCCACAAACCGCAACAACTACGGCTCCACCAGAATGTCTGGTACCAGTATGGCTTCTCCTCACGTTGCTGGCTTGGCTGCCTACTTCATGAGCTCGGGCAACGGCATTGCTAACCCCAACGCTGTCAAGAAGCACATCTTGAGCCTCTCCAGCCGTGGCCAGATTGGATACCTTCCTCAAGGCACCCCCAACTTGCTCGTCAACAACGGTAACTAAAGTTTATTCCCCTTCTACAAAACGGTCTTTCCATCGGACCGTCAATTCCCTTTTCGATAGCGGAGAGCAGGACAAATAAAAATTCATCTTATCAATTATCCCCCTCTATACTCTCTTGTCTTCTTCTTGTGGGTGTGCATCGGTGTGTCTGAGTCCATAGATAAGAAAAGAATTCGATGCGCGTCTATACCATTGGTATTAGGCAAGTACACACAGCATTATAGAGCCATGGTCTTAACGCATTCTACCTCAGTGGACCGTCATGTTCGGGAAAGACGGTAATGTTCCCAACCTAATCATTGCAAAACTCATTGCCTAAAAGACAGTTGTTCGAACATTGGCCAAAATGTTGAAACATGTCGTGGTCATTTACCAAGATGATTTCTTCAAGGTAAACAACCAGGGAGGTCATTTTTACCTTGGTAACGAACGCTCCCCGTTCGCTTTTTGATATAGCCCGATGACCAAATCCCTGTGGACCCAGCGACGCAGTTGGCTAACTGGGACTGTCCAGATGCACTCGATTTTGACCGATTACGCCAGACACTGCAGTACGCTCGCCAAAACGAAGGCCAGTTGCCGCCTGAGTACGATTCGACCGAGATTCGCAACACGCATGATGGTTCATCCTCTGTGACAGAAGACTCGTTGCAAGAACTACGGGCCGATTTGCGAGGAACAGATGAGATCCTCTTTATTCTGATCGATGGTTTTATGCTTTACAACGATCCAGCCCTTGCTGCGGAGATAGATATCAAGGTCTTTTTAACAGCTCCTTATGCAACGCTCAAGGAGCGACGTGAATCACGAAAAGGCTATACCACCGCTGACGGTAAAGAAAGAAAGGAGACATCCCTGCTCTTACTAACCTTGATAGTGTTTTTGTTAGGGTACTGGGTAGATCCACCTGGCTATTTTGACCAGATTGTCTGGCCTCAGTACGTTCAATGGACCATGCCTCTGTTGACGAACAAGAAGATAAAGAAAGAAGCGTTGATCATTGACACAGAAGCACATTCTATTCCAATGGCGGTCAGAATGAGCATACAAAAAATCGTAGAGTGTGTCGCCTAACAATAGACAATAAAACAAAAAGAGTTTTTATATATAAATTGCTTTTTTTTTTTTACAAGGAGGATTCAGACAGAAGATGTGTTAATCGGTCCATCAGGATCTGGTTAGGTTCGATGCGGGAGGGGGAGGCAAGAGGAGAGCGACTTCGGTATTTTGTCAACGTCGCTACTGGACTGGTTAAGTCCAGCTCTTCCTTTTTTAGTGTTTCATTGCTGAGCTTGACAAATGTTTCTAGGGCAAATTTGGTATCGCCAAGATCAAGTAAGGCCGAGACAAGGGTATACATGGTGTCTGAATTGGGTGGGGTGTTGGTTTGCTGCATCGATGCATACAATTGGCGTACGGTGGTAAGATCTGAAGCTGACGGGTCCGATTTTTTCATGAAGAAAGCAAAGAAAGCGTTGTACACCGCAGCCACCGGTTGAAGTTCCTGTTGTAGCATATGTTCGAGCCCCTTCATGGCGTCCTCCAACTGGTTTTGCTGCAGCCGCATGGCAATGATCGTTCGGAAACTTTCGCCATCTGCTATGGGTGTATCTTCCCTTGTGTTGTCCTTCCGCCGCCTCCGTCGTTGCCATAGCAGTAATGCATCTACCATTTGGTCAAACATGGCTTCTGCTTTGTCGGGGACACGGTTGCGTGCGTAGCTTTCCATGACCGCATTCCAGATGACTGTATTGTTCGATGCTCCTGTTTCGCGTAATTGCACTAGCATCCGTTCCATACTTTGTATATCGCCCACTTTGCCCATGCTATACAGTAAGGTGGAGTAAGTGTATGCGTCTGGACGAATGCCACGTGCCAGCATGTCATTGTACAATCGTTGTGCTGTTCGCATATCAGACACTTTGGATGCAATGTGAATCAGTGTGTTGTATGTCACTCGATCAGGTTGAATATGTTGCTTGTTCAGGTCGTCAAAGACATCCAGTGCTTTTGTCAGATGGTGGGATTGTTTCCGCGTCACCGACCGTCCCCCCACCCAGTTCATGAGCATGTTGTACTCACTTAATCGAAGGGGCATGCCAAGCATCTTCATGTCATCCATCAAAGCAAGTAATCGGTGCAGGTTCTTTTGACTGGCACGTCCTCGTGTCGTATACACAAAGAGGTACTGGTAGTTCCTTCGTGTCAGGAAATGGAGATAGTTAAGTCGGTAAAACATGCTGTACAATGGCCATATGCGATCAATATCCTGTGTAGCCAGCGATCGTTGAAATTCGGCTAACAATGCTAATTTGCTTCGCACGGGTGTTGTACGGTTTGTCGATGGCGGACGCATCTCACTGGTGCCTCGTTTCGGATTATCAGCAACGACGGGTTGGTTGTGTGATAGCGACAGTCCATCACGAAGACGGTTTGTTTCCGGTGTTTCGCACACAAGGGCAGCCGCACTACTATGGGACCGTGCCACAGGTCTCATCCCCACAGCGCGTTGCCAACGGTCCTCGGCACCTCTGCAAAAAATACATATGCTTTGGGTGGGCGCAGCATTGAGTCTGTGCCAGAATCGTCGCATGGGAATGGGAAAAGAAAAAATGACGGAGGCTGGTATCTTTTTCACCGTTCACTTGGCGTTTGACCGCGCTGTGTGTGGGGACCGGCGTAAACAAAAAGAGTGTGACTTTTCCACAAATTGGGCGCATCAGGCAGAATATTTAACCACGCCTGACTATCAAAAAAAGGCCAAAAAAAAAGGGGAGGACATTGTGTTGCCCGTATAGACAACGAATGCAGATGTGCGTGTGCGTGAGTTACAAACGGCAGGCCTTGTTTATCACTGCATCCTTTCGTTTTCTCAATGAAGGGAGGGTATTAGGTTACATGTCGTACAGTGACGCGACGATTTCGGGAAACCCAGCCAAAAAAAGAAAAAGACAACATCGTTTTGATCGGCAAAAAAAAGAAATGCATGTTATTTAATGAAAATGCGATGATTTTTAGGTAGAATAATAGTTAGGATTATTTTACACCACGCTGCTTTAGTTGCCGAGAACAGCAATGGAGGCGTTGACGTCCTTGAGGGCATCAGCCTTGGATGCAATGGCCTTCTTTTGGACGGCTTGCAGAGCAACCTTGCGTTGGTAGTAAGCGGCGCTCTTTGCTTTGCGCTTGTCTTCCAACTTGGCAACGACGTCTTGGTACTTCCAGCCAACTTCATGAGAGATGCGACCAATGGTGGTGTACTTGCGACCAGGCTTCAGCTTGAGAACACGGAGTGCATCGGGCACAACAACACGCTTGACGCGATCATAAGGAGCTGGAACACCTTCGAAAAGCTTGATGCGATCCAGGGCAGCAGCACCACGAGCGGTCTTGTGGGGGATCATACCACGGATAGCCTTGTACAAAATGCGCGAAGGAGCACGGAAATGGAATGCACCATGTCTAGGGTTCACAATGCAACGCTTACGAAGGTAGGCATGGTACTTGACTAAAGTAATATTAATTTTTCATGGATCCAGTCAACGCAAAAAAAAAAAAAAAAAAAACCTACGTTTGTTGCGGAAAAATTCGCCGGACACATTCAAGGCTTCGCAACGGACAACCACCACCTTTTGGCCGCTCAAGGCCTGCTTAGCGACGATAGAGGCGAGGCGACCGAGAAGGTGACCCTTACCATCAATGACAACTACCTACAAGTAGTGCCATCATTAACGCAGGAAAAAAAAATAACACGGCGCCTAATGAAAGGTGGAACACCATGGAATGGGTGTGTATTTTTGTTGTTTCTCGTCTATCGAATGCGGTGTGATACCTTTTCAAACGTGCTCATAGTATAGAGGAAAGAGGGAAAATTTTTTGGGAGGACTTGGGACACCCAAGAAGCAGTCCTTGCTGCCGCTCCGGCACACGTCATAAATCAGTGTGCTTTTTTTTTTTTTTTTTGGCAATGACAGTTTTGAAGGCCTTCATCAATTATCCTATGCATAGTTCATATATAAATATGGCTACATTTGCATATGTGCGTCTCAATTGCGTTGTAAAGATTCACGAAATGTAACATTTCATATAGACATTGCTAGCTGAAGTTACAGTATACTATTACAACTTGTCGATTTGATACGAGTTACAGGTTATTAGTAAGTGCAAAAAAAAAAAACCACAAATAGATCCGGCTCTCTTTGTTCACCACTAAAGGAGTCATACTATCACCAAGGCAAAAGGTATTCTCGTTGGAAAAATGACGATTGGTTGGGCTGGGATTCAATTCAGCGATGGGAGGGGTACTGGCCGGCCCGAACTGTCCGGGGACCGGACATAGAAATTGCCCAGAGGCAAAGAGAGTGAGGAAGAGAGCAGGTGAGAGGTCCGCGAGGTCAACGGGGGAAAAAGGAGTAGATCATTGAAGCCTTCCTTTCCACCAACAACGACTATGGTAATGCATACAACCTACCTTTTCTCTATTTTTTAAAAACACGCTATTTGGAATGGATGGATGCATGGATGGATGGACAAACAAAGATAAAAGTTGAACGCCATGAGCAAAAACCATTCAGCAGAACGTCCATGACGGCATGCCTTTCTCGTTTGGAAGAACAACAGCAACTGACATATATTTTTTTTTCTTTTCTTTGTGCAGAGTGCTGAAAAGACCACTGCCGTGAACCCCATGAAGGCTCTCCGCATCGAGAAGCTTGTGTTGAACATCTCTGTCGGTGAGTCTGGTGACAGACTTACGCGTGCTGCCAAGGTGTTGGAACAGTTGACTGGCCAGACCCCTGTGTACTCCAAGGCTCGCTACACTGTCCGTACCTTTGGTATCCGTCGTAACGAAAAGATCGCTGTGCACGTTACCGTTCGTGGTCCCAAGGCCGAGGAAATCCTTGAGCGTGGTTTGAAGGTCAAGGAATACGAACTTCGTGCTCGCAACTTCTCTGAAACCGGTAACTTCGGTTTCGGTATTGACGAACACATTGACTTGGGTATCAAGTACGATCCTTCCATTGGTATCTACGGTATGGATTACTACGTTGTCATGGGCCGCCCTGGCAACCGTGTTGCCCGCCGCAAGCACTGCAAGTCCAAGGTTGGCTTCGCCCACCGTATCAAGAAGGAAGAATCCATCGAATGGTTTAAGTCTCGCGTAAGTAAAAACATCTACACGTTTGTTTTAATCGAAAATGTTAATCTGTATCATTGCGTAGTTCGATGGTATCGTCTTGAACAAATAAGGGAATATCCGCTCATGTCGTTGGCTTTTCTTTTTTTCTTTAAAAAAATAAAATCGGTTATCAACTGTGATTTCCCAAGAAAGAAAACAATAGGAAAAGGGCTGCATGAAAAGGAGTGACTCTTTTTTTCTTTTGGAACGCACTTTGGAGAGAGAGAGAGAGAGAAAGGAACATCATTTCAGGGAGGTATTATTTTTCTTTCAACATAAACAGACTGTCAACAGCAAAAAAAAAAAAAAAGAAAAAAAAAAGTAGCGTGGAAGCTTATATGTCAAGTGCTTTTTGGGGGGAATCAGGACAGGCCGTGACACTTGTATCACAAGGGTATGTTCTGGCAACGTGTTAGTGGCTAAGGAAACTCTATTCCTTCATTCAACGCTTACATTGGCTTGACAATGTTGTTTGACTTGGTCAAACACCTTTAGTAGTTTACGTCTTGCACCTAATGCGGAAACACCTTTGGCTAAAAGCTCCTCGTCACTTAGTTTAAGCATATCTCTCCATTTCATAGATTCAAAAATGGGGTTGTATTTGTGTAGACGTAGACTTCGCAACCAAGTAGGAACGTCTACACATCCAAGATTAGCATGTCTCCTTTGATCTTCCTTACTTTTTTAGTTACCTTCCAGGAGTTTCATATCCACGACATCCGTGTTCTTCTTTTCTTTACGTTGTTGTCCAAATGTTCCCTTTTTCTTATGTCGATTAGAGTTGCTGATATTAGATGCATCACTGTGATCGCTCAAGTAGTCGCCTTCTCCTTCGACTCTGTCGTTGGGGTTTAAGAACTGACCAAAATGACTGCTTGGGCCGGTGGGTGCAAAGTGCTTCTTCTGCGTCGGCGTGTTTCTTGCGGCAGGCAGATTGCTGGAGCTTGAGGCCGAAGGGGCGGGCGAGGTGGATCGCGAGGGATGTTTGTGCGTAGGCGTTGGCGACTGGACGTGGTAGGGCGGATAGCGCGGCCGGGTAGGGGTAGGTGGTTGTTTATTGCAGTTTGCGTCTTCGTACATCGAAAGTACGATGTTGGCTTGACCCTGTCTCTCGTCTGTTTCTGGCACGGCCGGAATCCCAGAGCGGTTTATTCCTCTACGACGGAAAGTGTCTGTATCGTCACTTAACATGACGTTGCGGCTCGTCGGACCATGCCAGTTATTGGGCAACATGGACCGCGGATCGATATCGGAAGCCGAATTGGGTCGTTCAATGGTCTGACCGTGCTCCCCGAAGGTTGACATGGTGGGTGATAGTCCCCACGACTGAACGTCGTCTCTGCCACCCAGTGACCAGTTCGAAATATCAGCTGATTTCGGTCTTCCTGTACTCGTGCGCTCATTCACACCGACCAATCCTGCGCTACTAGTGTTGTTGTTGCCCCCACCATAGGGCCAGTCATTGCTGAAGATCGATGACAAGTCGCCGCCTTCAATCACCGATCTTGGACGGGAGTTAAATACGCCTCGCGTGCTCTGCAGACGGGGTCTTGCCATCATAGGGTCATCCATCAATGATGAACCAAAAACAGCCGATCGTGGCGTCAAAAAATCCCCACCCGCTCCCATTCTACTACTTCCAAATAACCTGTCATATTCTTCAGTATCGCCCAGCGCAAAGGAATGACGGTCGATATTACGTCGTTGATTGGTAGGGTTTGGTCGACTTCGCACTTGACCGGTCTGATAGGGAAGAACAGACAATAATTTCTGGCTCGCTTCCAATTCAGCCTTGGCCATTGCTCCAGCTAATTGGGCTTGCATATCCACTATAGATAGATATATACATTTTAAAAAAAAATATAAAAAAAAGAGGACACAGGGTGAATTTTTCAGGGTGACACACATCGAAACACACACACACGCACAAAAAAAAAAAAAAAAAAAAAAAAAAAAAAAAAAAGAGAATGAAACAGGAACGTTATCTTACCTTTCTCCGGATGGGCCGGTGATAAGAGGGCTGCCACAGGGTCCTTTTTCCCCATCTGCTGTAATACTGTAATAAAAAATCGGACCTGAACCTGACTTGAATGTTGTAATAGTGTATAGATGGTGGCAGTTCGTTCGGCTTCGTTAAGGTAGCGGAACCATTGATCCACATGCTGGACCTCTTCTTTGTATTTTGGGTCTAGACTCGCGGAAGCCATGGCTTCCAAATTCCGTTCGTACTGTTGTAGATCTTCAACCCATCTATCCAATTCCTGGGCTAACAAAAGAGTCAAATATTTTTTTAGGGGGTTTACACAGGAAGTTTCTAAACTTTACCCTCAGGCGAAATAAAACTATCCGGCTTGAGTATCTCGGATACAGGCCGTGCATGTCTTTGCTGCGGTTGATTCATAGCTGACATGGCAGACTTGGCATGACCAGCGCCGGACGAAAGGGGTTGCAAAGTAGATGGGTTACCTGGTGGGAACCCAAGCGAGAAGTCGGGGCCTAAACCATTGTTGGTGGTGGTGCCTGTCTGTGGTGGCCGGTCAGTCGAGTTTGTACTTGACGATGACTGATTTCCCAGTCCCGGTTTTAACAGTGAGAAGGCATCAGTAAGCGATTGCCTTTGATACGACGATTGCTTGGTCGCCATGACAATATGGCGGATGTATGAGGGGAAACCTTGGAATGAAAGAGAGGAGAAAGAAAAAAGAAGAAAAAGGCCCAGAAAAAAATGAGAAAAAAAAATACGAAAAAAAAAGGGGGGGTCCAGAACTAAGGTAGACTCTAAATGAGTAACAGGCAAAATTTGTGTGCCATCCCAAATAGAGTACAATACAACACACACACACACACACACACGCTCACACAAAAAGAAAGAAACCTCTATTTCTCTTCTTTCTTTCTTTCTTTCAAATGTCTTGTTTTCATGCTGATTATGTAAATCGACTAGTCGTTGGCGATATGCCACTTGATACGAAACGTGTGAGACATTCTGACGTAAAACACGTAATGCACAGACCATTGGACTTGATCACGCTTCTCGGTGCTACCATACAATACAACATCATCATAACATGTATTCTGTGAATATGTCTTTCTAGCCATGTATAGCAAAGAAAGAATGATCGAAATTGGTTGTACACAATGTTAAGGCGGACAATCTTATTTTGTTTTTTTTTGTGAGATGAATGGCCCCTCACTTGAGGATCCGCACGGGTAACCGGTGTGTCATTTTGAGTCAGCGACGTAGAAGAACACACATGTGAATGATTGATGTTACTACTACTACGTACTTTGTATTTCCATCATAAACAAAAAGGCGATGACACGTTTTAAGTTGATTTGTGTTCATGCATTTCGTATAGCTTTTCTGTCTCTCTTAGTTAAAGCCCCTGCTTCGCCCATTGCCCGCGTGGTCATCGTATTTGTATCATCTGGTGTTGACTTGATGAAGCGACCGAGTTTTTTGTACGCGTCATGGGGTGCATGCTATTTTACAACAAAAACAACACCCGCCAATATGTCAAGGAGGCACACAAATTATGATTTTTCTAAATTTTTTCCCTATTTTGTTTCATTGAGGACAGTTGTTATCCCAATCGATAGAAAGGGAGGCAGTTTGTACTACTAAATGTCATATTTCTTTGAAATTAGATGTTACGCTAGATTTTCAAGGAAGGCGTATCTTTCGTAGAGTTAGCAACCATTGTGAATTAGTTGCAATTAAAACGAAACATACGAAATACTTTTAAAGAAATAACCGCTCCTCGTCTTTATATGTCCTTGTTGGCAGATTATTGACGCGCGCTGCATGTTTTGCACAGGGGTAGTTGTTCGATGGAGATCTTTTTTATTTCATTTTTCTCGTATCATTTACTAAGTATTCAAAATGTACATGATAAGCACGTCGGTTATGATAACATATTACATTCTTCTGGTCCACTGGTGCATGTCAAATGGGTTCGGACAGCATAATAGATTATCCGAGGTTAGTTTTCATATCCCAAAAGCATTTCTACGTTGCAGAAGAGCGAACATCAGTTGTTAAGGCCAAATAATATAACTGATCCAGTACACTGTTTTTCAGAATCAATGTTGCTAGGTTTGGGGTTACCATGTATAAATCATACTGTAAACTTTCACGAAATGCGATCTTACTTTTAGAAAGGTATTATGTAGGGTGAGCCGAAATGTTTTCCGGGGATAACAGAGCTTAAGAGAGAAAACAGGTCCCCTTAGATACCATCTGAAACATCTTTATAGATAAAAAAAAACAACAATATTTTATCACTAACACACACACACGCACACACACACGCACACACTATATAGAAGACATACAAGTCTACATCTCCTGGTGTTCTCAGTGTAAAATTCATTGTAACTCCCACATGAATGAACCATCTTTTTTTTTCTCTCTCTTTTCTTTTTTAAACGCTTTGCGTAAGTGTAACCCTTACCAATGCATTATCGCATCTAAATTATTCTCAGTTTTTCTTTTATCCCAGTGTCACTGCGCTGTTGCAAATCCGCTTTTTTTGTCCCATAAAAGGCAAAAAAAACCTAATTCTTTTATAAGAGCGAGGGGGACAGCCCTCATAATTTTCTGTCAGATCCTTATTGCATGAACAATTTCGGTGGAGTTTTGGATGTTGTTAGGTGATGTGTACTGTGGTTCGAAGTTTTTTTTTTTTGGTCATGTCTTCATTTTCCATTTTTCTTGCCTCGACCGCGAGCTCCGCCTCCGTTGTACCCATTTTTCCTTTTCTCCGCTGGTTTCAGGATCTGACAACCACACACAAAGAAACATAAGATGGCTATCTCTTTCATTTTCCGAATTTTGTAGTACTTTACCTGGAAGGAACACAAAAGTGACTCGTCTACACTCATCATAGCACCTGCATTGTCAAATTCACCACAGTAATTTGGTGCAGAGAACAGGGTAACCAGCTGTCGTTTAGCAAAAAATTCGTAACCATCCTCAACTACTTGATGTGCACGACAGATCAGGTCCATATCATGTTTTTGTAAAAACTTGGAAACAATATCCGGACCAAAGGTAAATGAGACACCACGATCATTCTCATTCCATCCCGAAATGTCTTTATCTGGGTCTGACCACAATAGATCACACAGTAAACCTAACAAAGGTATCAATGTAAACTGAGCACGCTATTGATTGTCATTTTCTTTACCTGTATCAGGGACATCTGTAGGTCGCATTACTCGACGGATTTGTTCCATGTTTTGTAAATCTGGCGAAAGACCTCCATGCATACAAAAGATTTTTTCATCAATGATAGCGGCAATAGGCAAACAGTTGAAACAATCAGTAAAGGTTTTCCATAACTTGATGTTGTAACGTCTCTTGCCTAGTAAATAAAAATCAACGAATGGTTCCTTTGTGAGAAATATTTGTCTTACACTCATCGTAAAATCCATAGATACGATTAATACTGGCGCATTCGTGATTGCCCCTCAAAATGAAAAAGTTTTCAGGGTATTTGATCTTGTAAGCCAGCAAGAGACATATGGTTTCAAGTGATTGTTTTCCTCGGTCAACATAATCACCCAAGAACAAATAATTTGCATCTGGAGGAAATCCACCGTACTCAAACAATCGTAACAAATCATAGTATTGACCATGAATGTCACCTGATGAATTGTTTAGTATCAATCATTTACAGGAGACACAAACACACACACGCACACACACACGCACACACACACGCACACATATATATAAGTATATATATATATATATACCCATTCAACCCATTCATACATACCACAAATCTTCAAAGGAGCCTCTAAATCCAATAAGATAGGTTGACCGATGAAGATTTCTCTTGCTTTAATACACAAAAATCGGATCTCGTCTTCGGAAAGGTTCACTTGTTTTCCAGGTCGACTACCACGTACTTGTATTTTTATAAGTTTCTTCATCTCGAAAGTTTTGTTATTCAATGGGAACATACCTTCCAGTAATCTGGTAATGATGGAATCGACATCAATATTTTCGGTGATATCATTCATTTCTCTAAAAGTTAAATAAGTTGTTCTGTATAACATCATCTATTTGTCAGATCGTCGTCATGATGAACATACGTTTAATTGAACCAAAATTGATGAACGAGAAAAAGAGAGGCTCCAAAAAAGGTTGGTGATGAAAGAGTGCAGTATGTCTATAAATGGGGTGTCTCCTCTGTATAAACGAGATGGAAAATAATAATAATAAAAAAGAAAGGACGACTGATCGGTTTTTTTTGTTTCGGGAAGCAAAAAAAAAGAGCGACCGTTTCGTACACTTTTTTTTCTCTTTTCCTTCCTTCGCCCAGGGGAGGGGTTTAAAAACGTGACTGGATGTTGAAAAGCTTTCTCTTGCTCTTTTTATTTCTATTCATAATGTATGAACTTGCTTCATCGTATTATCTTCTCTTTATTATTCTATTGTTCATGTTAGAAAGAATAAGAAAAAGAAGAAGAAGAAGAAGAAGAAACGATTATTTGTTATTATGAACGATTGCCTATTCTAAAAAAGAATTTAAGGAGAGAGGAAAGGGGCTTTCCTCTTTAAACGGTGGATCTGCGTATCTTTGTACTATTTCCGGAGATTGAAATGAATGTCCTATATTCTGCAAGCGCGCGAAACTTTGGCTAAAACTCAAAAAATGTTATCGTACAACTATGAACTCATCCACGTTGCTTACTGATGTTTCCGTAAGATAAAGTTGAAATTCACCATTGAGAAAAGGATAAGTTAGAAATGAATTCCCATTGGTTCATTTGAATGACTAAGATTGCTTAAACACTCTAGAAAATTCTTTTACTGTTTTACTTCAAGGAAAATTTCTTTAGTTATATTCAATTTAACATAGGAACAGAGAGTTTTTAACTATCCAACGTTTCTCTTCTTTCTTTTACTATTATATGGATTACTTTTTTCGTTAATGAATTTAGAATGTTGCACAAATGACGAATCTAGACAGTAAAAATGTTGGGGGGTGTCACAGACATATGGATGAAAATCATAAGTAAAGAGAGACCCGAGCGAAAAAAGGATCTGGGAGGGGTATAATGGGGAACCTTACCCCGGCCAAGTATTCGTTGTGTTTCAATCTATCAATTTGCACTGACTGTGAACGTTACTTTTTTCTCTTTTTTTTTTTTTTTATCTTCCTATACCTTTACCCATTCCTCTTTTTCCCTCACATACCCATAGTTCTTTTCTCTTTCTCTTTCTCTCTCTCTCTTTTTTTTTTTTTCTCTTTTCTTTTATCTCTCCCCACTTTCTTCTTTTCATGGGTTATCCAGCATCTCATCTTACACGAAGTTCCAGTAATACAAAATCACGTAAAGCTATTCGAGTCTTCACAAGTGGATTACCTACATTTCCAGCTGCACCTATATCAAGTTCACTGCCTTTTCCAATCGACCTTAACTCACCTCAACGTATGAAAATGCATCAATCTTGTTCAAATGAATCTGAAGATTTAAATAATCCCGTCATTTTTCGGCCTAAACCGGCCGGGATCAACGCCACACTTGTTTGGAAACATGCTACTATCAAAGGATGGTTCACTAAACATGTATTACCCAACTTTTCTTTTACGAAAACTCGTAAAAAACGTTTCGTTCTTCTCGTTGATCGGATGCTTTATACCTTTAAAACTGACAAACAAACTCATTCTTATCGTGAATTTATCGAATTAACCAAGTCAACGCATGTATTCGTCACCGATCAATTCCCAGGCGTTCCGTACTGCATCGAAATTCGGAAGGTTGGACAAGAAACTATCCGTTGGTTTTTACAAGCTCCCGATGCACAAACCATGAAACTATGGTTAGAACGTTTAAAGAAAACAATCTATTTACTTCGAGAAAATTATTCCGGAACAATCTTCAATGATCAATTATCAAATATCATCACTGTTGACGGCGAATTCTCACCACGACCAACTCCACGAATAAGCCGAAGTGAACAAGATTTCAAATATCCAATGACATCCTACGTGACTCCTCCTTCTTCGCCGCCATCCACCGTACGGTATCGTCATGGTAGCTTCCCTTCATCTATTTCACTTTCATTCGAAGATGAAGAAGTTGATAGAAGTCCAACCTCAAGTACCTCCACTGTACATTCCAGTCCATCCATTCGTACAACAAGGTCCATTCGCTTACTTAATTCCCTACCACCACCACTTCCACCACCAACCTCCTCTTTACCTCCCTTACCTACGAACATACCACCTTTTCGAACCACATGAAAATGTTATATAGCTATTATCTATTATTTATTTCCAGAAAATGCATTTCACATACTATTTATTTATATAAAAGAAAAATGTTTATACTACATAACTTCGCTATTGTGTGCCTCAAACTTTAATACTGATGAAACATTGAGAGATATGTTACAGTGGATTATGATAGATTTGATAGCAATGACTGAACCATATCTGCTTGATTGGGGCTTATCCCGGCGTAACCAATCCCAGTTACACAAGACACACTAGCGTCGATTGAGAAATTCCATGCCTTAAATACTGCTTTACGTTATTGGACTACGATCTGAATGGTCAAAGCAACTATTTCTATACCGGATAAATAAAAATGCCGGCTGCTCCTACCCCAAACTTATAATCCGCGCATTTCAAGTTTCACTTGTATATGGAAATAAAAGGCTGAATCGAATACCAAATGAGTTTATTGCAGAAATTTTCGCCATTGCTTTTTTGAGCGAAAAGCCCTTCATTGCAGATGTTATTTTCAATACATTCGTTGCTGTTTCCAAAAATCGGAGACTGTCCGTAGAACCGTTTTCACTATTCACACGATCTTTTGTTCGCCATATTGCTTTCTACCGAGAATAAATATGATTTGATTGATTATGAACCTTGTCATTAATAATATACGATTTCTGGCTAAACAAAACTATAGATTAGTACCAATGTTATACGAATTTCGCGATCCAGATCACCTTTTTATCGCTTTGTAAAGGTACCAAGATCTCCAACCGCCGATTATTCACACCTTGGCAATCAAGCAACCGTCTTACCTTATCCGGATTGAGGTTCCAGGCAAATTTTAGATCCTTCAAACCAGCCTTAACATATAGCTCCTTCAAACCCGTACCTAATCGAGGGGCTGTCTGACGACACAAAAAGTGCAGCAACCTGTACCAAATCACTAGGACCCAGAATACACCACAGCATTTATCGACTATCCAGACCCTACTCTCCGGTGGCTTACCCAAAATCCGTCTTGTTGCGATCTTGTACATATCATGGTATCGAAGGCAGCGCTGCGGATCGTACTAGCTGAAGATCAACCGCTGTCTTGTACGCTTCCGTACCAGGATACCTAAAATCGATGGTAGAATCAGACGTATAAGCGTTAAAATAACCAAGCTGTACCATATGTAAAATACCTGTGATAGGAACATTTCTATATATCTATAAGGTTGAATACACGATCATTGACGCAAACTGATTTGTATGAAACAATGATCAAACGGCGTATGGCAGAGAAATAAAAAAGATAACGAGAGAATAACTATTATGCGATGCTTCTTCGTTAAAAATAGTATACTTGAGCAAATGACAATTGACCTATATGGATGTGCACAATCCAAGAAAAGTTGTTTGTGCACCTAGTGGTATGAAGTCGTAACAATAATGTACTCGTTCCGAAGGTCAGGAGCGGGAGAAGTACTAGCAAAGACGTGTTACCATTCAAAACTTGTAATAGAAGTACCCTTGTGAGGTACATTCAAATTCTGCATATTGCGATCAATTAATTCACAAAGACAGCCATCGCAAAACTTCTGCAATGGCTATTAGCAACAGAACACACTTTATTAGAATAATGCTAAAGTCGAATTTGTGAGAACAAATACATATATCAAACGTTCTGTCAGTCTTTACTGGTGCTGTTGTATTCTTTTCGTAAATAGCTTACCAATCATTGTTGGTGCTGCCATGTTTGTTCGTAGACTCCGCTGGTGCTGTCGAACCGGTTCCGTAATTGCACTCCATATCTCCTAATTCTTTGTTATTTCCTAACCTCGTCCGGTATAGTATTTACGTCTGTTTAAACAAGTGCTGTGGCTGTATAAGCGGAAAGGGGTGCGGGGTTTTCAACCACTCCTATGCAGACCTGAAATTGTGCGACATCACGAATAGGAAACTGATATAATCTCGAGCCCTAAGCATCCAGAATCGGAGTGTCCGTAGCAATTCCCTCACGATTATGTTCATTCACGCAGCTGGGTTGTCCTTTCTATATGACTGTGTGGGAGCACGAAGATGCGTGTATAGCTCAAATAAGTGCCAGGCTCAGGAGTCACCGCTGTACACCGTAATAGGTCCTATTTTGAATTTCAAAGCAAAATCAAACACTGCTTGCACCGCCCTGAATCCGATAGACTATGTAATTTTGACTTTTCTCGTCGGACATTAAGTATGGGCTTAGCACAAACTTTGTGGAACTTCAGCAATGTTTTTCCGAGCGTCAAAATAATAAATAGACCGCACACCCACCAACACGTCTCCTCCTTACTTCAATGTATACCTGTGACGTGGAGGAAAAGCTGCGTGTTGATGTAAGAAAGTTACCAATCTTTCTTAAGTGATAGTTACCTAATCCCATCTTCAAGATCAATTTGTTTTTAAAATACGATGTTGCCAAACAGTGCACACGCGGCCTCCATTTTGACGGGCATACGGCCGACTATTCTGCAATAGATATTGAAGAAGATAAAATTATAAAGCTTATTCATGAGTATCCTTGTGACAAACCATTTATGGAAGATACATATAAGAAAGTCGTCCAGGGGAACAATCTCATGCATACATTATTGCTTGATGATAGTTTCCACCGTTCACCCTCCCAAGCATTTGCATATGATATTGCTGCTGAGGTTAGCTGCAGAACACGTAAAGAAACCCAAAAATCCTTTACAGACAATACAGTCGAGTACACTGTTTCGTACGTTTCTTGGGGAGAAGTAAGAAATTAGCAAGGTGCGTTACGGGTGGTACAGTTTATAGACTCTGTACTAGCTACATCTGTCTTCCAACTCCGTCGAAGCGACGTTTAAATTCAAGAACGCTGTACACGAAGCCTTGCAAGAGCATACTGATAAGAAAAAATATAACGCTTTGCAAAGCGTGTTCGGGCGTTTCGGATATTACTACCCCTCAAAGATTCTACTAGGTATTGGAACTCATATGCGACACCAGCCAACAATCTCCTGTTTTAGGTGGTTTAATTGCTTGGGTACAGAGCAGGAGTCAAACGAGCAACGATCATCAACCAATCCAATTCAGCGGCGCAATGGAGAACGCTATAAGAGCAATCAAAAGTCCCAGAGGTTGTAAAGTTATAGGTATTACTCATTTCGTACCTGTTATGACTGCTAGACAATGTTTGTGATAGGTGGTGATACTGAATCACTGCTTGTGGGTGGACTGGAAAGTTGGAGAAAAAGTACCAAGTCTAAACCAGCAATCATTGGGTTCAAGGACATGAAGCCAATATATGACCTCCTTGAGAATAACGAATGTCTCCAAGTGAAAGAGGTCTATGAGAATGCGTTCTGTAACACAATAGAAACCCACTTCGAGGAAGGCGATGGATGGACCCTAGTCGAACTTGGCGACAAATACCATCAGGGCATAGGTGTGGATAAAAACTTGGTCAAAGCGCTTGAATGCTATAAAAAAGCAGCTGATCGGGGCAATGCGGATGTGTACGCAAGGCTTGGAGACATGTACAGATATGGCGAAGGTGTGTATATAGACTATGTCGAAGCAGTTGAATGGTACAGAAAGGGAGCAAAAGTTGGACATGGAATCGCACAAAGCAATTTAGGACAGATGTATTATCGGGGACATGGTGTGAAAATAGACAAAGAAAAAGCAATTGAATGCAGCAAAAGAGCGATCGAGTGGTGTAAAAGAGCAGCGGATCAAGGAAATGCAAGGGCAGAAAACAATCTCGGATATATGTATGACAAAGGATTGGGTGTCAAAGTTGACTACACCAAAGCAATCGAGTGGTACCAGAAATCAGCAGATCAAGGAAATGCATGTGCGCAAAATAATTTTGGAGCAATGTATCAGCATGGATTTGGTGTTAATGTTGACTATTTCAAAGCAATCAAATGGTATCAAAAAGCAGCAGATCAAGGAAACGCAGATGCACAAAATAATGTCGGCTATATGCACAGATATGGTCTAGGTGTAAGTCAAAATTCCTCTAAAGCAATGGAATGGTACCAACAGGCGGCAGAGCAAGGAAATGAAAATGCGCAATATAATATTGGAGATATGTACTTTTATGCGGGAGGTGTCAAAGTCGACTATTCCGAAGCAATGGAATGGTACCAGAAAGCAGCAGACAAAGGAAATGCATATGCACAAAATCGTCTTGGATATATGTATCAGAATGGGTGTGGCGTCAACATTGACTATTCAGAAGCAATCAACTGGTACCAGAAAGCAGCAGATCAAGAAAGTGCAGATGCACAATACAGTATTGGAGATATCTACTATTATGGAAGAGGTGTCAATGTCGATTACTTCGAAGCATTCAAATGGTACCAGAAGGCAGCAGATCAAGAAGATGAAGAAGCACAATACAATATTGGATGGATGTACTATTACGGGAAAGGGGTCGATGTCGACTATTCCAAAGCATTTAAATGGTACGAGAAATCAGCAAATCAAGGTCATGGGGCAGCGCAATACCAACTTGGGGATATGTACTATTATGGGAGAGGTACCAATCTTGACTATTCCGAAGCAATGAAATGGTACCTGGGAGCAGTAGGTGAAGGATATGGAGATGGACAATACAATATTGCAGAGATGCACTATCATGGAAGAGGTGTCAATTTCGACTATGCCGAAGCATTCAAATGGTACAAGAAAGCAGCTGATCAAAGGAATCCAGATGCAGAGTACCACCTTGGACTGATGTATCACAAAGGATTAGGTGTTGATGTCGATCACTCCAAAGCAATTGCTTTTTACAAAAAAGCAGTGGATGGAAAAAATGCAGACGCACAATATAATCTAGCAGTTATGTATCAGAATGGAATAGGCATTGGTGTCAACTACCCCGAAGCATTCAAACTGTACAAACAAGCAGCAAATCAAGGGAACACTGATGCACAACTCAATATTAAATTGATGCATCGATATGGGTACAGTGTCAATGTCGACTACTACAAATCAGCGGACTGGAAACAAATAGCAGAAAATCAAGGAGATGTAGTTGCACAAAATAATCTTGGAGTAATGTATCAGTACGGAATAGTTGTTAAAGTTGATTACTCTAAAGCAAAGGGATGGTACTTGAAAGCCGCGGATCAAGGCAACGCAGATGCACAATTCAATCTTGGACTCATGTATCGGCATGGGATAGGCATCGATGTTGATATCCCCAAAGCAATAGAATTGCTCGAAAAAGCAGCAGATCAAGGAAATGCAAACGCTCAAAACCAATTGGGATGGATGTATCACAGAGGTCATTGTTTCCAGCAAGATTATTCCAAAGCACTTGAGTTCTACAAGAAAGCAATGGATCAGAAACATGTGGCTGCGGGAAAGCACTTTTTTACTCTTTATTACTTGCAAAGACGACAACGAAAATAACGCATTGTTTGCATAGTCATACAAGAAACAGATTTCTTTGAAACCATGTAACTTTCATGTTCTAGCAGTATACTTGATGATGCATTTTACGAAGGCTACGGAGTTTGGCCATAGTCAGGTTCTATCGCGTGTTCAATGATCTGCGAAAATTTATGTCCAATTTCCGTCTAAATCCTCCTGACTCATCCTTGCTCTTCGGTAAAATGGGTGTTGATTAAATGATTGTATAACCAAGTCCGTCTTTGTAAGGCTGCTGGTATAGATATCTTGGATTAACAAACAATTCGTTGTCCTCCTGCGTTGCAGATAACAGGTCTTCAGAGCCAATATAAAAGATAATCTTCTTACACAGCATACCAAGTCCTTCTATTTGAATATCAGCAACAAGCGGCCTAGACAGAGTAAGGATCAAGGTAGGTTTGAGAGAGATGCTGTTACATTATTTATAAGTTGCAACTCGGATATGACCTTTAAGTGGTATACAGACAAGATAGCCGGATGAGGGAAAAGGCATCACAGGGTAGTTGGATTGGGTGTGATATGGTCCCGAAAAATCTGAATGGTACAGATGGTATGGTTCCAAAGAGATATGCTATCCGCCCCTCATTGATCCCTCTTTCATGCTCAAAACGGAGACCATGCTGGACCTACGGAAAAGGTTTTACACCATTTCAACTATGGCTTCTGTTTTCATCCCTGTCTCCATCACGCCGTACTGCTGAAAATAGAACATATAACTGATTTAAAGCGTTTTGTACTATACTTTTCCTATTCATCGTTTATTATTGTACTGAGTGATATTTTACGCTATTCTATAATAAATTTTGCGTCCATGGAGAAATACCAGCTTTGCGCTGAGGAAGAATCAACTAGCTGTCGGAATAAATTCAAAGGAGGAAAAGCAAAAAGAATAGATGTTCATGAAAGAAGAAGTTTAACTGATATAAGACTCTCACCGTTGTTAGGCTGGAAACACGCATTCTTGGACTTCTTTCCGGGAAACTAATTGACTCTTGCTCCTTCTAGGACTGAATGCCATATTCACCCTTGGTCCTCCTCGATTACAGACTTTTCTGCCTCTTATCCCAGCTTCTTCCCGCGGCTGAAGGCGAAGCCCTACAATAGCGTCACATCTTTTATCTGAACGAATGAAAACTGGGATACAGTGCTCTTATCGCATGATACGGAACCAGACGGGTGGACTACTACCATTGCTAATCCGGTTTACACTTGTTATAGTTGGCTCGCTAAGAATATCGAGAGCGTTGGCACTGGTTCTCATCCTTTTTTTATTGCTATCGTACATTTCCAGATCAATAACAACGGGAAAGACGGGCGTAGACCAGTTTGTTGATTTTAATTAATTCTTTATAATGAAAAATGTAGCATGACGATAAGCTATACGTTGAGTCTGTGGTATTATCAGATAGGATAGTGATTTCTGTGCTAGGTCACCAACTTCCGCCAAAAGAACTCGTACCAGCCTCCTCTCTGTAAATTTTTAAGCTCCTGTTGCTCATTGTGTTCCCCTAATCGACTGCCTTCTGATATCACTCAATAGCCTTGCAACGGTTTTTGTCCACACTATAACCATGATGGTACAGGTACCGAAGCCTATACTGCGCGTCTGCATTTCCCCGGTTGGCCGCTTCCCTGTACCATTCCGCTTCTGAGTGATAATTTTTTCCTACACCAAGCCCACCCTGATACAGATATCCAAGCCTATACTATGCGTTCTCGTTTCCCTGATTTGCCGCTTCCCTATACCATTCAGCCGCTGAGTAGTAGTATTCTCTACACCAAGTCCACGCTGATACATCACTCAAATGCTGTACTGCGCTCCTACCTTTCCCTGTTTTCCTGCCTTCAAATACCACTCAAGCGCTACGCTGTAGTCTTGCTCCATACCATACCCGTGCTGATACATGTACCCAAGGCTATATCGCGCGCTCGCACTTCCCTGATCAATTGCCTTCTGATACCACTCGATTGCTATCGAATAGCTTTGATCCACGCCATATCCGCGCTCATACATATATCCAAGGCTGCACAATGCTTCTGCATTTCCGTTATTTGCCGCTTTCTTGAACCACTCGATTGCCTTTGAATAGCTCTGACCTACACCATATCCATGTTGATACACGTATCCGAGCCTAATAGTGTGCGTTTGTATTTCCCTGGTCGGCCACCATGTGATAATATTCAATTGCTTTGGAATAGTCTTTCTGTTCACCAAGCCCACATTGATAGATGTATCCCAAACTGTATTGCGCATCTGGATGTCCCTGATTGGCTGCTTCCGAGTACCATCTAACGGCTTGGCTGTGATTTTTGTATAGAGGATCTATCTTGGTATATACATCCAAGACTGTACTGTACAACTGCATGTCTCTTATTGGCGGCCCTTTCGTACCATTCGATCGCTTTGCAATAGCTATGACGTACACCTAGCCCATATTGTGCACATTCCCCAGCTTATACTGTGCATTTGAATTACCCTGATTGCTTGCCTTTTGGTACCATTCGGTTGCTATCCACTGACTTTGCCGTATACCATATCCTTGTTGATACATGTATCCAAGACTACATTGTGCGTCTGCATTCCCCTGATATGCTGCCTTTAGGTACCATTCTATCGCTTTGGAATAACTTTTGTCCACACCATAGCCATGCTGATACAAGAACCCAAGACTGTGTTGCGCGTCTACACTTTCTTGATCTATCGCCTTTTGGTACCATTCTATCGCTTTGGAGTAGCTTTGCTTCACCTCATGGCCGCATTGGTACATGTATCCAAGACGGTGTTGCGCATCTGGATGTCCTGGATCCATCGCCTTTTGATACCATTCCATCGCTTTGAAGTAGCTTTGATCCAGGACACAATTATTGTTGTACATATCTCCAAGGTTACACTCCGTGTCAGCATTTTCCTGATCAAATGCCTTCTGATAGCACTTATCTTCTTTAAAAGGTTTTTGGTGTACGCCATACCCGTGTTGGCGCATGCATCCAAGGTCATGTTGCGCATCAGTATTCGCCTGCTCCACCGCTTCCTTATATGGTTTTTTGCTGCTATCGTAGTGTACTTACATATAAATACCATGTCGATAAACGTCTCCAAAGCTGTGCTGTGATTTTGCATTTTCCTTATTTGCAGCTTTTCTGTGACATGAAACCGCTAAGGAGTGTTCTTGGATTGCACCAAGCCCGTATTGGTAGATATACCCATTACCACGCTGCGCGCCTGCATTTCCCTTATTGGTTATCTTTTCGTACCATTTAAGCGTATTTTTTTCTGCTCCATCTTCTTCATAGTATATTTTCGTGTCGGACACGTATTCCCACTCATGTTTTCACATGTTTCTTTGCTCACCTTTCTATTGTCATTGTCCTCTTGATCTATGTTGTTGTTCCTGTTGGATAGCTCTTCAGATTCGTTTTGTGCATCTGTTTGTTCGCTATCAGCCGCTTTTTCGCGCTGATGAATATTGGCAATACTGTCTTTGTCCTCGCCATTTTTGTTGCTGCACGTATCTTTAAGTTCGTTTTGCGTGTCGTTATTTTCGAGATAAACTGCGTTTTCACCCGGGTCGACGGCGTTGATGTCTTGTATCTTTGAATTGACAAGGTGCATCTTGAGTTCGATTATCCGCTTTTTTAGCCGAGACTTCGGGCGCATTCAGCACATCCTGGTCTCCGCGATCAACAGCCTTTTCTTCAGAGCCGATGAGGTTGGCGTTTGTTTCTGCATTACCCTCGTAGGTACCATTCACATTGAATCGGATTATTGTATCCTTGTTTCCATACTGAACTGCTACTATGGCCAAGTTAATGATACCAATACTACTCTTATCCACATTATGCGTGCTACTGTATTTACCTGTAAGTTTGTGTTGCACATCTCCATTTTTATTGTCGGCCGTTTCTTTCTGCGATGCAGTCGATTCACTTGGACCCCAGTATTCCCAGAGCCGATTGATAGGTTCGTCGTGTATCTGGGCTTATGCTCTTTGAGAGATTTAATGGATCTCTCCTTTGCTGCTTGATCTCAGTCGACATCTGAGAACTGCTCGTATAGCTTCTTCACTTGTGAACGTATTTTATCTTCCAGAATCTCATATATCGGTCTCGATATTCTTAAACTGGATAATTACTGGCTCAAACTTCGTAGTTCTCTTCCATCTGCTTAGCCCATCCATAAAAAACTTCATGAGTCACCCCTAACAGAGCATACTTAATAGTCTTACATAGCTAGTAATAGATACCTATGATTTTCCAGTGTCGGTGCTTTGTAATCGCCTTTGCAATATCTCCTGCCACATCATGACCACAGTACATTGTTCACTACCCTTCCTCTGCTGCGTTATCTGAGCGCGCTTGCTTACAAACAAGTATACCTTTTAAGTCCAGAGTATATGAATCAGCACTACGACGTCTATAATATGTATACCGAATAGGATTCTTGAGGGATAGTAAGAACCAAATTTCTCAAAAATCATTTGCAGAGCTTTATATTTCTTCTCATTGGAGTCTGCCTCCAAAGCATCTTGTATCGTTTTCTTGAATCTATCAGTTGCTTTGACGACTTTGGGGATAAGCATATCTTGAGGCACCCCAACAGTTAATCTACCCAGAGATAATCCGTCAAAGTCTTACTTCTCCCAAGGATATATAGATGCGACATATTCAATTACGTTCCTGACAGACGTCATCTGGACCTGTTTACATAGCAAGCAGCTAGCCTCAGCGGCAATATCGTAAGCGGACATTTTGCAGGGAAAGCGATGGAAGCTGTCATCAAGAAATATCTCATCCATCAGGTTATTCACTTCCACTACTTTTATGCATGTATGCTTCATAAAAGGATCGTCTCCAGGGTTCTCTTGAATTAGTCTCAGAAGATTATTCTTTCCCTGTTCAATCTCTATTGCAGAGTACTCGGCTGTATATCCACCAAAATGGAGGCCATGTGTGCATCGGTTGGAACATCGCACGTTAAAAATCTACCAATCTTTCAAGGTGTTAGACAAGCACAATTAAAAATAGTTAATTTTCTTACGTTTGAAGTTAAAGATCTATCAGGGTTGTAAAAACTCATCGAGAGTGGTAAGAGAATTGGGACATTGTCTTCTATCGCTTTGTCAAATTAAAGCTCGGGACAGCTCCGTTTGAATTCCGTAACGTTATGTTAAGCAGGCGCCTCATACCAAATACAAATTACTATACTGCTGAAAATTGAACATATAACGTATTGCACTGTAGTTATCATTTATTGAATTTTTAGGCTACCCTACGGTAAATAGTACGACTATAGAGGAATGTCAACTTTGCGCTAATGAAGAATCGACCAGTTGCCTCCACTCCGTCCTCGGAAAAGGGATGGAAAGCACAAAGAACAGATGTGTGTGAAAAAAGCTTTTAAACTATAATCCACTGCTATTTGGCCAGAAACCCACATTCTTGGATTTCGCTCCAGCAACTGGCTGAATGCCATGTCCTTTCCGTGTCCTCTTCGATTCCGGGTAATCCAAGGGCTCGGTTACAGGTATTTTTTGCTTTCTGGTCCAGTTTCTTCCCGCTCATGAAGGCAAAGACTGCCAGACGCCGTAGGCGTTTGACAAGTTGCTGGAAGCCGTCTTCGGTGACTGGGCTCTCGTCTACTCTGTTAAAGTACCCTTCATAGGCTTCTGTTGCTCCTCGGCCTGCTTCTCTGAGCATATCTCCATGGCGGTAATTTTTGTAAGACCATGGGCAGATCTTTAACCTTGTACCTCTTGCTCTGGGGTTACAAGACGCTGTTGAGTGCTCCTGATCGGGTCCAGCAACCTCCGTCGTATTTTGGCAGGTTTGATTCAAATCTCTTTGATTTTCTGCTCTAGTCAGTTTGGCAACATGCTCCAGATCAGAGAGGATGCTGGATTGGTAGACCTTGTTTGCCATTAAGGCCAATTTCTGGCGTAACAATTGCCCCAATTGTCCATTTGTTAAACCACGGTGCACGGCTTGAAAGGTGCCAGGGATATACAGTTAGTTTTTATTGTCTGAGAAAGGTGTAGCTTGAAGGGCCAAGCCCACATTCGAGGACGGAATGGAGGAACAGTGATTTGCCAAAACCATTAAGGACAATACCGTTATCTGCGGTTTTCAAGAATTCTTTTGCTGGGCGAAACTTAATTATCTCTGCTGGATTCCAAAAATTTTATTTCCCAGTGGCGAAAAGGATTCCCTAGGGAATGATAACTGGGAAACTTGCATGAAGACTTGCTAACAATCCAAATCACTAACGGAAACCCCCACTCAAAGTGATGACGATGTTTTGTTCGTTTTGGCCTTGAGATGTCCGACGAAAGACACTAGACCAGCACCCATTTGACCGCGCAGACAGAGATATCTCGTAAAGATTCTTGGACGCTCTGGCGTCGCAATCCCAAAGAGTGCTAGGTTTTCACACACAAGGGCACTATGGTGAACGACGGCGTCAGCTATTTTTGCTTTGTCCAAGAATTATCGATGGCATAAATTGCAAATCTAGCAGAAATACACTATAGCCAAAAATTTACATCCGTGATATTTGGGAATTACTACGGACACTCAGGACTGGCGGCTTAGAGACGCTCATGTAATCTCCATAAAGGCGACTACTGAATAACTTCTTAATAAATACTGGTAGTAAATAAACGCGAACGAAATTCCTGATTGTCCATAAAGTAAGCGTTCTGGATAGACACTAGATTATAAACGAATATTCGAGTTTATAGACACTCAAGTTACGGACACTCTGCTTACGGACACTCTGTTTACAGAACCTCAATATATAAATACTCATATTCACAGACACTCAAGATATGGATGCAAGAGCTTCATTAACATCTATCTACTATTAGCCTTTTTAAGAAGTTATTCGGTAGTCGCCTTAATGGAGGTTACATGAGTGACCTTAAGCCACCAGCCCTGAGTGCCCATAGCAATTTCCATCATATTTGCCTGGAAGGATAAGTATTCATTCACTTTGAGAACGAGAACTTGAAGATGCTTTTTCCTTTTTCTTTGGGCTACTTTTGATCTCTTTTACAACCCCTGGAGGATAGTGTTTATACTTCCTATTTTGGACCTGACCAAACACTAGGTTCCCGGCAGCATCTTTCCATTCTTGTCAAAACAGACCTTTATTTTCTCAGTGAGAAGTAATCTTTTAGCAGCTATCAATTCAGTAGTCGCTTCTGATTATCTAATCTTACTGAGAATGTAAGTTATTCTTAGCAATCTCATTTGCAACGGAAGCATGATTACCAGCTGTCTTTCGGAGCCATCGGTAAAAATCTGTTTAGAGCCAGAAAATACCCGATCCAAATCTTTACGTGATCGTTGATGCAGCATCCGGATCGAGATGTTTTCAAGTTTCCACTGATTGCTTTAACATCAATTCTAATTACTCCATCGTCATCAACGGCAAGACATTGTATCCTGTTGCCTAACCTCGCCCTGTATTGCCTAAAGATATTTATATGGATAAAGATTCTGTCCGAAAACCTTGTATCAGTATGCACTTACGAATAACTTCACTTTGACGACGAAGTTTTCGAACCTTAGCATATTTCATTTGAAATGCAGCAGAGCTGATCAGTACCGTGACAGACACAAGATTGATGACAGCTGATGAAATGAAGGAGTTCGTTTCCATGTAGATAGAAACATGAAGATGAGAAACATACAGATAGCACTTAATGAAAGTGGTAGTCAGTATAGCAAACTGACTGTCCACGGCATTAATAATATGAGATACGTTGTGCCTTGAGACTACAACAAATATTTCGCCAGTGAGAAGGACACCAACAGTTGTAAGACTTGATGTCGAAAGCGGATAAGTTTGTTGCAGACATGGAAGGTAATACTGTTCATGCTGTAATCGCATTTCCACAAGTAGACGAAGTCAAAGTTCCTGGAAAGCACAAAAAATATTCGGAGAAAGATAACTCTTGGCAAAGACTTTGGCAGCGTCATGTGGAGAAAATTGAAGATCGCCAAAAGTTAGGTAACAATATATCCTTTCCATACAAATTGATAAGTATTTACTAACATATTATACTTAAGGACAGACTCAAAGCCATGTACAGGAGACTGGCGAAAGAAAGACTGGAAGAAAAATGCAAACGTAAGATACAGGTCACTGCAACAGCGTTGAAATGAAAGGCACCTGACAGTGGTAATGTCATAGAGGCTAAATCCAAATGATAATTGATGTTACAATTTATTCAGATTGAAATATTAGAGAGAAAACGGATACACTACGGAAATTGTCTTAACTGCCTTAAGAACTCTGAAGATTCTATGCAAAACCTCGGATTAATCTTGAACAAATCTTACAAAAGGGAGAAAGTTCAAGATATTTCCAAGATATCTTCCCGTAGTGATAAGAAAATACTTTTGAGACTCTTGGGTAGAGTTTATTCAGAAGTAAAGTTTTTGTAAAAGTTGTTTTTTCTTATTACAACGTCTAGTTGCTTATTTATACTATTTGATATTGAATGCTGTTGGGATAGCTTTTCCAGTATTGACTAAGACCCTTTGTATGTCTTTGCATCGTTATGATTTACGTTTTAGAAGCTTTCCTATCTGGGATTGAATTTAGGCTGAGCGCATATATCTGACAAGATGTGCGGATTTGTATAATCTGAATTGTCTAAGTATGGTAAGGATCGTTATCATTGTAGTCATCTTGTTGCACCAACCATAAGATTGAGGTTGCCTGAGGTACCTAAAGATCATGGCACAATCTCCTGACTGACCCAGCAGGAGCTCAGTTCGATTGGACCAGTATAGAACAACTGACCACGGATGTGGTAGTTGAAGTGACGGGTGGAGCAACAGGTGGACGCCGGAGATGTTATTGTATGGGTGAATATCAAATAAAACAAGATTTTTAGCGTACGATTATTGTGTACCGTATAGACAAAGATGATCGTAATGAAGCATTAATAAAATATCATATGAATGACAATAGTGGTTATGGTACATATAATATCATCCACTGCAAAGTGCACCAAAACAACCTCTATTTGCCATTTATGGCTTAGGCATTTACAATGTTTCTTCATTCAGACACCACTAAGCAGCCACTTTTCAAACTTTTGTAAATGGTGCTCGGTTAGAAACAATATATTGCGTCTTCCCTTGTATAAAGCTCTCTTGAGACGTGTTGAATGTCCCTACTTTGCACGTAGGTCTTGTCTGACATAGCTTCCGTGAGTTCCTTATGCTGACTTGCCAGATCACGGAGGGCACTTTCGACCTAGATTCCAAAGAGAACGGAAACGTATTGCGGACAATGGTTAGTGACACTTCATCTTGGGGCTGCCTTGTCAGGTGCACAGCTTTCTGGGTATAAGTCCTCAATAAAACCAATTTATCCGAAAGTGGAAGTTCATACAGACAACGGTCTTGCACAAATGGACGTTCCAGATACATTTCTTCCTAGGCCCAACCGCTAAAGACAAAATCAACATCAATTAGACTCGTGCGTATGCTGAGCGCATGTCTATCTATTCATGTATTAATTAATTTACATCTATCAATGTATACGATCGTAAACGGGCACAGTAGGTGGTGATTTCCCCAGTAGGATTGAAGACAGCATTACAAAGTATCAACTTTTCTCTTTCTGAATAAAGTATAGCAAAAGTATGGAAACAGTAACTGATCATTCGCCAGATACTTTCAAACCATAAAAGCTTGTAATCATATCTCATCGCTAATCAGAGAGACTAGGCTTGTTGCTGTTCTGTTGCCCTAGTCATAACAATGGAAGAAATAAGTGCTTGTTTCTATAATTTACGCATGCTTTGCCTAACCAAATGACTATTACTCATTGAACTTACAATTTTTAAATGAACTTGACATATTTGTGCTCTATACCATTCTTGCCCAGGTACCGACGTCATGAACAAAATATTGCTGAGAGACCTTCGGATAATGGAAATCATTGTGACAGATTTGCTTGGTAAGAGCAACAGTAACAATTCTGCTTTCCCATGACTAATTATTTCTGCTACAAATAGGAACCGTTAGCGATATGTATAGCGCTGGCTCTTGTAGCTGGTCCGACAACAGCATTTCTGACGTGCTCTATTTGCCAAAAGTGATTTCATCGGAGATGTCACCAATACTGATAGAAATTCAAATAAAAAAGTTGATGCGGGCTTTATGGTCAGAGGAATCCGATATTGATTGTCAGTTTACAAAGAATACCACACGTTGCAAATCTTTCTTGCGATCGCCGTTAGTGGATTTTCTAGCGAAGTCTTCAAGTTGAAATTCAAGTTTACAGACGGCAGCCACTTAGCTGAAACGGTCAGCGACTTTTGGGCAGCACGCTATATCGTTCTCTGCAAAGCTTCAATGCAAGGCTGCGTCTCATCTACACCGCTTGATAGAGTGGTCGCACTTGGCTATTTTGGCAGGTACAAAAAATGCCGAAACATTGAAATCCCCATATCACAACAGAAAATCACGGGAAAAAAAAGGCAGCAGTTTGAAATTGGTGAGTAACGCCTCCCAACCCACACTATCACTACAGGAAAAGATCTTCGAAACATCTTAAATTTTCTCTCTTTGCAAGATTTTTTTAAAGATTAATCCAATATTTCGTAAAGAATCTTCAGAGGTCTTTAAGACCGTTAAGATAATTTCCCGTAGTGTATCATTTTACCTCTTTTGCTCCCTAATTAGTTTATCCATATATACCTGTACAAAATCTCAAACCATAACAACTTGATGGACGTATCATAACGTATGATAGTATTGCCTCTATTCCACGCGAATGTTATAAATAGCCACAAGTTATGACAAGAAAAAATAGGTGTTCAAATGTAGAACAAAAATGGTGCATCAACAAAGCTTTTCCAATATATGATGTAATTATGCCTCAACCATTATCACTGCTTGACATGCGTGCAGTTATATTCGAAAACAAACAAATAGTAGGATCGTTTTTCATGTTTCATGATGAACCATGCAATTTCAACTATAGTGCGTATTGGTCCTCCGAAGCGAAATTAGCATCACCAACAACTTCTACGAATTCCACTTCTATCAAGATATTTCGGAATAGATGTTTTATAATATATTCGTTATATATACCTACTGCAAGACTTTTACAGAAAACGCAAAAAGAATGCATGCTATTGACACCTGTATTTGTGTTTGCATTTGATATTTTAGCAGGAAGACTTTTATAGGATATAGTCGTGTGCGTTTGATTGTAGATGGCAGATCATGAGTACCACTGTATCTACCTTTAGGTTTGATTTGCACATCTTCATGTCCATAATCAGTTTCTTTTTTTTTTTTTGTTTGTAGCGATGTAGTCGATTTACTTGGATCCTGATATTCTCAATGCTGATTGATATTTTAAATTTTGTTTTTTCTCACTCGTGCATTTATACTTATGCTCTTTGAAAAATTTAACATATTTCTCCCTTGCTGCTTGAGCCAAGGCAATATCGAAGTACTCCTGGTACAGCTTCTTCACCTGTGAATGTATTTTATATTCTAGAATCTCGTATATTGTTCTTATATACTTGAACTGTATAATTACTGGTTCAGATTTGATAGTTCTCTTTCATCTTAGCCCATCCATAAAAAGGCTTTCTGAGTCATCCGCTAACAGAAATACGCTTAATGTTCCTAGATATCTATCAATATTACCTATAATTTTCGAGTATTGGTGGTTTATAATAGATTCTGCAACATTTCTTGCTACATCATGGCTACTGTTGAAAAATTCTTCCTGAACTTATCAAGCTATGAAAAGCAAGTTCTTCCAGAAGGATATGCACTACGCCTTAGTACGGAATGAGGACTACTATGATACAGGTATGCAATATTTATTACGCTGCTGAACCTTGACCTTAAGGAACGAGGAAAATTAGTCGTTGAAATAGGTGATAATATTACGCAGAAATCTACTTAGTCCTCTGGCAAATGCAAGGAAAAGATCACTGATAGCTAATGAACAAAAAATTCCTTATTTCATCTTAATCCGCAAACGCAGTCATGATATGCTGCAGGGAAACGAACCGCATCTGGCACAACACTTATAATAGTGTGGCCTTTGGTAAATGATTATTATAGAATGGGAGAACTCGAATAACTCGGTGCATAAATGGATAGTACATTTCGTTGTCTGTACAAGTAATTAAGCTACTTTTTAAGGATCTTTGACAGGACGACAGGCAAAGAATAAAAAGGATATATTCTTTCCGTTTAAATATCTTGAGCATTGAAACTAAAAGCACACGAGTCTCGTGGTATCGTTGATATGAATGGAGTGTACTAAACATGTATGAAACGGGAAGGCGTATCCATATGATACTCCTGGCTAGCCAATTAGCAATTGGCTCTTTGACTTATGATGCATTCATCTCGTTTTATTCATTGCTTTAAGATATTTTGAAAGAGATGCCAGCCTAGAATGTAGTGCCGGCTGACTTTGATTGTTTCCGTAATTTTCATATGCCGCAGAGTTTGTGTGGAAGACTCATTGGACAGGTGCTTTCTCAGGCTCCATACCCGTTTCTTCCTTCTTTTTTTTAAACCACTCGCCAAGGTATTGTTCATTCCCTGTTTTTTTCCTACTTGCTGGAAGAAAAGATATAAAGTAAACTAATAAAAAAATTGCAATGACCTAAGTTTTGTTTCATTGCGTGATTTCAGTTCTTCATTCACCTTCATTGTATAGGTATTGGTCATTTATTTCGTTCATTGGATAAACAGAAAGGTTGTTGTATGTTATTTTCTTTTTTCAAATGGACGAATCAGATATAAACTTCAATTCAGAAATGCAGCAAGGTAGCAGGAGAAAAAGGCAGAAAATGAGATATGTATTTCTCATGCAGTTTAGGCGGGATACTAGAGAAGGAGTCGTCAGCTGAAGACCCGTCAACTACCGACGATTACGAAATAGTCGAGGGCGCAGCAAAACCTGTGTCTACGCAAGGTCAAGATGCACACCACCCCCCATTTACCTTTCGTGTTATGTATATGGGTCATTTGGAAAGAAATCAATCAATACCTCAAATACGTAAAAAACTAGCGGAAGGACTAGCTGAATGGATCGGTTTTCCCATGCCGAAATATATCGAGAAAAAACAACATGTGGTTTTTTTGGATGTTTTAAGTACCAAATCCATCGAAACCTATGACGATAGCCGTCTTAGTCTTATCGAAGCCGATTTCACCTGGACAGTTCCTGATAAAACGACGACCTCACCACCAAATGTCCATGGTGCTATTCGTTCGTATCTGTCATACCATTACAATTCCTCCAGCTTATGGTTACCAAAGCCATTCCCTAATCATTCTGTTTATCGAGATAGCACACCCAACGGTGTCGATCTTCTCATTTATTTTTACAGCGATCCAGGCGCACAAGGGGACTATCTTCTGGAAAAGGATATGCAAATGTTGGCCGATCTCAGGTCGGTTGGTGTACCCATTTTGCCTTTGGTTGTCACAACGCCTTCTCCGTTCTTTCCTCCTACACCCTTATCCACAAGCAGACACGCAAAAAAAGATTCATTTCCATCTCAGCGTACACCGCGGTTCAATCCAGGTGACCCTGACGAACAGGAGCGTGTTGCACGCGAACGTTTGGCCCACCTTCTTGAAAAATTCAGGGTTGCATGTTTAAACGTTACAGAAATTAAACCACAGATACCTCGTTTTGCGTACGAGAGCATCACTATTACATCTATGGCGGAGGTGATGACCGTATCTCAATTTGCTACCATTAAAACACCCGAGATTGGACGGATCTTGCGCCAAGTGAGACAAGAAGCCGAAAACACGGACAACTCCAGACTTGTACGACGATGGCAACGCAGTATTCATCGTTTGGCTTCCCGTAATAGTGGCACCCCCAGAGATGGTTCACGTTTGTACCAGGTTGTACTCAGTGTACTCGTCGCTGTACTGCTGACCTATCTTGGCATGGGACTGTTCAAACCATCGTGGAAACCGCCTCCATTTACCGTCCATCTCGATCCACAGTGGAAGGAGCCTGACGTAAAGACTTTATGGCATACGTTCAAGGTCGAAATAAAACCAAATATCACCGATCATTCCATTGATAGGACGGATCAGTCTCTTATGATTCAATTGGTCGCTGACGGCAAACCATGGAGTTTATGGCCCATGATATACAAGGAAGATGGATTCTATCTAGCCGAAATTCCCTCTCCTTGTCTTTTACAAAGCCATACAGATCTGGAAGCCGTGATATGGCTAACAGATTATAACACGGAGGCTAGTGAACGACTGACATTAGGATTGGATGCATGCAGCCCATATGTTTGGAAAGAAGAAGATGGTGATGACGGCGACGAAAAGAAAACCTATGTTTGTCCAGCTGAGCCACCCCCACACAAAGAAGAAGGGCAACAGCAAGAAGCTCGTGAGCACAAACTTCCTCGTCCATCGGTGAGCCTCACTAGGATACTACGTCCCCGAATGACGGTGGATGAATGGGTACGTCGGCTGTTATTAAAGCTAAAAGCATCCTTCCTCTGGTTGCGGCAAAATGAATTTCCACGATGGCCGTGGTAGATCCTTGCGTTTGTCTGCTTATATGGATTAAAGTATAAAGAGAAAAAAAATAACCTTCTTTGCTTGGGTTTTTGGTAACCACAACGTGTGATCTTGCCATACCGGGCAAGTGGTGCGCCTGTGATTTTCGCGCGTGCGAAGAACAAAGTGGATCGTTCTTTTTATTCTCTGCACAGATAACAAATAAGAAAACTCAGAGTATCAACAAAGAAGTAGTGCGAACATGAAAATCCACTTTTTCGACAGAAAAGGGAGGGGATGTATTGCTGTGAATGGTACACATTACGTACACACGTTTGTCTCCTATAGCGTATATCCTTTTAGGTTCAACCTCGAGGCAACAAAAAAGAAACTACTTTTTTTTTCTTTCTTTCTTTCCTTCTTTCCTTCCTTTCCTTTATTCTTTCCTTTTGATTTTAAGCCTTTCCTTTCCTTTTCGCATGGCCGACGAAAAAGAACCCCTCCCATCATTACCAACTAAGGAAGAGCTAGAAGAAGACGATGGAGAAGACGGGACGAGATGTGGTCCAGATAAGACGACAGGGACTCGGAAACGGACGCGAGCTACAGCAGAACAACTGGCAGTGCTTGAGGATACGTTTTCGATCAATGTCAGTCCAAACAGCAAACTGCGCAAGCAGTTGGCAGAGCAGTTAAAGATGAGCGATCGATCCATCCAGATCTGGTTTCAAAACAGGAGAGCCAAAGTGCGACAAATGGCAAAACGAGCACGGATGCAAATGCAACAAGCAACAATGCGAGCACAGCTTTATCAGTACCAACAAAATCAAGCACCACATCATCCAGGATTAATGCCTTACTATCCTCAGCGTATGACTATTCTGCCACGAGCCGTTAGTGTTGATGCCATGACCCCTTCTTTGCTACCTCCATCCTTTTATACCCCTCCTCCTCCATCGCATCATCCTGTTCCTCCTCATCCTACACCTCCTCCTTCTTCTTCAACTCACCCCTCGGCAGCCGTTCGTCCTTCCTATGGTTCCGGGCTCTGGTCAGCACCGGTCTCACGACAAAGCATGCCGCCGTGTGTGAACGATCTCATGCATTTTCCTGACCTTTTTCACGAACAAATATCCCCCTCACCAAGTCCACTTCCCGATCTTCTGCAGCATCACACATCCCTTCCAACCCTTGTTTCCGTTCCCGAGGCTGGTCCGACGGCTTTTCTTTCAAACCAACCTCATACACCCGCATCGACTCCACCCTCCCTCCTTACAAAAGGTAAAAATAAACAGTCATAAAGCAACGATGACTAATACTGTTCTTACAGATACCTTGACCGAAATGACTACGATTGATCCAAGCATTATCCATCAACAGCCCATGGTGAACGAAGAAGTGGGAGAAAAAGACCTTTATCTTAGCGCTACGGCTATCACCATTGGCTCTTGGCATCGTATGAAACTGCATGCTACAGATCTTGTTTGCGTTTATCGTCCACAGTCGCGTGTGTTTGCCTGGCATATTGCCGACAACCAATGCCATTTCAAAATGGAGATCCCTGTGGACGCTATCACGAGCATCGAGGCAGTTGCCAAGGATGTACTGACAGATTTACATTTTGATATGAGTGAATCGCCACGCTTTTACATGGAAGACTCTTCCCATCAAAACAAAGATGCATCTGGTTGGATTCAATGTAGCGATTTTACCGAAGGTAAACAAGCCTCCCGCTTCTTTCGGCATACGCTTCAGGGCATCGCCCATTCGATCAAACAGGAGCTACTGACCATGATGGAGCATCACGAAGAGACAAGACGTTTGGTGAAATTTATCGAGACGCCTGCCGATCCACTAAGCGCGTATCTTGATCCCAGCGCAATGTGGACCAATCCAACATCCGATCTAGGTTTCTTCTACTAAAAACAAAAAGAGAAGTGCTGTGTCTTTCTGTGTATTATACTCCGTCCTTTTATTTGAATGAAAATGATAATGTATATCATCTTGTTGTGATGGCCTTTGCAAATGAAGCTTACTATGGATAGCTAAATAACATGCTTTCAGCCTTCGCTTTTCCCACCCGGATTGTGGGTTACCGAACGCGCTACGATGGTTACTTCATACATTTTCCTAAGATAATAGCACACATCCCTACTGCTTATTGAATGATTTTTTTCTTACGCTACTCTATAATAAATTTTGCGTCTATGGAGAATTGAATTCGCGGTCATTAGTACATCCATTTTATATGTTACTCACATTAACTTGGTCTCCCGTAGACGCAAAATTTATTTGAGCAGTAATTCACTCATGGGTAGTAAATGAAGTAATACTTGGATGTCGATGAACTTCACTCAGTGTGATGACATTCGCTTACTTAAGTGGCGAACAAGAGTTGCGGATACAGCACAGTACGGTTCGGGACAGAAGTCATGCAGGCTAAACAACAAAACAAAGGACATGATAATCATGCTTACGGATAGATCAACATTCTTAGCGGGATGCCTTCAAGAAACACAGCCAAAGAAAAAGAAAAAAGGAACCGTCTTCCTTTTGGATGGAACTTTTCCCTATCTTAAAAAACAATGAACCAATGTTATCCAGGCCCACTTCGATTCGACGCAAAGTCCATTGAGAGCCAATGCAGAAATGATTTACATCCTACTGTAAAATATTTTAGCCAGCCACGCAAATAATATGAAAAACGCTGTATCATAGGCCAGGATCACAGACTTGAGTAAAACGTGAGTGGAGTGAACGCCATAGCGAACGTCCAACGGAATGCAGAGCAAAGCTGCTCCTGCACACTGTGATGATACATTTTTATTGATAACTCTTCGCTTCTCATCCTTGAGCACTTTATATGAGCGTGGTTGCATACTGAAGGTAATGTACACAAGCTCTCGAACGCCTGCGTTCATTGTAACTATTATATATTGTATGTGCTCTTTCCGGATCCAAGAGCCTGCAGGTTTTGCACGTCGTCCACGCTTAGGATAAATACATACACTAGCAGTACTAATACACATAACTGGTAGCACTTCTGCTGGGATCACAAAACGGCCATGGCATATCTCTTCAGTTTTTATCCTGCATATCGCGACTTCACGAATCTACAGGTCTCGTGATGAGGTTAAATACTGTTGAACCGAGAACAGTTATCTTATAGATAACATCGGCAAGAACCACCTTACTAAAACGGCGTGCTTTTCAAATAGCTTTCTATTATATTTTTATTTGCGTGAATAACATTTATAGCTGCTGCATCTGGCATGTCATGCTGATGGAATATCTGGACAGTAACAGCGATGGGCTGATTACACTAATCTTTCTTTCTACTCTTCGGTCTTCGGGAACGTTGATGCATTTAACGTCCATGAACATTCTATACAAGAATGAGAAGTGTCTTTTCTACAATTCGCTAGGGTGCTTCCATTGTTATTGCGCTATGTTCCTTCATGAACAAATGCGATAGTGGTCATCTATTTGTTACTATTGCACGCTGAAACAGCAAACACATTCCCCTTTGCCATTTGCCGAATGGCACAAGGCACGTCAGTTTGAGATGAAAAGGTGTTTTGAAGGAACTGCATGGCGATCACTGCAAAAATAGTTCTGTTTTTTTGGGGCGGAAGTTGGAATAAAACTGACAATTTTGACACAGGCTTTCTTAGCGTTTTTTTTTTCTCACTGAATAGCGGCACCATGAACAACGACGACGTGGACTATATGGATATCGATGAGATAGCATTTATTCAAGAAGTGAATCAGGAGATTGCCAGTATACGTGCTAAAGCCCATGCTGGCCATCCGGCTGATTACTACGGTGAAGCAAGTGTCATGCATTTTGATCAAAGTAAGAGAAAAGCTATCGAAACATTGAAGTACGACTTTTTTTTTTTCTTACGTTGGATAACTAGTACCACGGACGTCGGCTGCGCAGGACAACTTACCCTATACACACGTGGCTGTTTTAGACACGAACTTCTTGATATCACATCTTGCATATCTACAGACACTTGTGACGCAGGCAGAAAAGTACCCTGGGAGTCTTGTATTGATGGTTCCTTGGATTGTCGTTCTTGAATTGGATGGGTTAAAGGTTAGAGAAAGCGAGTATTGCATGAAAGTCAATTTTTCTCCGCTATTTAGATGAGTTCCAAACAGCATATGCGTGCCAATGTACCTGTGGGCGATCTAGGAAACCTAGCACGACAAGCGATGCGATTTCTTGAAACCGGACTACGTTTGAAACGGCCAGGACTAAGAGGACAAAAAACAACTGAGATTTATGACAAGGATGCGAAATTGGCAAGTTGACCGGGTTGGCTGGTAAACCTTGGTTTCTTCTTTTTTGTGCTGATACAGAGAGTGTTTTTTTTTCTTTTGAAAAGTCCAAGGGTGATGATAGCATTTTAGATTGTTGCATGTAAGTTAATGTTTGGTTTGCAAAAATACCAATGTTTATTAGGTATTTCCATCAACATTCACGAAAACAGGTGACATTGCTATCCAACGACCGGAACCTTTCCATCAAAGCCATGATCCACGAGATCGGAGCTCTCTCAGCAGAAGATAAAACAAAAATGAATGACTTTGTTGATATGGTCCCGAAACTGAAAGGGGATCAAAGAACTGAAAAGGTAAAAAACCAAGATCTATGGTAGCAGGAGAATAAAAAGGAAATTGCTAGATGGAATCGTTTGATTTTTCCCACGGCGGCTATGCGGTTGATCATGTAAACAGATTCAAAAGAAGGAAAGATGGATAGCTAACGATGCGGATAGGTCATGGATACAGATGATCATGTTTACCAAGATGTGATAGATGAAGACGTCGATATGATGGATAGTGAGGGAGAACTATCTTCTAAAGCGGAGTCGACTCCAGGAACATGGGCATCACAACATGCACCAGCCAATTATATCGGAGGGCGTAGACCATCCATGAAGGATCCCTGGGAGGATCTCGGACCTACTGAACAAGCCCCGCGGCGTACAACGCCCACTACCGTAAACAGTCATTGGTCAAGTAAAGCAAGCATCATTCGAAAAGGTGAAGATCGGTCGATCTGGACATCGATCCATGCTCCTCGATAAAATAGCATAAAAATACACATCGCATCACATACCATCTATCTATCTATTTGCCTTATTCTGTTTTTTTTTCCTCACTTTCTTCGCTATCTAGCGCTGTACGGTTTGGCAAAGGTCTTCTTCCGCTTTTTATTTTTGTTGTAAAGTTTTTTTTTACTACCTTGGCCAATAAAGGTTATTTTGCTTTCGTATCCTCCTACGGGATCGTCCCGGAGAGAGTGGATATCGATAGCTTCAAAAGGCAACAGCACAGTGCGTTCGCTCCTACAAGGACATCCCGTATGGTGTGTTCCAACGGAAGGGAGGAGAGCGAGCGAATGGGGATCAATGTCGGTTATCTGGAAACGGAAAGGAAAGAAATGAAAGAGCACGTTGTCAACACCGACTTTGTTTTGTTCCTGCGTCATTCAATATTGAATGCACAGGAGAACAGGATTTTTTAGCGTACCTCCGTGCTAATTTATCAATGTAAGGAGTCGAGGAGAAAATAAGGTTTTCTATTGTATCGTGCGCCATTGTATATAAAAATTTCCCAATGGAGAATGGTCCCGATACAAAAAAGGTGTGTTACCATGATGTTTGTGGGCGTTTTCATTGTATTATTTTATTCTTAACGAAAAAAGAAATCTATACACATTCGGTATCTAAAAAGTGAAGGGACTATGTTTTTGCACTATGTGTTTGTGGGCCATGCATTAGTCTTTTTTTTAAAGAGAATTGGAGTGCGAAGGGAACTTTGTTATTTACATGTAATGCATCATTTTCTATATAGTGTTTTGTTTGATTTATGCTGTACACACGGTCGGGGTCAGACATACACGGAGGGTCCGAGACGGGTAATCAACAATGAGAGATTCCAGTTCCATGGATTTGGAAGAGGGCAATCTCGGTGCGGATTGTTCGTAACTGGAGATCGAGCTTGAGGACGGCGAGGGAGACGTTCGGTGACGATGGAAAAGATGATTGAATGAGTACAAAGAGATAGACCGAGGTCGACCATGCATCGAGAATTCGCACGAATAGAGGGATCCTTCGTTGCTACGACGATACTTGGGTTCATCTGCAGCCACTTGGTTTTGACGTTTGGAAGAGAAAATGGAGAGGAATTTTTTCATGCTGTGTATATTTTTTTCTTGATTTTAGCAAAGTACAAAGGAAAGTGATTGAAGTAAAAAGTGAGTGGGGAATCAGTGTCGTTTTATATCCTTTTTTCTATTATGCAGCGATTTCGTCCGTGCGTTTTGTTTGGGTAAGTGGGAACGTTCCCTTGATCCCTCCCTTTTCCTCTCCCTCTACCCTCTGTTCCGTTTCTCCTAGTCCTTGTGTTTTAACGCTATGTATATTTCTATAAAGCGTAATGGAATTTTAACTTGCAAACAAACGGTAAAAACCTAAATATATACAAATAGAGCTTTCGTTGAGCATTCTTGCTACTTGCTTGCTTCCTACCTCTCTCCCTCCTCTTGTACATTCACGTGCATCGTTACTGCTGCAATACTCAGTTTCGGATCAAGCTATCGTAAGGGTCTCTGTAGCGGCCTCCTTACTAGGTCCCCACGTTGTGCAATAATGAATTGCAGCATCGGTCCGTTCTACTCGAAACGCATCATCTTGTTTTTTTTTATTGAATGTTTTTTTCTTTTGCCATCATCATGCATCAAGTAAGATAAAAAGAAAAAAATACGAAAAATAAGAACATGCTTATATCATTTTTAAAAAAGAAGAAGAAGAAAAGGCATTATTATAGGGAATCCAATGGAGGCCATACCATCACCATGACAATGAATACGGACAGAGCAAACCAACTTTGACCTGTTGTTAGTCTAGTAATTGTACCACGTTAGTTTTTAATGAATAAATGAACGTGGTAGACTTACTTGGGTGCATGGTTAGATGGGCTTATCTGCGGCTCATTTGTGGCGCTGTTTTCTGAACCGGTGGCACTGTTTGGGGAGGAGGAGGATAAGGTCGATACTGTCTGGACCGGACTCAGATCCGCTGAAGAAGAGGTAGGATTAATTGAAGATAGAGTAGGGAGCAATGTCGATGAATCGGAGGACGAGGAAGGGATAAATGAAGACGTTGATGGCAAGAACGGTGAGGAGGAGAGTGAGAAAGAGAAAGAGGAGGAGGAGGGAAGGGAAGAGATCTCCGTCGGTTGACTTTCTCCCGCTGTTGTTGTCCCCGTTAGTGGTACAGTCAGAGTCCCCATGTGGCTTCCTGTCGCGTTAGGTGTGTTATTGCCACAGTTTCCATTGCTCTCTTCATCATGATGCGAGTGATGATGGGAATAATGGTCCTCCTCGTCGCCACTCGCCGCCACATGTAGGGCCAGTAGACTAAGCAAAGAAAGTAGAATCAGTGTCTTCATTTTTCCTTGTAAAGGTTTTGAACGTGCCGGCTTTTTTTCTTTCTGTCTTTCTTATATAGTCCGATGTACGGCATAGCATGCGGAAATGACATGTCTCTGAGATCATTTGTAAAAAAAAAATGATTTTGTTTATGTTGATCAGTTTGGTTGCTTTTGAAATGCTTCAACGAAAAAAACAAAGGCATGAAAAGAGAAGAAGAAAGAGAACTATTCCTATTCCAAGGAGAACTGGCTATCATCAGCCGGACTCCACATCCTAGCATTGACAAAGGCAATTAATTCACGATGCAGATCTGCTTCGGAGGTATGGGTTTTGGCCAACTGAAGCAAAGTGGGGTCTCGAACAAGCCCTTCGGTCAATGCTTGACGACACACGGCGGCGGCGACCTCAGCCGAAACGTCGCGGATACGGGCCAAGGACGGGTAGAGGTCACCCTTTTGTTTTTCCTCCGGCAATAACGAGGCGGCCAAACCGCGGGCGGCTTGGTACACCATAGCATCGGACACACGTGTTGACTTGGATACAATAGTACCCAAGCCGAGACCTGGGAAGATGTACATGTTGTTACCCTGACGGGCCGTCTTGAGTTCACCCGTAGAAGTACGGTAATCTGGGAAGGCTGTTCCGGAAGCGAAGATTGCCCGTTCATCGGTGCCCTTCATTGCCTGTTCAAATGTGCACTCTGCATTTGTCATAGGGTTGGAAAGAGGGAAAATGATGGGCTCCTTGTTGATCGCTGCCATCTTGCCCAAAACTTCGGGGGTGAAGGCTTCATACTGCGCCGACAAACCGATCAACCTTTAAAAAGACATCAGTTGGCGGAAGTTACCGTAATATTTCATTTACTACTTACACTGTGGGTTGAGCATAATCAATCACGTCACACAAGGTTTTGAACTGAGCGGAATTGTCAGATCGAGCAAAATAAACCTTGTGTTGTGCCAATGTGTCTCCGCGATCCAGTGTCACCAGACCCTTACTGTCAACAAAATAGAATATCTTCTTGGCATCTTCTTCCGATAGACCTCGGTGCTGGATAAAATAGGACTGGATTTGCTTGGCCACACCAATGGCGGATGAACCGGCACCAAAGAACACAATTCGGTGATCCTTGACATTTGCTTCCTTTTCGACCCGCTCCAATGCGTTAATGAAACCAGCTAAAATGACAGAACCAGTGCCCTGGATATCGTCATTGAAGCACAGCACCTTATGTTGGTACTTCTCCAACAAGCCAAACGCCTAACAAATAGTTGAGCAAACATATCCCATTTCCTTTTAAGACATACATGATCAGTGGAGAAGTCTTCAAACTGAACCAAGATGTTGGGGTAAAGTTCATACAAGGCGTTCATCACTTGATCCACACCAGCATAAAACTAGTTGGCGTTCTTAGTTCCCTTTTCATTCTTATTTCTTGTATCTTTACCTCCTTATCGGCGGGTCTTTTTTGTCGGAGGCCAAGGTACTGAGGGTCCTTCAGATACCGTTCGGTGTTTGTACCAAAGTCCAGGATAATAGGTAATGTTCGGCGTGGATCAATACCGGCACCGCCAGTATAAAGTTGGAGTTTTCCGATCGGAATTCCGATTCCGTTTGCACCCAGGTCACCTAAGCCAAGAATACGCGAACCATCACTGATCACGGTGATATCCGGATCGATAGAGGGATTATAATTCCGGATGACTTCTTTGACATTTGGCAGGTCATTCCATGTGATATAAAGACCATCTGGTGCACCTATGCAAAGATAAAAGGAACGGGATGTCAGGGAGAAAGAACAAGATTCACATGTATGTACCTGGTGCTTTGCCTAAGAACGGGTAGATGTTGGAATATTCCACGCAAGCCTCTCCGACACCTGGTGTGTAGACAGTTGGCGCCAGTTCCTAAGGAAATGTTTCAGCCCCAAACTTTAATGACGCGCATCTAAATACCTCGAGTTCATCACAAAGAAGCGTGTAGAACAGACGCGTGTTGCTGTTTCGCAGTTGAGCGGTAAACATGTACTTTTCCAAAGGGGTCTTTTTGGATCGAAGCATTCGGAGAGCGCGCTCTTTTTGAACGGCCAAGCTTTCAACACCAGGAGGCGTCCGACCTTGAAGACCTAGCTGGGAACGCGCAGTTTCGGATAAAGAAGTACCTTTTTTTTTTTTTTAATGATTTCAGATCAATGGCTCGAAATAACAATGATTACCTTGATTATAGTACGGTGATGAGGCCAGCTCCACCTTGGATTTGGGCAAAGAGTTTGTTTCTTGGGCAGCAAGCATGGTTGATGAAGATGAAAGAGAATGCATTTTGCGTGGAGAAGTAGGGCAATTTATAAGGGGAAAAAACTTCCCACGCAGCCGGATGAAAGTACTTGGATAGCGTTGGATAAATCGATTCATATGTTGCATGACAAAAGCTAAAAAAGAAGGGAATTTAAAGTAACGGAAAAAGGGTTCGCAGGGAAGGAGGGGAAAATTTCAGCAAATGAGGTGTCAGCAATGCAAGACGAGTCATTATGATCAGCTGCAATTTCCTAACGTTTCATTTGAGGGCCCGCTTTATTTCATGTGCGGATTGGAAAACTATCTAAAGCAAACCTAATTGTAACCAATGGGATGTTACCCACAGTTGATCAACATAGAAGAACATCCTCTCATTGCACGTGGATTCACGCCGATAGAAATAACTGATCCGAACTTCGCCCAATGTTTCCATATGATGACCTTCGATTGGTTTTAATCGCATATGATTCCTCATGTCATCCTCTGTAGGCCATCGGAACCATTGCTGACAAGCCAGTTTTAATTTATCTTCTTGATTAGGTTGCCACGATAAAACATCAAATCGAATCCATCCTTCATCCCATCCCATACATCGAAATTGACCAACAGGTTCTGATAGTTGATGATTACACAAGTAAGCTGAATAAGCTGCCAATCGATAAACCAGGATGATCCAATGATCTTGTCTTGCCCTGTCACAAATTAACAGAGAACCTAAAGGCGCCAGTTGTTCATGTTTCATCAATCGGCAAAGGTCACACAGATCCAAGTAAGATAAAATGTGTAAGATAAGTTCACGGGACAAGGACATGCTTAGGAAAAATTTAAGAGTTATGAATGATGGTTGTCGCTTAAGTGTGGGGTGATCGCTACCTTTGTACTCCCTTCTTTTTTTACAACCCCCGTCAAACAGACGATTTCCCACACACTGCAGCAAGTTCCATTCTGTCAATGTTCATTTAAATGGTAAGAATGGCTGATCACTTTATACACATGTACGATCATTCGAAGGGTTCCATTGCGTTAAAAGTTACTCTTATACTTGTTACAACTTGTTATAACTCTTATTACCTACAAAAAACCCTTGCTACTCCATCCTCTCCCCAGTTGTTGAGTTTTCTTAAAATAAGCAAAAAAAAAAACTAGAACATACCCATCGGAAGAACCCATCCGGAGCTGCGGCTTACCCTGCTTTATCATTTATTTTACCTGCAGGCCCTTTTTTAATACATCCTAACGAAGGCAGCTTATCTGTTCCCAAGTAACAGAATGGCGTTATATCACTCAAGATGAAAAGTACATCGTTTCGCGTTGTCGGAGCTTTCACGTACGCAATTTTTTTGTTGCGAAATTGTTTTTCTTCGAACGCTTCCTTTCTTCCACGAACGTATCGAAAAGGTGTGTGTCTATTTCTCTTTTTTCAAATGAAATCAAATTCCTTTGGTTCTTTCGGTGTTCCTGCTTCTTTTTCTTTGCGGGGGTTTTTCTGGTTTTTACTTCTTTGCTTTGTCAGAAGTAAAGAGAGAAAAAGGAACCAAGCGATGGGTGGCTTATGCATGGGCCCTGAGCATCTTGTGATGTTGAAAGCTGACCAATCCTGCATCTACCAGAATGAACACCGAAAAACTTGCAAAGCTCCAGGCCCAGGTCCGCATTGGTGGCAAAGGTACGTAAAGTATAAGAAGAAAACGTTGTTGTCTCATGATGGACGTTAGGTACCCCCCGTCGTAAGGTCAAGAAGGTGACCAAGACCGCTAGCGGTGATGACAGAAAGCTTCAGGCTGCTTTGCAGAAGTTGGGTGTCCAACCTATTCCTGGTGTTGATGAGGTGAACATGTTCAAGGATGATGGCAAGGTCATTCACTTTGCTGCTCCCAGAAGTAAGAAAAACGGAGAGAGAAAGGAGTGAGGTTGAAACTAAAATCCCATGTGTAGTTCAGGCCGCTGTCAATGCCAACACTTTTGCCATTCACGGCCGTTCGGCAGAGAAGGATTTGACTGAACTTGGTATGTAACAATGTGCCTTCTTTTTTTCTGACAAAGATGCTAATATGGGTATATTTCAAGTGCCCGACATTTTGGGTCAGTTGGGTCCCGACACCTTAGCTAGCTTGCGTAAATTAGCTGAAGCCTACCAGGCTGCGCAGGGCGGCAACGCCTCGGCTGAAGACGACGACGAAATTCCCGATTTGGTTGAAAACTTTGATAAGGCAGATGTCGAGGAAAAGAAGGAAGAAGAAAAGACCGCTTAAAGAGCTTGTACTTTATTCCTCTCTCTCTCTTGTATTTTGTAAAGAAGAAGAAAAAAAGCACAATGCGGATAGCACGTACGCACACACCATATACACACACACTCACAAATACACAACTATATAAAAAAAAAAAAAAGAGCAGCACACCAGCTACACACACACAAAATAGATTTTACTCACATGCGCATTCAAGTACATGTAAACGCGCACAATGATCCAACTTTCCTTTTTCTTTTTTTTCTTTTCATTAAGTACAGAGCCCAAAATGGTTGTTCAAGGGGAAATAACTAATATAGAAGAGATCCGCGGGAGAAACAAAAAAGATTCATTGTGCGTGTCTACACGTTTAGGTAGCTGTATAAAAAGAAAAGAATCACTTCGTTTTCTTTTAACTCTCCATTCCATTCCTTTTCCGACTATGCTTAATAACTTTGGCTTCTTTACGCTGGCATTACAACGACTGAACCATATCTCGGCCGAAAAACGATCCAACCGACGTTGGTACTACTGTCAACATTGTTGTGTGTCCTTTGGATCGCGTGATCGCCATCAGTGGCATTTAGACGTCTGCTCAGGCGGATCGACACGACAACAAAGTGAACTAGCCTGGAAACCATAGAAACCCATGTCTCCTTAGCTTAGTACTGTACATGCTGCACAACTACACTTATTCTTTCTGTCACACAAAAGTAGAGAACCTTATCATACTACTACCCGTTATCAGCACAGTGCATAAATTAGATATCTGCTGATCGACCTCCCCTCCCCTCAAATGAATCGAACCATCTTCTTTTTCGTCAAATAAAAACGTTTATTATTTACATGATACACATGTTGATTTAGATGCTTTTTTGGGATGCTTTTGTTTTATGCTTCCATATACAGGTTGAGGAAAAGGTTTGCACCAGCAAAAAAAAATGAATTCTTTTTTTTCTTTTGCGCTTTTTTCTTGGTGCGTAGACTGTCGAACGTTGTAGATCAATCGTTCGTTCCGATTTGTCTTGGTTTTCTTCTTTTTGGCATTCAGCAACAATTCGAGAGAAAATAGGTTCGTCGGGTCGTAGATCAAGTGAAGTAAAGTGATTCGGGTGATCCGGGAGGTGTAGCGTACAACGATTTGTTCTTGCGTTCGTGATGTTCATGGACAGATATCAGAAAAGGTTCAAGAAGAGGCGATGAAGGTGGAGTAGCCAGGAAAGGTGAAGTGTGTTCGTCCGATATTTCGTGGTTATCTTTTAAGCGGCAAGCTTCAGAGCAGTACAGCTAAACGAAAGGTTTTTTGGTGAGATCACAGATTGAGGATGAGCAGTTGATATAACTTACGTTTTCTTCAATACAATGACGATCGCAAATAATACACCACGAGAGATCCATAATAAGTAAAAGTAGAGGAAAAGAATAGCGAACAAAAACTGGACCAGTGCGCTTTTTCTTTTTTATAGGTCGATCGGAAAGGAAAGGATGGTTGGTTAGTCATAGCGGAATTTCAAAGCTATGAGTAATCTTGACTATTCGATTCCGACATTTTTTTCATTTACGTCCCAAGAATACGCCATTATAGACATTTAAAGTAACAAAAAATAGGCATTAGACCATTCACATCCAGACAAAACATAAACTGATTCCTGTATAACTTTATCTAATATTAAACTGCCTTTCCTACTAGAATTGCGCAACTGAGACAATCCTGCGCAGTGCTTCAGCAAGCTCAGATGACAATACTCCATACAATCCGTGTTTCTGTTTGTTGCAGGATCTTGGTGGCGTACCGTCTTCCGCCATCATCTCCTAAAGCAGGGTTATTCTGAGCGCCGAAGCTGACCTTCGAACCTCTTTAGGAAGTTTAGATGGATATGGTTTACTCATAGATCTGTGGCAACTGGTGCTATTCACTGTCCGCATTGTCTGTTCTTCCCATGCTATCTTCGTAATTGTTATTCCAAATTTTGATAGCAGCACATGTAATGCTGACCGAAGAATTACATCATTTCGTCCGGTGCCTGATGCCATCCATGCATGGAATGAGATATCCAGCCGAGACATTGACCAATGGTTGCACCCTAGATGGTCCAAGCGGCATGGGGTTACTGTTTATTCTCAGCAACCAATGATAGGAAGGAAATGGAGTCATTTCCCACAGATCGACCGACCAAAAAAGTCCAGACTTTGAGATGAGAAATCAGAAAAGGCTCCGATCGCATCATTTCTTGGCGGACATTGGAAAAAGAAGATGATCAAAACACTCAGTATGAATAATGCTGCACATGCAATTGTAGCACACACGGCACATCCACAATTCATACAAACCTTTTACAACAACAACCTTTATATTTGATGAAATAAATTGGAAGGATCTGCGACGTAGACGGCAAAGGAGGTCCTGGAAGCAATCGAAAAGAATGCTACACCACACAATGATTTGTACGACCATGAATGGTAGTCGAAATTGAATGCATTTGAACTCAGGATGAAGAACTTTAATGGTGCATCTGCCTTCCAATTTGATAAAATAGATCCACCCTATGCTACACGAACTTGCTGAATTCGGCGGATCTGGGAGTGTTAAGAACAACATCGTCGAAAAGTCGACCGTACGGCGCCCTCGCTTTTGCACGATTCAATAGTATGGTTCCTAATATGACAATGAGGAAAATCCAGAATTGCAATAGGTGGACTGAACAAAGGAGGGTAAATCCCAATCGATAGAGGAGAAGCGACATAAAGTGGAAGAGGGGCTTGAGGAAAACGTTGGCAATAACGGTGGTAAAGTTACGTTATACTGGTCGCTTTTACAATAGCAGCTTCGCGTCCATAATTCCAAGGAAGGGTTTATCATTACTAAGACTTGCGGCTTAAGTGATGCATGACGTCTGACAAACTTTTGGAACCGATTTTCTTGGGGTGAGCGAATACTGATCTGTTTTCTTTCTTCAAAAGGATATGGATAATAATCCTAACTTTTGTATGAGCTAATTTAAGGAACTTTCAATCAGAAGAAAGCGATGGAGATTTGGTGAAGTATGGCTAAATTTTAAGCGGAAGCACCATGGAACGAGATTGATTAAGGTAGGATAGCTATGGTGGGTACCGAAGGAAGAACTAGATCAATGATTTAAAAGAAGTGTCGAGGATTGAGGGGGTCTGTTCAGGAACGACGGCGAAATAAGACATTCTCGGTGAGAATGTGAGCAGGTAAGACATAGTGATATATCTTCATGTGGTATTTTAGGAAATCACTTGATACTCATTCTTATGTCTATCGAGAGAAAGAAAGATGGCACGTCCCGATTATCTGCGCTTATATTTTAGTGTGATTGGTACAATCGGGATTACAAATTGAAGGGTAGATGGCGGATTCTAAACTATGGGTGGAATGTCTTGACATGATAATAAAGGTACTTAGATATAGGCCGGTGCCTACATGGCACACCGACGCTGGAGATATTAAATCATAAATGGGCAAGGGATGATGATGACGATAACTAGAGATTCTCTGGACGGAGGCGGTGTAGAGAGGAAGGCGGGTCTCAAGGTGGAAGCGCAAGGATTAAAGAGAAAGATGGGCCAAAGCACATGAGACGTACGGTTGCCGAAAATCCTCTATATAGTAAGAATAAGGTTTAACATGGTATATTCAAAATCACTATGTGTTTCCAGATCTACCTCGTAAAGTCTCGCACATTTCCTCGTAGTGACAGATTACAGCAGACGGTAGGGCGCTAGATATGCCACAGCAGTCTTTAGAAGCCATAGTCTAGTTTTTGTAGAGATAGCAGGTGCTGGTCTTCACGAGTTTAATTAATCGATGACACCCCTGACGAAGTTATGTCATAGACAAGTTATCAGCCAAACCAGAAAGATCCTCGTGGCGAGTGGGTAGCTGCACGTTGACGTTATGGACACGAGGATAACTGAAAGGCTTACTTGGATTCAGAAAGAACAATAGGACAGTGGCCATCCGTGATCTCGGTGGAAAGTGTTCTGAGGAGGTGGATGTGGTCATGATTACCGAGATATGCCGCTGTAACATAGCTCAATCCAACAGGAAGTCTTATCATCGTACACTTATAACGGTACTTTTTATCCATGTACATGCCGTGTGAAATCCCTATTTTCCTGTTATTTGCTATGACAGTACTTTGTTGTACCTTCTGAGAAAACTGCCTGTTCTCTTTTTTCTACATAATTACTAAACATCTATCATGAATGAACAAAAGTGCTGCTTCTCATCTGGAACTTCGCTTTTGTCTCTCTCTAAACTGCTATCTAACTTTGTTGTAGGGGTTTTTAGGTCCGGTGAGATATCTAGACCCCTTTCGTAATTGCTGTCCATCCCTTCGCTGTGAAACTCGTTGTAGCAAGTGGTGGGAAATTTCAAGCTTTTGATTAGCCACTCCTGGTTTTTGGACAGCTACTCTCTTTTGGTTTAACAAGTACAGTATTTTACAGGTGACTTTGCGTCGGATGAAAGGTTATTTTGCTCTAGCGAATTGTCTTTGTGCGTAGAGAAGTAGCACGTTTCTGCGTCATATCAGAGTGGGCCTGGAACATGGGTTGGTCCATTGTGTTTCTAGATAAGGAGATGTTCCAACCAAAAAGAAGAAAAAAAAATCAACCATTTAAAAAGGAAGACTGTTCTTTTTCTTTTTTCTTCGGCTCTGTTTTTTATAAAAGCATCCCCGGTACGTACTGGGATTAACTATAAACAAAAGATAACTCATGTCTGTCGATATATTGTTTAGGCCTTCACGGTCGTCAACAACAAAATGGCTCCTACCATTAATCTCCTGCCCGCCCCACCGTCATGGTGCGGGCGAGGCCCCCACAGATGTGTGGAAATGCTTTTCGGGGATAAGACTACATTCAAGTACAAGAGGCTTAACCATGAATAAATTTTTATGCTACTCTGAACAAATTTTGTGTCTTTTGAGGGATCAAGGTCGATTCCGTGTTATACGGAAAACTACTGGCCAAGAAACCTTATATTTACGTCATTGTGTAAAGTATCCAAAAGTATATACTATCCAACTACGGCTTTTTGTGCTCGCACTTCGTCCGTATTAAAAAAAAAAATAGGGATTCCTTATAGGTGTGAAAAAAATTTTTTATAATGAAAAAAAAAGGGGGCATATTGCTATTGAGATGTACAACAAAATGTTCATGATCTTACTAGGTTTTTTTTAAGCTACTCTATAAAATGTTTTAGCCAACCACGTAAGAATATTAGTGGTTACCTGCAAACAAATAGTGAAATACTGTATCAAGTACATGACGATGCCTACTATATTTGACAACGTCGAAGGTTTCTAATCCATGGTAGCAATCAAGCTGGCGTTACTTTCGTAATGCATTTTTCCAGCACTTCTTCTTCTGTCACGTTCTCTTCGTTCTTTAAAGCTTTGGCCACTTGATCGTCGCTTGCTCTTGAATTCTTCTAAACTGGATCCGAATGTACATCCACTATCTGTGCGTGCTGATCGTCGATACCGATGCTCTTCCGATACTGTACTATCTCGTTTGTTTAACATGACGATACGCCCAGACCCTGGTTGTGCCTTCATCGGCTGTACTACAGCAACATCAAGCATCGGTGCAGGTAACGACTGATTATATTCAACCGTACATCCGTCCCCCGGTGCATGATTGTCCTTTTTTAAACTGATTCGTTTGACGGGAAGAACATTGTGATCCGCACCTGAAAAAGCAGGTTTAACCCATGTGGGCGGTGGTCCGACCGTCATCCGGTGTGGATCGAGAAAACCTTCGTACTGATCGTATACGGTAAAATCAAAGGACTGGAATTCCCTCCCAATCACTGCCATGTCATGTTCATATTTTTCCGGAGAAATGCCTGTAGGTCGATTTTTTGGTGTATTTGGACGGGGAAACCAAGCTGCAAGCACATCATACGGATCAGCCGTTTCTGTAAGCTGTTCTTCCTCCATTGCATCGAAATTGGCCGTGGCAGAAGAGGGTGTGAAAAATGGTGTAGCTTGTTTTGCATCTACACGATGCCAATCGATACTGTTAAAAAATGGATGCTGGACAAGACTATTCCATCCCGAGATAGCGTGTCCAAAGCGTCTCATGGGATCATGCTCTAAAAACTAAATGATTGACGTCAGAAACTTATCCTCTAATATATATATATATGCATGTTTACGCACGCCTTGAATGGCTGTGATGCAGGTAGATGATATGGAAGATTGGTCGGGATAACGAATACTACCGCGCAGAATACATTGTCGTAGCTCATCCCCATGTTCACTTGCCCATGGCCTCTGATTTTGGAAATATCAGTTTTGCGCAGTTCATTACAATGAATGGAACTTGCCTTTCCATAAACACATTCATAAAATGTTACACCTACACTCCACCAGTCGGCGTCTTCTGTGTAGCCACATCCCTTAAATACCTCGGGTGCTTGTTGATAACGTATCAGTTGAACATAAGCTGCACCGCAATGTTTTATTTCGGACTTACCAAAATAGACAGCGGTACCAGACTGGGATGTAAGGAGTCGTCGTTTAGGGATTTGACAAGCAATGTTAAAGTCACTTAGATGGACGTGACCCGATTGATCCAGTAGTATATTATCTGGTTTGATATCTCTGCAAAAAAAAAGAAAAAGGGGGGAAGGATTGTTAGATGACTAGATATACAGGCTTTGATTTTCGACGTCTCTTTTCTTTTCTTTTACCTGTGGATAAAACCTTGACTGTGGAGATATTTGACAGCACAGATTAATTCGGCCATCCAAGATCGTATCACATTTTCCGAAAAGCGTTGCCGAGATAGATGAAAACGTAGATCACCGCCCAACCTTTTTATACATCAGGGGAGAAAGGGAGACATAAAGACTTACATCAGATCCATCACCATATACATATTACACGCGTCTTGAAACGCAAATCTCATGTTACACACCAGAGGATGGTCCAGATGCTCTAGTATGGTCCGTTCGCGGATAATATTACGGATTGCATTCATTCGTATACATTGTTCTTTTGATATGCATTTGAGCGCATAGAGTTCGTATCGATGAAGATGTCGGACCATGCGGACCTAAACCACAAGAAAAATATCAATTTTTCCTTTTCTTTTTTGTTGAAAAAACGTGCTTTCCATACCTTGCCAAAGGATCCTTTCCCGATCACTTTTATTGATTGGAATTGTGAAAGAGTAACTTTAAATATGCTATGTAAGTTTCTTATATACGCTTTGTCACCAAGACAACTAGTCATTGTACCTTGATTGCCAACAGAGGCAGGTTTACTTTTGCCATTGCCCATGCTTTACGTCAAAAAGTGTTCGGAAACTAAGAAAGAAAGAGAAAAAAAGTTGGTGCTCGGAACAAGTCTGCCAAAGAAGTGGAAAAAAAGAGAAAAGGGAGAAGACTAAGTCGTTACTTCATACTCTTTAGCGGCAAGGGGTCAAAGCATAGGGTTTGAGAAAAAGTGCTTTTTCAGACGCCCTTAACCATCACATGATGAACTTTTTGTCGTTACGCATTTGCAGAATCTACGGAGTTTTGTCTCCCATCGATGATCACTTGCTTCTACGTGCTGTATGGTTTATCGATGCAATATATCATCGTTTTTGCGGGATTATCTCGCGTCTTATGCTTCCCTCGTCGGGAACTAGCAGCATGATGAAGCTGCCTACTCACGTGTACTTAAAAAGTCTTCCTTTACCTTTTTGAACATCCGATCCTATGACGCTAAACGATGTTATGATGCCATCAGTAGAAATTCAAGCCAAAAACGTTACCGAGAACTGCAGCTTTATTTTGCTATTGTATATCTTATGGGATGATTTTTTACCTTTCAAGTTATCTATTGGCGACACATTTGTCAATACACATCACTGCTTTATTGACGGAAAGCGTGTTGTCAAACACGATTACAACAGCTCATCGCTCAACCATGTATGCATATTATTGTGCCGCTACTGAAAGAATAGTTTCGATGAGCAGTACCTGGTAACTTATCAAGAATGATAACTTCAAAAATTTGTTTGTTAAGAAACATTTTAGTTCAGCATGCCGATGGTGGGACGAGGACGGACACGTGCAGCAAGTAAACAGAAAAAACAACACCATCCTTATGACCATCTGCAATGACAAGGGATAGAGTTTAATCTATGTCCATGATGTTGTTGTTGTTAAAACGACCGGTTTCTCTGCTTGACAGGTAGACAAAGGAAATGGTCCGGTCCCTTCTCCGAATCTGAGATGTAATGATAACAAAAAACGGTTAAAAAGTCTGCATACACCATTTCGAGACGCAAAGAGCAAATCCGATCATCGGTGTTTCAAACTTGCATTGCTGTTGTTTGAGTGTTTTTGGTGTAAGAAAACATTTCAGCCGTAGCAAAAATAAAAAAAATAAACACCGAAAAATACTATGTTGGGTTCTTATGAGGAAATATTTAAGAGGAAATGCTTAACGATGTAGACGTATAAAGAGAACAAATGTGACATTCTATTCAGTGTCGTTGTGTTGGATATAATGTACCTTCATTGCTAACAAGAAATCCTGTGTGCACCCGAATGATCGAGACAACTCGTTGGATAAATTATTCATTTTCTTTTTTCTCTTTTGGCTTGCAGATAGTATAATTTCGGAATCAGTTGTAATGTTGGAACGTATTTTTTCAGGGGCAATTGTGCCCTCTTTGAAAGATATAGACTTTGTCTCGAAACATATCGTCTTGGGAAGAAGAAAGGATCAAGACAGTCGCTGAATGACGTAACCTTCTTGCTGGTCGGTCGAATGTACGGTTCATACACATAATTTATTGTCAAATAACACAAAACTGTAGAATTTGTCAGCCCCACAACCTGCTTGTACCTGTAATTTTGAATTGTTCTTTCTAATTTTTCTCCTTTCCAATAGTATGGGTTACATGTTTTCCTTATCTTCGCTTTTCATCTATGCGACTGAGCATTTAAAAGAAGGACACAATCTCTCTCTTAGAGGAGGAAGCCGATATATGAAAAATTCACATAAGAACGATTGTATTTACGATCCGAATGGCACGACCAACACGAAAAGAAGAGCCTATGCGTGCCCATTGTGCTAAGCATTTTTCGATACGATTCTAGACATGGCAACACATTTCGATTATTCTCATTGCCTCAATCATACAATGCTGGAAGTAGAATTGGCAAACGTTACCGATTACGGAGAGGATGAACATACGAATCAGACGGTGAAACTAACGAAAGTCAAAGTGAAGCTGGAAAAGAGGAAGTTAAAAAAAAAGCGTTGAACCGCTTACAAAATAGCTTCGTTAGTGAAAATCTAGCTGCCTACGATAAGAAGCTGCTGAATTACTAGTGCAGTGTTTTTGAGGAGCATGCAGAAGTGAGATCGTAAGGTCTTCAAAAACTTTATCAAGCCAAGTAAGCTGTTTTCCAAATCGTTTATCATATCGGTAGCACGACTTCCCTCGTGGCTTTGATGCTATGATGCTCCACGTGGCGTCATTGGACCAAGATTAAGAATTGATGCAGATACACCGCTTTCGCTTACTGACTTCGCTAGCGAATGTTGTATATGACTATCTCGGATCCATATCCTTCAGGACCATTTGGATAAATCATATCGTTCCCATCTTCGAAGCTCTGGCAACTCAAACATATCTATTGAAAATTATTTGGAGCCATGTACTGAGCAGATCCGAATCGTATACTGAGCCTATTGATAGGTGAAGGAAATAATCTTTTTTGAAGGTTATGGATGGGATCGGCATTTATACAGGCGCGTTGTATTAAGTTCTTTATGTGGTGAGTTCACCGGGAGGATTGACCGTTGTCCCGCCCTGTTGAAAAAAATGCTGATGCAAGCTTCGTTATTTCTTGCAAAATGGAAACACGTCGTTCAATTGATTGGCGCGACAGTCACCCTTTCTAAGACACGTTCTGATGGAACACAAGGTAGCTACATCTATGAAAAAAAAAATTAGTCTGCTGAGATTTCTCCAACGTTTGAACAACGGTGATGGATTTAGTCACCGTCGTAATTCGTCTTCTAGAGGATCAGAACCAAGTTACGATACGATTTGGATTGAAAAACGCAGGTACGGTCTCTGCGAGTTAGACCTGGAACAATAGCCATTTTCCATTCTTTCTTTCTTTCATTTATTTTTTAAAAGTCAAATAAAACAGACAATAAAATAATTTTCGCTTATAATTTATCAACGTGCGTGTGCCATCATTTTAGCAGAAAGACATACACTTTCTCCGCCTCTTCCTTCGCACCGCTGAAGAATATCCGAGCGCTTCTCCGCCAACGTGACACTAACGTGATATCCCGACCAACCACAAAGTTAATTACCCGTTCCACCTCGTGTGCAACTTATATAACGGAACCTTGCAGCGGCATCCAATCGCAGATGATGAACTTTAAAAGAATTTTGCTTTTTGTTTTTAATGATGAGCGATAAAAAAAAAAAAAAAAGGGAAAATAAAAGAGAGAGGGAGGGAAATGTACAACAGTTGGATGCAGTTTTTTTTTTGGTTAGTTGGCAGCAAGTGATTTTCGATGCAGGAAGCGAATGTAGAAACTAAATGTACTCCACATAGAACCTGTAAATTCTTGTGCTCGACTTGCAATTAAACCATCTAAAAAGGGCACAAGGTATTTTCCGTAACGGATGCCATCTTCAGGATTGGTAAGATGAGCAAGGGACGATTGGGAATGGTCATAAACGTCGGCCAAAGTGACCACGCATGGAAAAGTGGTATAAATACGTTGAAAAAGAGGATGTGTTCTTGGTTCCGTTGCATCGGTTGCCATAAAGAGGACCAAGGGTCGAGCGGTAACCACCTTCTTCTTGGACCAGTTAATGGCGCGCGTACGTTTAGGGGGGCTGAAGCAAACAGGATCAAGGGTGGCTGGTGAGGCTGGTGGATCAACAAGCGGTGTGTATTTCTGTAGCTTCTGCCATAAGTGATCCATGATTTGCGAAGAAAAACGCTCAAAAAGACTGTCGCCTACGCGTGCATGAATGGACACATAGGTTCTGGGCCCACCCAATTTGGCCAGGATTGTGTCCGCTTCCTGAAACAGTTCGGGTAAAGCATTACGGGAAAAGACAAACTGGTCATTCAAAAAGTTCCGAAAAGCGATTCCTTCAGCGGTGGAGGCCATGACACGGCCTGTACCAAACATAGAACCAAAACTAATCAATCTTTCAGGTCGGTCAACCAAATCCCATAGGAAGATGTCGCGTTGGTATTTTGCCAGAGGTTCGTCACGTCGATCAGCAATGCGGTAGTCGTACAAGAGATCGTCTTTGATTTTATAGGTGTCGGGTTGCTGAATGCCATAGGTTCGCTGGAGATAAGTTCGGTCATAGTCGTCGCGGTAACGTATACGGACATGTTGCTTGATTTGAGTTAAATCGAATAAGCGATCCCATCGGAGGGAGGTGTAACGGAATGTAGCTTCGCATTGGGGTGGAATGGTTACATCTGTCTGTGTTGCATTGTAGTAGGCAGATAAATAGGTACGACAATAAGCCTTATCAGCCTTTGTCATCCGCCGGTGAAAGGATTCAAGTGAGTCGTACTTCCGCCAATGGATCGGGTCCCCAAAGACCACAGGTGGCATCAATAACGTTCGATTCAATTGATGAGCCAGCGTCAAGGCATTGACAAGGGCAATGCGTTGATTATGGAAACCAGAGTGTGGGAAGTAGGACACAAACTTTTCATTGGGATCCTTTCCGTCGGACGGCGGTAAAAAGGCATTGTCTTCTTCTTTTTTGTAAACGGCATTCTCCTGATAGACATGTTCTTTCGAAGAAGGGGGGAGATGTTGTCGGAGATTGGCGACAATGGCGGCTTTTGGTACGCGTACATCAAGTTCGAATGCATCCGCTTTTCCTGGAGGATGAACATTAGGATGGTAGCGTTCCAAATGATGTTGAATAGAAGGTTTTTCTGAGAGCTGTGGCGTATCCTCATCTAGCCATACAGAATGCATAAATACAAAAAATACCAAAGTAGAAAGTACAGAGAGTAAAGACAATTTTCGTAAGAGCCTATTACGTCTAGAAGTTGTATAAAGGAATGACATGATAAAAGGGTTTGTAAAAGGGAAAGGAGAGAAGGAAAAAAAAAAGGTTGAATGTGTCAACAATTATTTCAATCGAACATTGCGAATGCTTTTTAGATTGTACTACGTCGGATCCGCATACCTTTTTTGTGGTTTGTAGATCATTGATTTATCCACGAAAACGGCAACGAATTCCGGGTTTGATTCTCCTTTTTCAGCTTGCAAGTCCGGTAAGCTTTCTTACCAACCAACCAATAAATGCGGTAAATGAAAGCTTTTCATAACAGCAGACTCCACTGCAGTCATGGAAAAGGGCAAACGTCTGTACAAGGTGAACGTGAACGTGCGACTTGCATAAGTTGTTATATCAACTTTTACTTTTTGAAATATTCAGTACGAAGGGATGACCATCTCATCATCTTTCCTCATCTAATGGCAAAAAGGGTCTTTCTTATATAACTAGTATAGCAATAATTTTATGTATTTCATTTCTTTCATGAGCCGTACGTCAAAATCTGCAAAGACCATCGCGAGTTAAAAAAAGAAAAATTGAAATGATTTGATTATTACCTCGTTCACTACACCAGCAGCAATTGTTTCACCACCTTTCCGTAACATAATACGGCCTAGCTGTTTGTTATCCTTGAACATCTCCAGTGGGATAGGTCGATGAGCCAGCTGTATTTGAACCTTTGCGGTAGCCCCCTTAGTTAGGTGTCTATCACATCAACGTGTTAACTATCGAAAAAAAACACGTTCATTCAAAACTGACCTTGGGTTCTTCTTAATCACTTGACCTGTAGATTTATCTAGTACACTTAAAAGCTTTACAATAGAAGCTGCTTCATTCAAACTTTGATGATGAAGAATCACCTTTAAAATGTTTAGTTTGGTGCTTCGTTCCTTCTACTCCTTGACTTACCGGAAATCCAGAAGTGATGGGAATCTTAATATCAAAAACGACAATCTGGGCAGTAAAACTAGTTGTCACGGGTACAGGTGCTAGGGGAGAACATAAGACGCAACCAGTACTAACGACACGCATCAGATAAAAAGAAAAAAAAATACGGGGATATTAAGTTCTCATAATTTACCTCAAATTCATAATATCTAGACCAGACAGGGTCATCAGCACTGAATCACCAGCAGCACCCCAAGTGGCTGTCTCGTCATTCACCTGCATCGCTAGAGATGAAACATAAGAAAAATGACTCTCCATGTTTTGGATCTTTACCTTTGACAATACCCGTCTCATTACCGGGAACCACTATCACTTGTTCTCCTACTTGCAGATGGCCAGCATCGATGGATCCGGCAACCGAAACACCTCCACCACTGCCAATACCACCTTTAAAGAAATCCGTCACTCCCAGACGGAAAGGTTTATCTAAAAGTCGCGCAGGGGGTTCAAACCCATCTGCGAATAGAACGTGTTAGCCTATTCCTAAAAAAAAATTGCACCCTACCAATACATTTCAAAAGTGAGGGGCCATTGTACCATGCTACCAGTTCTTTCACTGTACTTCGTGTCGTTAGGTTTTCACCTGTCAACCCTGACACAGGGATGTACGACAGATTGGCCTTCCGGAAGCCGGCTTGCACCAAAAAGGCACCCAGTTTTGCCTCAATCTCAGCGAAGCGATCGTTAGACCAAGATACCTGAGCACAACTAATGTAAGGAACGATGGACTGTTTAAGAAAAATAGCGGTACCGTATCCAGTTTGTTCACAGCTACAACCAGTTGCTGCACCCCCAAACTTCGGGCCAGTAAAGCATGTTCTTTCGTCTGTCCGTTTGCATCAAATCCAGACTCAAATCCGCCGGTACTGGCATCCACAACAAGGATAGCAACGTCCGCCTAGCAAGCAATGTAAACGGCGGTTCGTCAGCGTTTCTATGTTACCTGTGCCGTGCCCGAGATCATGTTCGGGATGAAATCACGATGACCAGGTGCATCGAGCAAAGTAAACTTTCGATGATCTGTTTCAAAGTTGTTGACAGCGATATCCATCGTGATACCTCTATGATAAAACCATCCGATCTATCAAATGTTCCCATGTCATCTTTGTTACCACTTACCGATCACGTTCCTCACCCGTCTCATCCAGTACCCACGCGTAGGCAAATGATCCTTTTCCGATCTTTTGCGAATCACGCTCAAATTTCTTCATCGTTCGCTCACTCACTTGACCAAGCGAGTACAAGAAATGGCCCATGAGTGTGGACTTGCCCGCATCAACATGACCTAGACAAATGATTCAGTCACTTTCCACGGAGGTATTTTCTATTGTTTACCAATGACGACCAGATTCAGTTTTGGTTTATCACCTGATCGTTTGGCATACTCTTCCGGTACGTTGACACGTTTTGCTGATGGTATCTTGGCCATTGGCGACGCCACTCTGGGTGAGCCTGGTGGTGTGCTGGAAGGTGTGGTTGCAGTGGAACCCTTCAACTTCGTCTGAGCTACTGTTTTTGCGCCTAAACCCAAAGCATCCATGTCCTTTGCCAAAGGATCTTCATCGGATAAATACTCAACAAAATCGTCGTCCTCTTTTGAAGGCATAGGCTTCTTGGCCGCCGTCTTTGCTGGTTTCTGTTTAGGTGCTTCCTTGGGCTGAGCTACCACTACGTTCCCATATAAAAAAAAACATGAGAGAAAAACAAAAAAAAAAGTAAAAAGATGCATCAGCAAAAAGCCTTCCACCGAAAACGTTTCTATTGTTTGCTATTTTTCCCCAGCTTGAGACGCAAGAAATAGAACACAGAGAGGTACACATCAACATTCATAAACCTCAGAAATGAGGGAAAGAGAAAATAAATCTGCTATGCCTTTGTTCCCTTTCCGCCACTTCGGTGGGTCTGCGCTTCTAAAACGATATCATCCGGACTAGGACCTTCAAAGGAAAATACATTGAAATTGCTGGCCGCAGATTGCATAGCTTCATAAAAAGTTTGTGCGATCGAATTGGGCAATGAAGAAGTGAGTTGTCGAACTTGGGCATCGGCATAACAAGGTGCGTCCATCCGTGAAAAGAGAAATTTAGCGGCTGCAGAGGGTGGTGCACACAACCGATTGCCACTTGGTGTGAACATTACTTTCTCCACAGTTGGCACAGTTAAAGGAGGAGGGGAGACAGTGGTGGTAGTGGCAGTTGGTATCGTCGCTGTCGGTGCAGTTGTCACGACAGGTTGTTCGGAGACTGTGCTAGGTTCTACTTTCTTTGCCTGTTTGTTGGCCAATGCAGCTAAACCAAGGGATGAAGAAGAGGGTGTACTGCTGGTTTTTGTGGTAGTTTCTGTCTTCCTTCGTGAAGCAAGATGAGCCAGACTTGTGAATCCTTTGTTGGTTGCACTAGAGCTTTGTGCGAGTGCAGCCAGAGACAGCCTACTAGAGGCGTCCTGATCTGTAGATAGTTTGCTTTGATTGCTCCCAGGCTTTTGCGTCTGTCGTGAAGCCAGACTCTGCAACGCGCTGACACCACGTTGCCCCGCTGATTTTTGCGCCAACGCTTGTAGAGATACAGCTGGTGCGTCCTTTTGCGTGCTCTTTAACCGCAGAGATGCGCCAGGTGGCTGTGCCTCGGATTTTGAGTTCGACTGTTGCGCTAACTGACGGAGACTGCTGAGTCCAGTAGAGGGACGCGTTTGGGAGAGGCGTTGAAGTGATGATGTCTTTTCCTTATTCTTTATCGCATGGAGTGTCGTGGATGGGGAGCGATCGCTATACATCTTCGATGGTGGACGACGGTAATGCGGCTTTCGCGGCTCGTCTACATTCACCAAAGATCCTAGTTTAGTTATGCTAACACCTAAGGTTCTTCCGCCCTTTCCAGATGGTCAAAACACCCATGTCCAAAAAGTTGCTATTTTACTCACCTGTTTTTATAGCACCCGAACAGCATACCAGAGGTAAACAATTATGTTCAAGGTGGATGATAAAATGTATGTTCTCTTTCCCATATCGATCTCAAGCTGGGGCTGGTGATAACAGCAAACAAACAGAAGTATACGTTACCTTTTTTCTTTTCCTCTTTTGCCTTGCGCTTTTCTTCCTTCGCAATTTTATCTAAACCCAGTGTTCAGATGCTTTTATCGAGCAACCTCTTTCGTTTTACCAAGTAACCAGTTCACTGTCTGATCCTTGTCAAAATAATAATACCACAATGCTTCTTTGATCTCAACATCGGAAACCGTTCGGTTGTTCCTAACCATGTCCTTCACATAAGCAAGGCCCTCTTCCAAAGCTTCCTGATCTTCATTGGAAAGCTCGGTCTCATCGACTGTTTTTTCACGTCAATTCGACATGATCACGCCATATGGTTCACCTACGCTCATTTTCATCGTATTCATCGGAGTAATGATCTTCCTCAAGGACATCTATTCCAGCATTGAAAACAGTTAATGGCCATGGTACTTGAAAAAAAAATTTACCATCGATATCCAGGTTTCGAACGTTTCTGTGTCGCGACATGGTGAACTAAAAATCACTTCGGACACGCCCTTGGATACAGTTTCATACCGACAGCGGGGAAAATTCCGTGACGGTACATTATTTAACCGAAATACATATGCGTGTCTCCATGAAAAAGTAGAAAAAAGGTGGTCAAATACAGCTAACGAGATGAAAACATAAGTTGAACTCAATACTGGAATAAATAAAGAAAAAACTTATACTAACGTGTTCGTAAGATATTTTGTGTATTGGCTGAAATCAGCAAACCTATTGAATGCCAAATTTATAACCTGTAAAATTATCGTACCACGCCATGTGATCACGGTTTCATGCAAATCAGCTTGCTTCCATGATCGTGTTCAAGTGTACCTCTTTTACAGATATTTCACATATGATGCTACATTACTGACAAGGCCTTGGTTGTTACCTCAACGTTCAGACACCTGGATCTACAGTCGACTTCCTTAAGTACATTTTTGTATGGAAGCATACATCATCAGCTTTAGATCTCCGTAATTTAGTCCTATACACCCTTCCAATCACTCTATGTACAATACAACAGCTAGTTTATTAAAGGTATGCATTTGCAAAAAAAAAAAAAAAGGGAAGTACCAATCCATATCTGAAGTACCTTCGAAAGCATGCAAAATAACCGTTGATCATCGTATTGAACAATTTGCGGCATCTTCTTCAATACCATGGTTTCTACAAAATCACAGTCGGAAGGATTTGGGAAGTAAACCATCCGAGAGTAGCATCTAGAGGTTGACAAACTTTGCGGTGGGCTCTGGATCCTATCGGTTTGGCTAGACTATATCGCTTTTTTATTTCTGTAGTCAGACGGACCCTCGATTAAGCACGACCATTGAAAACACATGATGTAAATGTTGGTTGATTGCGCAGGTGTAAATGATTGATGTTTTTACGAAGCGATAAAAAATTATATGTGTCGTGACATTTTTATTGCATTGGCACTAGTCTACAGTTTGTTTATTCGAGAATCGCACGATACAACGACGTTGCTCGAAATTGAATAAGTCATAATTGCTCTCTGTAGAAAGCAAGGGGACGAACAAAAGATGTGTATGTAGTAGAAGTAGCTGGACGAAACGTCTCCGACTTTGGAAAAGTTAAAAGCATCGTAGAAGCAGGCAGCTACAAAAATGGCGGGAGTTCGCTGTAAAAAATAATGGCGCAGAGTCCTGCAAAAAAAAAAAAAAAAAAAACACGGTTTACCACCTTTCACTTCTATATACAACTAGAGTTAGAAACTATAGGTGAAAAGTTGCAGATTAAGTTTGGTGCATCCTAGTAGGCAAAGGAACGTTTATCAATATGACGATTGACAACATTTACATGTTCATACCTTATCAGTAGAGGTGGTTACGTTATCATTGTTCGTAAAACTTAACTTTAGATCGGCGACAGTGCTTTATAGCATTTACGTCGTTATTCTAGCTCAAAAATCATGCAATGAAATAAGTATATGTAAATGAAAGCAGACCGAAGTAATGGTTGTACAACTGGGATTTTTGTTTTTACTATATTACTATTGTCGCCAACCAGCGTTTAACTGCATCAAGGTAATAATGGCCTCCATAGGATATTCTCCAGATTGTTGACCCGCATTTTTCTGGCCCAGCTGAGAAGAATCGCACATTTCGTTTGACACATCCGGAAGAGTCGATTTTGTATCGTTTTGCAACGCGTCCGAATTTTCATCTGGCGGCTGGTTAGGAGTTGTTACTGTGGTGCTGCTTGCAGAAGAGGAGGATGATCTAAATATGGATTGCTGGTCCGCGGACGGTTCATGCTGCTGCTGTAAAAGCTCAATTAAATGCTGTGATAATTGTTGTTGCTGTTGCTCGTTAGGTTTCTCGGACGAAAACTCCGTGTTGAATAACTTGGAGGTGAGGGCAAGATTATTGGATAGCAAGGATAGATATTGTGAATCCTGGGGAGTCTGCATGTGTGGATGTTGTTGTTGAGATAGTGGTAGTTGTGGCATCACTGTGTGCTCTGGAGAGGCATTACCGTTACTGCTACTGCCATTCTTACGTCGTTCCTTTTCATGTCTTTTCATTTTTCGTTTTACAAATTCTTCGTTAATCCATCGTTTTTTAGCTTCGCTGTCATCGTAACCAAAGAGTTTGTGAGCTCGCTTATTTACACGACATCGAAGATCATTATCCTTATCTACAATAAAGTCAACAAACTACCTAGGATACCCGAAAAAACTCCCTTACTTCGCTCTTCGTTTTGTTCTCTCCATCGTTTTTTTCGTTCTCGGTTCTCTGCTCGAACCTGGTGTCTCTGTTAAATAGGGTACTATTTCGCTTTCTTTTTTACTTTTTACCTTTTCATTTAGCATCTCTCGTTTCAACAATTCTTCTGTAGACGGTCCTTTTCCCGAAGCAGGTGGCTGGTATAGAGCCGATGTGGCGTTCGTATTAAGATGCGCCAACAGTTGTTGATAACTGCTTCCACTAGCAGCCATAGCCGCTGCCGCTGCTTGTGCAATCGCTTCCGCTTGTGCTGCATCGATCTGCTGTAGTTGTGCCGTGGTAAGATTTAGCCCATTGAGGTCGAAGGTCGTTGCGCCAGATATATTGTTGGGATTTTGTCCTCCATTTGGATTGTCCTCCAAATCTGTTCCTTGTGGTTTCACAGTTACCTCCATGTGTATCTGCAGATCATTTCCAATTAGATCAGTGCCCATGTAACATGTTCATAATTTTCTTCACCTTAACGTCTTTATTTTAAAGTTCAGAGGATTTTAATGGGGGTTTTGTCCATGACAAAGATTGAATTGCGGGTCGGACTTGTAAGCCACACTCGTTCACATTTTTTTGTGAAGAAAGATTAAGGCGGATCGTCCCTGACACAATTGTGGTTGGCTCTGTTCTGTCCTCGGATGTGGTTGGCTTTTTCGAAACCATGCTTTTATTAGCATTTTTTTTTTGGAGCATAAGGGAAGAAACAGATGGCGGTCCTTCGACAGTGTACAACTTGCCCCTGCAAGTGCTATATTCATGGTTGTATCAGTATCTCGGCCACGGGAGATGTACACTTAGGCACGTAGGCTTAGAGAATTTTACAGATCCTCTGTTTTGGCTCACTTGACCCCATGGCGTTTCTGCGCACGTGAGGTCCTAAATTCGTCGGTCACTGCCGCGCAGTAGATTGATCCGTCTCTCTCTTAATGTTGCATATGCTGCTGGCGAAGCCTTCTATTCCCCCCATTGACCGCTTAGACCCTCTTCTTTGTAATTCTGAAGTTTGACCTCGATAGGAAAATCAATATACCAAAATTGCTTTCGATCATCTACTAAGTGATTGCGGTGACCTATATGATGGTTTAGTTAATCGAGATAATTTTGCCACGGGAAGCTATTAGGGTCCTGCATCTCTGTGTGATTGTCGTGAGCTTCTAGAATATGTTGCCTGCAAGTATTTTGTTGGTATGTTATGGACCAAGGAGGGTGATACGTCATTGCGAAATACAGAATGCAGGGTCAACTTCGCTAGATCAATCTCTTTTCTGTCTCTGTGGTTTATAAATATGGTTGTCGTATCCAACAAATTTACATTACTGCTCAGTGATCAGAGTAAAAATTATAAACACAGGAAATAGGGTACTAGCTGTGATTGCTTTATTAGATCATGATTTTCGATGCGTCTCGATCTTTTCTACCTGTTGTTGATTTCGTAGCGGTCATGGAATATTCGAGTTAATCAGGACGGGTGTGAGAATATTGATCTAATGAGGGATCATCTAAAGATACGTAAAACCTCCTCTATTCCACTATTACACCACAGGTACTAGAAAAATATCTAATTAGTACAAATAAAATATCAATAGCTGACAATCAACAGTCTTGGTTGTTTTGCATCTTCTACTGTTCTCGTTTTATGCAACAATAGCATAAGCTGTGTAAGCAAGTGAAGGTAATTCAAGTATGCAATCTGTCACTTTCTCAGCTTACGTATGAATAGGATATATTATTATGGTGCCGCCTTGGATGTTAAATCTTGTCATACTATATTTCAAAGCAGGTTGGTACGTATTTTGACACTATATGTATTGTTCTTGTTTGGTTCCTCATCATCCTCTACTTCGGACGTCTTCAATAACTCTCCTTCTTCATGTTGATCGTTTGGGGATTGTCCTATGATGAAGTTTCGCTATGGGTACAGTCAAAGCAAGGGAGAGCAGATACGCGAAGATATCGGCAGCACAGGATGTCTACTCTATATGTATATATAAGGCTATATATGAATGCAATGGGTGCTATTGATAACTCCTGTTACAAACGTCTATGATAAACTGATAAAAGTTTTCGAAATAAAGTAAGGCATGTCATTCATTTTTGGAAGGATATTTTCCCCTGGAATCGTGAGGAGGTAGTCGACGCTATGGAGCAGCTAGCCTCCAAGGGTATAAAGTGCCCCTCAAAGGTGTGTGCAGCACTAGGGTGCCAAATTCCTTCCGCAAAAGCGCTGGAAAAATCATGGCATCTTCAAATCCCACTGTAAAGGCAATCGCTCCTCTGCTGAGTACAATAACAACACGCAAGAGCAACGTAAAATATCTATAAGCAATACAATAGGCTCAAAAGGAAAAAATAAAAGACAGGGTTTTTTCAATACAAGTTAGCATCAGAAAATTCTAGCAGGGTTATTTCTTTAAGCTTACTCTATGTATGACACCTTGGCTCAAGTATTTCGAAACTGATTGTTCCACAGAAATCAGCTTTAACCGTTTCTTCTGACGGCAGAAACTGGGCAGCAGCGCGTTAGTGCTATACCGAAGTGGCGTTGTTTAAAGATTTAGGCCCCAAAGCCTACATACAATAACTGAATATATATACATATAAACTCCCATTATTTTCATACAACAAGTTTACTTGGTTTTACAAACATATGACATAAAAAAGTATTGTAAGTTTGCTTCTTTTTTTTTTTTTAGACACATATCCATTGGGTAAACAACAGGAACGAAAACAGAGTTTAGGGTTGCGGTGGAGAAAGTGAGAAGCAGAAGGGTGCTTTTCTATTTGTATTATTTGCGCTTGTTGCGGTGAGACGTTAGCTTTTCAACCATTTTCCCAAAAAAGCCGCTAGAACCGCGAACAAAGTTAGATGGCGTGGCGGGAATTTTAGGCGTGGATCCTGGTTGAGGAGGTGCGGCTACATGAGATTGACGTGGGGGAGGCGTTGGTGATTGAGCAAGATGGGCAATCATACCACTTCTGCGAATGGAGCCAGCGTCCGACGTTTCTCGCATCATGGATGACGGTGTAGAGGTGGAAACGTGGGGCTGAATATGAGCCAACTCCTCACGAGAGTCAAATGTCTGAATGCGGCTAGGCAAAGAGGATTTGCGACGAACAACCGTGCGTAACGCATCGCCAAAGGACTGATAGCGATGAATACTGTCTGTCGAAATACGATTGCGTGGTGATGACAACACCGCCGATTCAAGTTCTTCGAGTGTTCGATGGCTGGCAAATGATAACATGGAACTTGTCTTTGGAATATTGGCCCGACGGCGCCATTGTTCATATGAACTCACGCGATCATTTCGGGTTTGTGCTCTAGCCGTCATCACCGGCGTCGAACAGACATCCTCAAATTTAATATCGACAACCATGCACCGATGATGATAGTGGTTATATTTCCTTTGGGATAATTTTTCTGTCACATTGGCCGAGAAATAATCTTTAAGATTGTCGATACTGGAGTTAGAGCGACGTCCAGGAGAACTCAAGCCGCTTGTGCGTGGCTGAGGCAGTTGACTTGCAGGCGTTGTGGGCGATTCCGTTGTTGTTGTCGTTGTGGTATCAACGCCGATCGAGTCTTGTCGGCAGAGTTGCGCACCAACCGTCAATGCCCGTGTCATAGCCCGCTCCGACGTCTCGGGTTGGGCTAACAGATCTGCGCGTGAAACGGAGAAACTTGCGTAGGACGACGAGCTGGGGATCATCGTTCCCTGGGAAGACAGAGGTTTCCTGTCAAACGAAGAAACAAAAAGCTGTTCCACTACATTGCTTTGGGCATTATCAGTGTTGTTATTGTTGCATTCGGCATGGTCGGCCTTGGATTTTGCAATGGCCTTGGTCAGCGCATCAATCCAGAGCTGCTTCTCAGCTTCACACATCGCGCCGAATTCAACTGTATGATGTTCACTGCGAAGGATCCAGCCGTAAGACATCGAAGCTATAATGATGTCCCAATGATTAGTGCGCATACATACAACATGACACTTACGTTCTGTCGTGTCGTAGATGTCCTCAAGTTCAAACAGACGTATTGGAAACCAATGCCGTGGTTCGTACGTTTTGGTTTTTCTAGCTTTAGCAACAATCATATATGTTTGAAACAATGCGCAGCCGTAACGTTTGGGTTTTGGTCCATACTCCAAACAACGCACTTCCAATGTCCCAATTAAAGAGCATGTACCAAGAGTATCAAACCATCGTCGAGGCAAAGACTAAAGGGAAATGATTTAGTTTGGTAGAGTCCCACTTATTTTTTTACCCAATCTTGCTCCAATCGATGCAGGAATAACTTTGTTTTGTGTTCTGCTGCTAATATAGACTTTTTTGTATCAATTGCATTTGTGACAGAATGCATAGCATCTTGAGCCTGTGACAAGAGACTATAATCTTCCGAATCTTTGTCAGCCGCCTTGGCGATTTGTTGTAGCAGAAGTTTGTAACGGCATAGTCGTTGGAAAGGCTATTACAGCATGAATGAAAGAAAGCAGACAAGAAAAGTACCTTGATCAGGTAATCCTGAAACTGCAATCGATTAGAAGTACCATAGGAAACACGATGATACGCATGCAATCGTTCCATTAAATCCACAAACGTTTCGTTCGTTTGCGTTAATTCCCCGTATAGATCCAGTGCTTGATTATGAAAAATACAGAAATCATTGTAGATTTCAAATTTGGGTGCCTAAAAAAATGAAGAAGCTTTGTTGACGTACTCAGAGGCTCTTTTCTCTTTTTACCCATTCAATGAAACAGCGAGCAATGTTGGCAAGATTTCCTCGATAAACGATATTGTTCACCACTTTTTCTTCGTTACCATGGGCTTCCACCAGACTTTCATAAAATTGTTCTTGAAATTTAAACAGCTCCTGTCCGTTGCGAACCAATAGTTGTCGCTGCTCAGCCGTGATGCAATCGGCGTCTTTGATCACCATAAGGAAATGCTAAGAGCAAAATGGAAGGTTAAAAATGTCGGACTTTTTTTTCGCAGGTTCACCTTGACGAGGATATGTAGCGAGTCAAAGTACGCTTCTTCGGAATTCATGAGCTCTTCAATGGCGCTTACTCTACGAAGCGAGCGTCGTGTTTGTAATGTGCCACATTTTGCCAGCATTCGTTTTTCATCAGTTAATTTTGATGCAAAACACAACGCTTCTTCATCTTCCTCTGGTTTTATCGGTGGTGCCGTTTCATGGGACTCATTATTGCCCTGGATTGTTGGTGCGTGATCATCACCGAGTTCATTTTCTTCTTTTCCTATGTCTGTGGTTGCTTTTGAGCCATTCTCTTCAGGCATCATGACGATGGTAAGCGTTTTGCTATGCACGCTGTCCAAATCACCACGACCCTCATCCGTTGGAAGGACAACGATAGAGCACAGCTTAGCTTCGGTGTCAGATTGGATATTCTTGTCTTCAGGTTCTGTTGCGGTGTCAGAGACTTCCTTTATTTCTGAATGTACTTCCAACAATGTCTTGTCATCGTTCGCCGCTACGATTACTTCCTCTGTCTCTGGTGGTTGGGGTAACATCTCGTCAGGACATTCTGACAGGTCTTCTAATTCCTGCACATCCTCGGCTACGGAATCATCCGCCACCATCTCCGTTCCTTGCTCCTCCTGATCTGATGTGCTTTTCATTATGCTGATTTCAACATGCCGATCCTCTTCAGGTTTTTGGTCTTGTTCGATCGTCAACGGATCGTTGTCTAATTCACTTGACGTTTCACTTTCCGACCCCGCCAACGGAGGACTGGTCATACCATCAGAAGCGGTTGTGATGACCGCGGCTGCTGCTGCTGCTGCCGCCGCTGCTTGGGTTGCCGCCAAGGCAGCTGCAGCTTCTTTGGATGCCTTTGCAGCAGCAACCACTGCGCTGACTGCGGCGGACATTTCTGCCTTTCGCTGACGCGCTCTTTCTAGTGCTGTATCGGAGTACTGTGATAAGGATCTGGAGAGATCGGCGTAAGACTGTGAACAGGTTGTGTAGAAAGTTTCCGGTGAGCCATGTGACGTTTTTGTCGACGACATGATCTGGCTTAAACTTCTTCTTGCATCTGAAGTAGCAAGATCAACTGAACTATCTGTCATGATGCAATGAACGTACACCCCTCAAGAAAAAACAGTAAGAGGGGAGAACAAAAGAAATAGGAAAATGAGATCGGAAAGTTTTACTAGAAAGAACTTGAAAGCAAGGTATGAAGTAAATACCCATGATGAGCAGGTTGGTTGAAAATAAAAGAGCTTTTTCGCTCATGGAGTGAGTTTAATTAATCATCTCTATCTCTCACCGACAAAGATCTTACTCACTTCTTTGAAACAAATCCGCTGTTGAAACAGGTAACATGTGATCAGAACAGGAGCCTGTCATCCTGAAGGCGAGACCATACTTGAGGTTGCCTATTTCCGAGATCAAAACCGTCAGCGGACTTGTATTTGTCTCGTTTGAAAGCTCAATGATGCCTGGAGTATCACAGCAGGGGTCTGCTCTGTCAGGGCAACTCAACACTCTCTCTGTCTCTCTCTCTTTCTTTTTCATAGTCTGTCTCTTTGTTTTCTTTGTTTTTTTTCTGTTGCATGAGGGATCTGCTTGATACTTCTGCCTCGCTTGATTCTATGCATTACTATAAACTAGGTTACACATACCTTAGGCAAGCTGCGATGCGTAATAAAAAATTCCAATTATTTGACGAAGAAAGTTGTGTCAAATTCTCCTGCACACGCATTATGACCTGGCCCCTTTTCTCCTTCTCTATCTATCAAAAGAAAGAAGAAAAATAGACGTTCCTTAATTGGGAGTCAGGATGGGTGACAACAAGAATAGCGACAAGGCTGTCATTGGTTCCATCATCCCATAGCACAAGATAACAACGAGTCGGTAATTTTTTTTTGTCAATTCAAAGCCCACATGAGAGTGCTCTGACCCTCTTAGCGGGGCGCCTGTTCAAACCGCACGTTTTTGCTAATAGTCGGCTAATCATTGCCGGATCACAGGACAGTGCTGTACGACGATATCATCATCGGAGATAAGCCAAAAGAAGAAATGCTTAAAAGAAAAGGCAGAGATAAAAGCTTTTCCACATTGACGACATCCATTTTTGAAGGTAGGACAGGTGACGTTGAAACAAGTCTTGTGGAGAGTCAGGATGGGGACGGAGCGAGCCACGTTCGTCCAAGTTTACCATAAATGGCTAACTTTATTACCATTGGCATGATAAGAATAGAAAGAAGGGGAACCAACAAAAAGAGTGAAAGAAAGAGAAGTTATTAGAGGGACAGGAAGGAGATTGTTGTTATCTCCTGGGAGTGGTTATCGGTCCTAACTAAAGAAAAAATACTAGTACTATTGTTAAATTAATTAAAGCAAAACGATGCAGTCAGAAAATAAAAAAGAAATAACTTTAGGATCCTATATCTAGTGCTATTAAGTCCCATCCGGCGGTGATCCTCAGCAATCCATCTAAGCGTATGAGGCCCACGTGTAATTCATGTACATGAATAAATTTTTTTGGATCTTGTTGACTAACAATGGTAATCCGCTCAATCCAGGGGAATAATGATCGATTAGCCAGAAGCGATTTGAATAGAAGGAAGGATTCATCTCGTGTTAGATGAAGTGTTAAATGCCGAAGGCGAGGAAACATCTCACGGAAGCGTTCCCAGTATCCTTGAGCATCCGATCCGGTGGCAAAAATCGTAGCAAGTGGTTCGAGCGCCAGCGCCAGGGTGTGTATATTAGGGAAATGTCCGTCGAGCATCATCAGCCAGTGGGATGGACATGCTGGCAGTTCAAGCACTTGGGCCGTTGCTCGGCAATCATGGAGCCATTGTAGAAGACTTTCTTTTGAATCTGCAGGGAAGACGGCGTAATCGTTCTTGGGATCTCGAATAGTGCATTCAATCCAGGGTGAAGATTGGTTGGCAAGAACTTTCAGTAACGGTAGATGTTGTTCCACTGGTGCATATAATTGAAGTTGATGAGGGCATGTCTTTTGTTGCTTCTGAAGTAAAGCGTGTAAAAATCGGGGGACGGAGGAATAAGCATGTGCTGTGGCAATGGCAATTGATGGTGTTCGTTGCGGGCCTGCGTACTTGAAGGCTTCCGCTAAGATGTCTAATGCATGTGCGGCGGCGTCTGTTCTTGCTTCAATGCCAATCGCACCCGACCAGAGCGACCGATCAACTACCAGTCGACGAAGACGACGGCAGGTTCTATCAATGAATAAAGAATCAGATATGTTCTCCATGGTTACACACAACGTACATGGCTAAGGGGGCAAGATCGACAGGTTGAACGATGTATTTCAGGATACAGAGGAGCAGTTCGTCGGGTAATTTCAGAATCATGATATGGAAGAAATAAGTGATAAGACAAAAGAAAGAAAAAGAGAAAAAAAAGCGAAAGAAAGGGAAAGGATCATATAACCCTTCATCCTCCTGACTTTGCAACCCACCCACAGCCTGATCAGAAATGTGCGCTGAGTGCGTGCTGTCGCCCGGAAGATTACAAGACCCCGCTTCCTTTTTAGGCGTCGTGAGAAACTCGGTACCTTCATCCAATCAGCGTCGACTTGATTCATGGCCCAGTGAGTCAACTTCACTGTCACGCGTCCCGTCTATTGCTCTTTTTTTTTTCCTTCGTTTTAATTTTCTCCTCTCTCTCGTTTCTCTTCCCCTGTCGTATAAAACATGTCTTTTGATACTCCTGTTTATGCAGAACCAACACCCGTTCGTACGAATGGAACCGCTTCTTCAAGTTCGAGTGTTTCTCGTCAGGATACCCCGGTCGATATCGATGGCATGAGCTGGCCGAGTAAGGATAAATGGCGCGCCATGTGATTCCATGCAATGATATCAACTCAGCATCCACCTATTTTAAAAGGCAAAGGCTCAAAGGCACGGCGAGATGAGACGCATGAAGAAAGGGAAGAAAGGCAACGCAAGATCGCCGATGCAGTACGAACTATTTTGTCCTGCATTGGAGAGGACCCAGACCGTGAAGGATTATTGAAAACCCCAGACAGATATGCAAAGGCATTGATGTTCTTTACGAAAGGATACGAAGAAAATATTCGAGGTAAGAAAATTTCCCTGAAAAAAACTGTGAAACATTGACCTGGAAAACAAAACAAAAGAGGTCGTCAATGATGCCGTGTTTGAAGAAGGTAACAATGAAACCTTAATCCAAACAGGAATAATAACGAAGTACCACTTCCAGATCATGATGAGATGGTGATTGTGAAGGATGTTGACGTCTTTTCTTTGTGCGAACATCATATGGTCCCTTTTTCAGGAAAGATCAGTATTGGCTACATCCCTAACCGCCGAGTGGTCGGACTTAGTAAATTAGCACGCATTGCGGAGATGTTTGCACGAAGGTAGATGGAGAAAATCTTTTTTTTTTTTTTCTCAGTGGATTGACCTGTCCTCTTGAAAGATTGCAAGTCCAGGAGCGGATCACAAAACAGATCGCTGTTGCATTGATGGAAATACTTCAACCCCAGGGTGTAGCTGTAGTCATGGAGGCGAGTCATTTATGCATGTGCATGCGGTAAGCAATATTAGCATTTCGTTTTTGTATTTCTAATCAACATTTCTGTTTGTTATCTACAGAGGCGTACAGGTAAATAATCTACTGTTCACTGGATAGTTTAGGCTGGTTTATTCACATCAATTTGTAGAAACCCGGCAGTTCAACCGTAACTAGTTGCATGATGGGTGTCTTTAGAAGCAATCCAAAAACAAGAGAGGAATTCCTCACACTGATTCGAAGGTAGATTAGAAAGAAGCAGAAACAGATAAAGAAGAAAAAGATTACTTGTGTAATTGTAAGAAAAAAAAAAACGAAATAGAAATGTACAATATAATTTAAACGAAAGAAGAATTACAATTTCCCTGCCGTCACTGCGTGTTTGCATAACAGCAAGGCTTTCATGTAATCACCCTCGGCATCATAAGCATACTGAGCCAGGACAGACCGGCTAACATGCGGCATGATTTCACACAGATTGTCGAGGATCTTCTCATGTGTAGCTTCACGTTCTGTCCGACTACTGATATCTTGCGATGTGACAGAGCTATCCGTATGACTACGTCGGATGGGTGGGGCAGTAGATACAGAAATCTGATAATTCCAATAAGTGAGACATGGTGTATATTTTGCCAAAGATACATACCTTGTTGCTATCAACGGAATGTAAAGATGGGGTTGTGTTCCGTGACCGCACGGACCTCCGACCAATGGAACCAAAAAATCGCGTTGTTGACCGTGTGAGTTTCGAGGCATTTTCACCATCCATGCTTCCGGACGAAATGCTACTGCTATCCTTTCCTTGCGATGTCGTTTTTCCCGACTACATAGTGTTAGGCCATACGGAGAAGCAGTTATTTGATCACTTACAATACAAGAAGGTTGGAAACTGGTCGCATTTCGTGGTAAAGGGCGACCAGGAATATCGATTTGGTCGTAGGAGGCGGTATCATTCCGACCACAGGCAGGATTAATTTCCACCGGTAAGTGTGCTTGGGCGGCGCTGATGATATCGGTAAGAGGTTTTGCAGGTGTTTCTTCAATTGGTGTAGAAGAGACGGTCCTTTCCGTAATACGGGTGGTTGTTCGTGTCCACAGATCCTCGGCAAGGCCAGTCTTACTTTTTCTTCCGGACAAAATGGGATGAAGGATGGATCGTTTCGCGGGACGTTTCGGGTAAGGAGGTGTATAGGCTAATAAGATGATCAATATACGGATGCATATCAAGTGCTAGTCCTTACTAGTCATAATATGCGGCATTTCTTTTGCAGATTGTTTCTCGAGCCAGTCACTAAGGCCACTCTTGGCACGCATGCAATGATCGAATGCACGACCTTATTACGTTGAATGTAAGCAAATAGCGGAGGTGTACTATGTAAGACACATACCGTAGGCATCCATGCGTTCGGAAGATCCTTGCATCTTCATCGTATGATATAAAGTCAATGGTCGATGTATGGGTCCATCTCTGTAGCTGAGCGTAATACAATCTTCCCGACGTGGTGGTTTCTTTCCACAATCACTCTCAACTTCATGTTTCTCCATCAGATTACGCATCTTCAACTGTTTAGCACGTTCTTCCAATAGTTCTGATAGTCCCTCGGCATTGTCGTCTGGTTTTTCAGCGAAAATACTTTGAACAGTTTGCAATGAACTTAATAAATCATTCCCACTCTCATCCTTCCATGAAATCTGGTAGCCATCATCCTCTTCTTCGGCTCTTGTTTTGTTTGAACCCAAGTAAACCTCTTGACGCTGTTGTTGTTGTTGCTGTTGTGGTTGGTGTATGATCGGAATACGATAGATACTATCCTGTTGGGGATACTGGGAGTGAACCTTCTCGTAGAGTTTGAGGCTTGGTGTCTTCCGCAAACAGATAGAGGATGCTGATTTAAGGGATTGGGTACGTTGTGGTCCAGGTTTAGTTTTTGCTCCTGCTCTTCTCCGCTGGCGAGCACATTTATAACAGGCGCACGTTGAGGATCTGTTACAGGTAGCCTTTCCATGCGTAGTAGCTGAAGGTGAGGATGTTGACTGTGCAACAATCGAGGTCAGGTATGTATCTGAGGTAGCTGGCGGTTCTGCATTCGGGATATACGATCCAAACTTATTTGTTCCTAGGGATGGCATATGCAACTTGGGGATTTCCCCAATTTCCACTTTGCCCGAGTCGCCTGATGTAGGTAGTTGCAAGTTGACTAATGGCAAGTAAATAGATCATAGTTATTATCGACTGAAACACGTTACGATTTGAGCATCGCCCTTACGATCAACACGTTTCTCAAAATGAAGTTTTCGGACCCATTCTGTAAAGAACTATGCGTTTAGATCGGACTTTATTATTTGTGTTTCGCATGTTACCGCTGGTCAAAGCATCAACGTCGGTGACAGTCGTCATGAGAAGACTTTGAATTCAGCAGCGCAGAAGAAAAAAAAAAAAAAAAGAAACTCATCCAGGGTCAAGATGAGTCTCGTGTTGTCAAGTCAACGTGACACCAGTGTTAGTTTGGACTCGCTTATGGTTGCTTAGAATGGCAGGAGGGCAGAAAGGGTAATGGCTTATTGGCGCTAGTCCTTTTTGCATTAAGGAAAAGGAGGGGGTGAGGAGTAGTAATCGTAATCGTACTGCAAAAATTCTATTCTATGCTTTACTTTTCATCGGATACGGATATTTTACGTTTACCCGGGAAATTCGGTTTACAACGTTCCCTCAGCTTTGTCCGATAATGAAGATGGATGCAAGTCTTTACGGATAAACGTTAAGGCCCTTCGGTAGCGGAGAACAAGAAAGAGCCAATCATTGAAGCGATGGTTTTTTGCTTACGCGGGGGGTGATGTTTGAAAAGAAAAAAAATATTTTTCAGGGTTCTCCCGCGTCTTTTTTTTTTTTCTTTCTCCACTTCACTTCTCTTATTCTCGATGCTCTTCAAAGTTATTGCCAGACCTACCAACGCCACTGCTTTGAAGCAGGTTAGAAATCAATCATTTTGTGGAACTCCAGTCAACTTCCCCCGACCATAAAGCTTAAAAATTTTTTTCTCTTTGTTCACTAGGTCGCCACCCGTTCTTTCGCTTCCCAGGTCGGCACCTCCATTCCTAGCCCCGCTCCTGCTGAGCAGAAGACTGTAGGTCTTTTCTTTATTATCGTGTTCTCCTCATGAACCCTCGTTTATTAGATCTTCCCCAAGAAGTACGGTGGCAAGTACACTGTCACCTTGATTCCTGGTGATGGTGTTGGTCAGGAAATCTCCGCGTCTTTGAAGGATGTCTTCAAGGCCGCTAATGTCCCTGTCGAATTTGAACAGTACGATGTTTCTGGCTTGACTTCTGAAGACGACAACCTGTTCCAGGAGTCGCTTGCATCGCTTCGTCGCAACAAGGTCGGTATCAAGGGCACTTTGTTCACTCCCACCTCCAAGCTCGGTCACAAGTCCTTCAACGTGACCATGCGCAAGGACCTCGACATGTATGCCTCTCTTTCGCTCTGCAAGAACGTTCCCGGTGTTCAGTCGCGTTTGAACAACGTCGATATTGCTATTATCCGTGAAAACACCGAAGGTGAATACTCTGGTTTGGAGCACCAGGTAGGGACAAACTAGGCAGTGTAACATTCTGAGACTGACGGGTGATGGTGATTATAGTCTGTTCCTGGTGTTGTTGAGTCTTTGAAGATCATCACCCGCGCCAAGACTGAGCGTATTGCTCGTTTCGCCTTCGACTTTGCTTTGAAGAACAACCGCAAGAAGGTCACTGCTGTCCACAAGGCTAACATCATGTAAGTAAAAAAAAAAGATGGAAGGAGGTCGAGATGTATGTGTCCTGACCTATGGCGGTATCTAGGAAGTTGGCCGATGGCCTTTTCTTGCGCACCTGCCGTGACGTCGCAAAGGAATACGAACACCATGGCATCCAGTTTAACGACATGATTGTCGATAACACTGCTATGCAGCTTGTGTCTCGTCCCCAGCAATTCGACGTGATGGTCATGCCCAACTTGTACGGTAACATTGTCTCCAACGTCGTAAGTATCTATCAGGATAGAAGAGTGTGAATAAGAGTACTTATGTGACATACGACTTTCAGGGTGCTGGTTTGATCGGTGGTCCCGGTTTGATCCCTGGTTGCAACATTGGTCGTGAATTCGCCATGTTCGAACCTGTAAGTACTACTATAAAAGCACGTCGTCTGGTACCTTACACTTTTTTTTTCTTCAGGGCTGTCGCCATGTTGGTCTTGACTTGCAGAACAAGAACGCCGCCAACCCCACCGCTTTGTTGCTCTCCTCTGTCATGATGTTGAGACACTTGAACTTGGACGAGTATGCCAACAGAATCTCCAACGCTGTCTACGAAACCATCAAGACTGGTGAGGCCAGAACTGCCGATATGGGTGGCAACAGCACCACCAAGGAGTTCACCTCTGCCATCATCACTAAGTTGTAAAGATTTCCCCTGAACATAATTTCCTCCCATAAAAAACACAATAGAACTGTTATAAAAGCAACGGGCTTATTTATTTAGAGATATCGAATGGTATGGCTATGTGTGTTCAAACGATTTTCTTGTAATCTATGGTGGTATGGAAACAGTTGTTTACGTGGATGGAAGTTCATTTATCTGGGAGCCTGCAGCGTTATAAAATAGCAGTCGCTAAGTTCGGCTAAAGATACATCCGTTTTATACAGACGGTAAAGTGGATATGCTTTTTACTTTATCGAGATTTACCGTTTCTTATGGTACACGAAGCGACTGTTTTGGATAGCGACTGGCTGGTTCGGGTTCCCTATTTTCCGAAAAAAGCGAATAGTAGTCATGCGGTAATAAGGAAACCCGATTTGTATTTATGGGATAAAGGTAAACCCAGCAACGCCTTCATTTGAAAAAGACACGGAGTTCTTACGCAGTACGAAGCAGGTAGTATTATCAACAACAGCAAGCCAAGAAGTACACGCTCTCAGAAGTTGTATGTCCCAGATATTTTTGCGCTTGCATGCAGATTAAGCTTAAAAGCTACTGACTCTAAGAATTCTCAATTTTGATGGAGTTGCGTGTATCACCAAACTGTTTTCTTTGACGTTACAGTAAGTGGAATAAATATAAGATAATTTGGTTTGCAATAAGAGAAAATAAAAGAAAACGATATAAAAAAATAGAAGGTTGTAAGTGAATACCCGATACTTTTTATATCAATATCAAAGATTTGGCGGGAATTGTGCTCTGCTTTGGTTCCTCAAAAGCCCATATGCCATCTTGACTAAGAGATACCATTATCAAGGTCACTATTGTCTGCACGATCTGTATCCTAACCACCTTGAACTGGCTGAAGGTCTTACGCGAGGCATTCCCATGTTTGGCACGACACATGTTCATGATAGCAATCAGATTCTCCAGCAGCATGATATCAGTCTTATTACGATATCCGATCCCATCTGTGAAGCAAATTTTTTCCTTGGCCCAGGTTTTGTAGTCAATCAAGCCAGCGTATCTTAATTGAACGTACACTTCGCATCTAGCGACACAAAGAACAATCAATACGTTGGTTTAGTACTTTTGCGAAAACAGCATGATTTTACCACTGATTGATTGGATGATCGTGAAAGTACTGAAAGATTGGTACGATATAATCAACACACGATGTTCTTTCATGTTCGCTTTTCGTCGATTCCGTTCGAACGCATCTTGGACTATACCGGGTCAATATGTGCTGGGGAGGCGAATAAAAAATTGGAAAGTACCAAGTCTGAGCCAGCGATTATTCAGTTTAAAGGTATAAAGCCGATATATGACCTGCTTGAGGATAATGAACGTCTTCAAGTGAAAGAGGTCTACGACAATGTGTTCTGTAACAACGAACTTGTAGACACAGTGGAAAAGTACCCTGAAGAAAGCTCCACAGGATATGCCAAAAGAAAAAAGGATGTGCGACCTAAAGTGGAAGATGTGAGTCGTTGGCTGCAAGATGTGGATCAAACTAATGACAAAGCACTTGTACCTCAAGAAAAAGCAGTTGATTATAGTAACGAAACTGCGCGGGGCAAACTTCAAAATTCGAACGGTCAGTTGCAATATGTGGATTGTGACGACAGAGAGTCTGCAGTCCATGAAAGAGCAGTTGATCGCGAACAAGAAACTGCTCAAAACGAATCCGAGGATCCATTGTTCAGTTATGAGGATGGTACAGATGGATACGATATCAGTGATACTCGTTCGGAACAGTCGACTATTCCTCAAAGTAGCCTACATGTGCGAGGAGGGCCTAACGACGTATATAGTCACCAAGTTGTAGTGGAAAAATATCACAGTGCTGTCAATCCGAACAACGAGACGGTTGATCAAATACGATTTTACGCAAAATGAACTTGACGAGGTATGCAGCAATCAGGATAAAAACTATAACGAGGATATCACCTTGGGCACGAAATTTGTCGATCAAAGCGACGGACAAACCCAAGTCAGGCTTGGCGATAAATACTATCGGGGCATAGGTGTGGATAAAGACTTCATCAAAGCGTTTGGATGGTATAAAAAAGCAGCCAATCAGCGCAATGTAGACGCATATACAAGACTTGGAGACATGTACAGACATGGCCACGGAGTTATATAGATTATGTCGAAGCAGTTAAATGGTACAGAAGGGGAACAGAAGTTGGACATGGAATCGCACAAAGCAATCTGGGACAGATGTATTGTCGAGGACATGTCGTGCAAAAAGGTAAAGAAAAAGCGATTGAGTGCAGTAAAAGAGTGGTTGATTGGTGTAAAAGAGCAGCGAATCAAGGAAATCCAATGACGGAAAACAACCTTGTATTATATATATGAGGAAGGATTGGATGTTAAAGTTGTTGACTACATCAAAGCAGTCGAATGGTACCGAAAAGTAGCACATCAAGGAAATTCAGATGCACAACACAATCTCGGACATATGTATCAGAAAGGATTGGGTGTCAATGTAGACTACAGCAATGCAGTTGAATGGTACAAAAAATCAGCGGATCAAGGAAATGCATTAGCAAAAGCAATCTTGGATGGATATATGAACATGGATTGGGTGTCGATGTCGACTATAGCAAAGCGGCCGAATGGTACCGGAAAACAGCAGATCAAGGAGATGCAAGTGCACAAAACAACCTTGGATGGATGTATGAACATGGATATGGTGTCGATATTGACTACACCGAAGCAATCGAATTGTACAGATAATCTGTGGATCAAGAGAATACATCGGCCCAAAACAATCTAGATAATATACATTGCAAATAAAACTTTCTTGAACTTTTCGCATAATATTTGTATCTAATACAATCACCCTACAAAAACTTTTTTTTCTACCTATGTCGGTAACTAGTTTATAGCCTCACCGTATTCTGTTCAGATTAGCTCTACAGCATTTTCTCAGCTCAGGTATCATTTATAGACGTTCTTTTCTATAAACTAGTAACCATACTTTAATTGTCGACATTTATTTATCTCACTTATCTAAAACATTATGGATGGCGTCAACAACCGAGTTAAACACCCGTAATTTGTGACCATCAGCCCGATCTTCATCTCCTGGTCTGTATTTCCCGGTACGGACTAAACCGTATCACCGTGAATTCATGGACACGTAAAAGAAAGAAGTCTTACCTAAATAGCGATGAAGCCCGAGGTCCAACGCTCCACCCTACTCTACGTCAGCTGAAATAAAAAGAATCACCACACTTACCCCCAAATCGTTATTCACATCGTCTCCAATAATTGCCACATGTTCTGGCATATTCTCCATACCACTAAACCAATATTAAGTTTCTTTCATATTGCCTTAAATATCGCACTTACATCTGGCGGAGGGCCATTTCCAGGAAACTCTTTGAAGGCTTGCCAACTACTGTCGATTGCTGTCCCGTAGCAAATTCCAAAGCTATTATGAAGCTCCAGCATGTAGGGTAGGCAAATCGGTCATTTACCTTCCACGAAACCCCCAGGTCCCATTGACAGTTCTTCGTCCTTGTCCGCGAAATATTTTGCTTTGTGAACGGCAATCAACGGCACCGATCCAGGATTCTTCATCATCAAACGGAATGCTTTGTTCAACTGTAATCACCACGGTTTATTATTAACTTTCAATATTGATTGCTCTTCTTGCGTACCATTCCGTAATTGAACTTCGAGGGTGCCAGACCTATCACTACAACATTGGGATCTTTTGTATCGATTCCTTCAAATTCTTCCAGTGCCGCATCTTCCATGAATAGAAAAGGTCTTTTCTACAAATCAGTTGCTTCTGGTTCAATGCGCTTTTTTTTACCGTAAGTTTCGCGTTTGAACCAAGTCGCGACACGCTGAAAGCGAAGTGAAGACCTACCGTATGATCAGTTTTTTATTATTCTTTCATACAACTATACTTCGTGTGGCTTCACTTCTAGCCCTAGTGCATTTAGTTGTTCTACGAGGCGGCGAGAAGATATTTTGGTTGTGTTGGTAGCAAATCTTTCACCTAGACATTACTCCTCTACGCGGCTTCACATGCGATGCTTACCGAAACGGAATGCCACTCTCTCTCAATTGTTTTACGGATTCCACAACTCCAGGAATCAATTTAGAGTCAATGTGGACAGTACCACTAAGGTCGATTAGCAGGCCTTTGATCATCTCAGAGCTGAATGTGCCTGTATAGATTGTCGGAACTTGTTTTCACGCTATCCATGCATTTTTTTTTTAATTTCCGTTGTGTTTACAGTGATTGGACAGCTTGACATTACCTAATGATGCTTCAGATACCTCGTTCCTTATTGCGATGTAAGAGATAAAACGCTATTTAAAGGTGATTTGCTGCACGCGGGCCCAAAGTGTCCATGGCAGGTCGTAGGTGAGGTGTGCTCAAATTTTCTTGAAACACCGAATAATAATACAGCTATTTCAAGAAGTTTCAGTCTTGCCGAGAAATGGTAGGGGTACTATCTAAGCAGATGAAGTATATGCGGAATATGGAATGTCTCGGGGCTGCATTGAACCGCCCGTGCTAAGCGTAATTTTATGTCATGTTTTACACTGCAACCAATATAATGCTACACGCATTTAAGTAATTTAAACGAGACAGCATTTCGAAGAAGAAGTTGGATACTTTTAAGTTTTTGGAAAGCAAATGAGGGGCATACGGAAGCACTGAGAACCTATGTATATCGCTCAAGAGAAAAGTCAACAACTTGGCCATATGCTAGGCAAACCTTGGATTCAGAGGGACGTCATTGTCCAACGCTAATTTCTACTTTTCTAGGAATCAAACGAAATAGGATATACATCAATTTGTAATGATCGCAACTTTCGCCTTTACACTACTTTGATGAACTTTTACGAAATGTAACGCACGTGCGGACGTTCTCAAAGTCGAGACTGCTCTAGATTGGTTGTAAAAGGGATCTTGTGGTACAAAGTGGCAAATGGTGCCACATCACACTTTTTTTTTCTAGCCTGGCATCATTCAATAAACAGCAAAATATGGCCCGATATCTCGCAAAGATTGAGAAGACCAAGTCTAAAAAGAATGGCCTAAACACTACTACTGATTATCCCATGGTCTTGTCAAATACAATTGTAACACGGCTATAGTTCAGACTTAACTTTAACTCAAATAGTTTGAATACCGGCCTATAAAATGCTCAAGGGCCTCGGACAAGGTCAACAAGCTTTCTCATGGAAGAACCACAGATAAAACTTGAAAACTATACACGTTCTGTAAGAGACAATACCAGCTAACAATAACATCACCCAATATAAACTACTCACGACTTTAGAAGCTAGATATAGATATTCCTTTAGACTGGGTACGAGGAGTTCATGTTGGAGGACAGCAAGCCAGCAGACAAGCCGCTGAGATAGACCATAGCAAAGCCATATATGTCTACCCTGACATTGCTGCTCATATTCGTGTCCCGTTAGATTGCAGCACGCTGCACTTCGAAACCAAAGCTGCAGGCGTTCCGGGGATGCAGCATACGGCGCTACCATTGCCTGGACCACAATCTTTTAAGGATGCCGCTGAAGACGAGTCAAAAAGGATGAAAGTCGATTCAGGTTTAACCGAATTACCTGTACACAGAAGATATGTTAGTTTCGAACATATATCGGCGGAAAAGGAATCTTACTGATACATTGATTGGTAAAGTTTATCTTTCCACCTAACGCACTTCGTGCAACAAGGGATTTTGAAGAAGTCATAGATCAAGCACTCCAGGCTCCTGATGACCGTTCAAGGTTTAACAAACTACAGAGTATTTTCAGGGAGTACGGTTACTACTATCCGTATTGGATTGCCACTGGTAAGATTTATATTACTCAACCGCAGGCGTTTGACCATCTTATTAGGTGGTAAACTCGTATACGAAGGCGAGCTTGGGCCGATACAACCATTACAAATAATTATTTGCGAGGTGCTTAATAGAAAATTTAACTGGAAAACCTTTGGTATGCTCTGTTACTTGTGGTTTAAGTTTGCAATAACAATGTGGCTGCAGGGGGGGACGAGAAGCTTCTTCGCCATGACGGCGACGTTGAAGGCTGGTTGAACAGTACAGCCACTAACCAAGTTCTCTTATTACCTCTTGATATACGTCCTATATACGAACTTTTGGATGATCAACGCAGTGAAGAAATCCAGCGCATATACAGATTGCAATATTTTCGAACAGAAACATCGAGCGATACTTCATTCAAACATTCTGCACGGTTGACAACTGCCCTTGTACGTTCCACGAAAATGAAACAAAGCGGAATAACAAAGGGTATTCACTTTGGCGGATATGTATCCTCCGAGATGGTAGTTGAATTAATCAACGAAAACGATATCTGCCAATTAATCAGGACAGTGTCTGCTACAGGAGAACCGCTAATTGAATGTCAGATGCGTCGAACAGTACTAGGCACCACTGCCAGTATACATGCATCTCTTCACACGGAAATATCTCAAAAATCGGTGGATGACAATGGATTTTTATGGGGTGCTATGTCCCAGTATGTGAAAACTTATGGTGACCAACTACAACCAGCAACGAAAGGAGTAAATTATTTTGTTATGTACATCACCTACAGAGAAGTAAGTCTTTTTTGGGGACAAAAAGCATGCCTTGCTGCAATTGTCCGTTGCTTATTGTTAAGGATTGTTGCCAGAGGTTTATTAATACAACACGCAATAGCTTGTACTTGACAGGAAGTTCATCAAAGCAACAAATGAATTTACAAAATCTATCGATAAAGCTTTGGACAGTAAATCTGATACAGAAAAATATCAACGGCTACAAGAAGTATTTGGGCGTTTCGGGTACTATTATCCATCTGTCATATCACTTGGTATTTTTTTGCAGCATAAACTTTAAGTGAGTAACTTTTTTGTAGGTGGAAGAGTGGTTCTGGAGAGCCCTCCTTCAAATCCCCCAGATTGCTGGAAGTTGAAAAACGTTTTGGCAGTTCTTGATGGATATTTTTTGGACAGTACTAGTTCTAATGTGGAGACCTCTGGTATATATCGCTGTACTATCAGAGTGCACCCCCAACTAATATAATTTCGTCCTGCAGGAGGCTCGTCTACATTTGAAACGTGCAAGGACTGGGTTGAATCGATTGAACAGCACCAGACACGCATCCAATTCAAGTCAATGAAACCAGTGTACGACCTCCTAAACGATCATCAACGATTAGAAGTCCGTCGGTTATACAGTAAAAATAAGGACTACGTTGAAGATTTCCCCATATTGATTCAAGGACTGCACTTCGACGGAGTAGAGGGAAATACACCGGCTTTGGAACTTTCGAAAAATGACGCATTCTCCAAGATGGTTATGCTTAAAAGTTTCACTGGCAGTCCCAATCTGGAGCAGACTGAACGAGATATCTCTGAATCTAAGGAAATAGTAAAAAGTTCGCTATTTGATATTGATACGCACATGGAATTCCCAGGTAGTTTTGGGTTTAAAGCAAGCGCAGTTGGTGCCTACAGCGAACGAAAGGCTGTCAAATCTAGTCAAACGTCTTCCAGTCGAAACGATAGATACCATGTTGCTTATTTGACGAACAAGGAAGTAAGTCATGTAATAGAAATGAGAAATGGACGTACGCTTAACGTCAGGTATATGAAGATGCACTTGTATGATGAGCTTGTAAGACCAACTACTCAATACAAAGAAGCCGTAGCCAAAGCACTGCAAGTTGGCAATCAAGACTATGACACGTACTGTGCCTTGCAAGACGTTTTTCAAGAATTTGGGTATTATTATCCATCGGTTATACGTTATGGTAATGTGCCTTTGACTCATTATATGCCACAACTAATATAATTCTAGGTGGGCGAATCATGTACGAATCCCTTGAAGATCATAAAGAAGAACAACATGTAGAGCAGCGAGATGATGTGGAAAAGCTTTCCAAAAGCATTCCCAGCGCTTATGAAGGTATTGCGGATGAATCAAAGGATACCGCGTCAGAATACGGCGGCACTGTAGCCACTACTTCGTGGAGCCTTGCTGGCGAAAGCACTTCTACTGAAATTATGAAACAGTTACAAAAGAGTAAACATTGGAATGCGGTTGGTACGTACAGTGATACATAAGAACATCTTATTAACGGATGTTGCTGTCTACTAAAGGTGGAGACTCCCAGTTGCTACTTTGGAGCGACGTCAATAGCTGGATTAACACTATCAAAACTAGCCCAGCTCTGGTTCAAATGAAGGAATTGAAACCAATCTATGAATTGCTCGATAAAGACCAGCGTCATAGAGTACAGCAAACAATGGAAAACGTAATCCTTGAAGAGCATTATATAATTTACGACTACTTGCTGAAATTGAGGCAATATATACAACCGTCAACTTGTGCACACGACTATGATACCTCTGAAATTCGCGTGCCAGTAGGTGTATCATATATCATATACCAATATGTTAACTCTTATATTACATTATAGACAAGATCATTATTCGAAAATATGCTTAGAAAAGTATTTTTAGATTGTCACACTGCGATAAAATATTGTAAAAACGCTTGCGTTGAAAACGGATTTACGGTTCTGTATGAACAAGAGAATCAATATGTAAGATGGTACCATGTTCAAAGGAAAGGCTATTTATTTCTAGTAGACTTTTTACATCTTCTGCTCTTACCACTTTATTTTCGAAGAAAACTCAGACGAATGCCATATAGACGACGAGAAAGCAGATAACTGTCAATGGGGAATTATGCTTGTCCAAAATGATGAAGCAAAATGGAGCTTTCAAAAATTTTTGGACTCTAAGCATTCTGAGCATAACCATAATCTACTGAATTCAGAAGCAGAAGCAATCCGCGAATACGACCGTAATTTGTCATTAGTACACCCTTCCAGCAATGGATTACAGTTTTCACTTTACATTAAACTCCTTGGTGAACGCCCAACATATGATCCGGAAATTCCAAATGCACAATATGTGAAATATGGCGATATAGTTCGCATCCAGATGCACAGGACAAAAGACATTGCATTTATGATCCGGGACATAGACGATATCGTCGTCAGTAGCTTTCTCGTGGATGAAGCCTATTCTCAAAGAAAAGAAGAACTCGTGAACTCGGAGTTAGACTATCTATGGTTAGGTATTTCCTAGGCATCTCCTCGTCTACTCACGATCACATAGGAGAATAGTACGCTGCCCCATGGATAGTGAAAATATAGCCGGAGAAGAAATATCAACAACTGACCATGGATATGTGCATAAAAAGGACGTGATTGCCTTTGAAAGTGTAACAACAGTGGACAATGGCAGGAAAGTTTATCTATCTGGAAACGTTGGGTGGCTTTCGGGAAGTATTGCAGGTTGTATCACTCAATCCATGCTAGATACATGTGGATGGTATCTACAACACCACAACCAGTACAAAGTAGCGTGTGATCGGGATTCGTTCTACAAAAACCCCATCGACCATCAATGGGAAGTGGATGAACCGCCAATTGTCAGAGATTTGGCAGATAAAGTGGACAAAAAGCTTCGCCGCGCATACTATGAACTCGGACAACACCTATGGGATACAAAAAGTTATCATCAGGCAGTATGTTTGTTTGAAGAGGGCACACGCTTTCTTGGGACCATGTCTTGTCGCGCGCTAGCCGATCTTTACCATTCAGGATTCTCATCATTGGATGCGGAAAGCCAATATATCATACCGAGAAACCGAAAAATGGCGTTCATGCATTATTCTTTTGGCGCGATGTTTGGAGACTCAAAAGCCGCCTTAAAACTTGGAGAATATTTTGAACAAGGATACCATGAAGATTTTGGTGTTGATTACTCTGAAGCTTTGAGATGGTATGAAGGAGCCAGACAACGGAAAGCAGGTGTATCAGCAGAATTGGCTATTGCTAAGCTCAAACATCGCATGGCGAATATATCGACAAATCCTCTGGAAGTGGAAAAACTTCGGCGAGAAGCATACCATGGGTTTGAAACGGCCTCATTGTCTGAGCCTTATGCAAAGTTCATGGTTGCTGTATATAATCTGGCTGGTTGGAACTCCCATGAAAGTGATCCATACTTTGGTTTTGATCTTTTAATGAGCTTGGTTGAATCAGGTCTGGACAATGTGCCGGAGGCGATAGCCCAGTGTTATGAAAGAGGTGTTGGCGTGGGACGCGATCCTGCAAAAGCTATTGCATTTCGCGAAATCGCAGATCAAGTAGCCAGTAGCTTTTAGTTTCATTATTATCAATAAATAAAAACCGATGACTACGTAGCCAAGTTGTTTTTATAAAGTTTTGTATCGGAAGACTATGAGATCTAGCGATTAATTAAACTACGCTTAAATATACAATCAATAAGCTTGGCAGTCGCAGTGCGTATGTCAGCATTGCATGTCCAGAATTAAATTCGTACCGATTTCTTACGTATAACTCGTTTTGTTATTACTGACAACATTAAATATATATCCATTCTCCATAAAAAGCCAACTGCAATGAATGCAGGCATAGCCACGTTGCAGAAAAGCGCTATCTTGCGCCATTTTTAAGCCTTTCCCAGAATCTTCCTTGGAGAATTTGAGTTTTCCTCTGTATAAACGCATTTGCTAAACCAGAAATGACTTTCCGGAAGCAGAACTTTGGTCATCGTCCAATGGTATTATTTAAATCAATCCTATTAGCTGCAAGATAAAAAAAACACAAGTACTGATCTCTGAATATGCGCAAGTAGATGCTTTTTCTTTAGTATACGCATCAAGACACGTACCCAGGTAGAAGATTGGGTCTCGAACCAATGGGAAGAAATCTGTTTTAGACCGAAAAATCATTTATAATCAATGCAAACTTTTCCTTTGCCATTGACAGCTGTCTTCACCGCAAGAGTGAACGATCATCACAACAAGGGCTGCATGGTTTACTGCTATGACCGATTGGCGATTGTAAAAGTGATCGCTATGCCAATTGACAGAAATATGGAAATATAATGACAGTTTACAGCTGTAAACGCGGTATATCACGAGTATTAATGCGATTTACGGTACTTCTTTTCGTCGAGGTTAGCTAGTATTTTTACCATAAAATTTCTCGAAATTTGCATTTCGAAGGGTCACATGTGCACAATAAAAATAGCAAGTCCCTACCTTGGAATCATCCCTAGTACAGCTGGCTTACTCGGGTATCGGATGCCATCGGAGATGTACCGTTATCGCACGCATTACGCACAAAATGCCTAGGCATGAGAGGTGGGCTTGCGAGGACAAACGTTAAAGCGTCAGCATGGCATGATTCTTCGAAGGTCATCTTTTCTTGAGACAGATAGATCCACGTGGGTAAGATATTGGATATTTATTATCGATCTAGCTTGTTTATCTCAGCATTTGGAAAAACTTATCATGGCTAATCATTTGCTCATATGTGCGCATAACGATGCCGTTTACCGGTTATACCTATATTGCGCAAATCTCAGTGCTGATCAAAGGACACCCGAATGACACGTTTGATATGCGATCGAGATTATGTCTATATCTACGCATCTGCAAATTGTTCTTGTTCCCCCTACACGCGTATGCTTGATCTTTTATGCCTTTGGATGATCTTAAATTGACTTCCATTAGATTCAACAGCTTATGACGCGTTTCTCAGACTTCAGAGCAAACGACATAAATAATATAACAATCAGTCCATCATTGATTTGTTACAAAAGACTGAACCTTTTTATTCAACGTGAATAAGCAAACCATTACAGCTGACCACAGTCGGCAATCTTGATTTCGCATTCAGTTCTACCGCTCTTGGTACCCTTGTCTTCAACAGCCTTGACAACATCCATACTAAAAATATATGTCAATATCTTACAGCCATTCTCCTTCATTAGACCTACCCTTCAACGACCTTGCCAAAGACAACGTGCTTGCCATCCAACCACGAGGTGGTGACGGTGGTGATGAAGAATTGGGAGCCGTTAGTGTTGGGACCAGCATTGGCCATGGACAAAAGACCGGGACCGGTGTGCTTCAACTTGAAGTTCTCATCGGCGAACTTGTTACCATAGATAGACTTGCCACCAGTGCCGTTGTGGTTAGTGAAGTCACCACCCTGAAGCATAAATTCAGGAATGACGCGGTGGAAGATGCTGTCCTTATAACCGTAGCCTTTCTCGCCAGTGCAGAGAGCGCGGAAGTTCTCGGCAGTCTTGGGAACAACATCAGCGAAAAGTTCCATTGTGATGCGCTAAACAAGCCCAGTTATTTGCACAGCCCTACGACAAATAGTTCTTTTATTACTTACGCCAGCAGGCTTTCCTGCAATGGTAACGTCAAAGTAAACCTACGTAGATAGGTATTAATCTCCTGCAAAAATAAACGAATATCACTTACTCTAGGGTTGGACATGGCTATAGAAAAGGATACAAAAAGTTTTTTCCCAACGAAGAGAAGCGAAGGTATTTTATACGCGTGACTATATTTTCCGAACGCGTATGGAACTCCGCGTGGGGGATGCGGAGGAAAAAAACCTAAAGATGGATTTCACGAATAAGACCCCGACTTCACAGCACTGCGCCACGAATGGGAAGCTCGTACGTGTACTTTGACAGATCCCGCGATTTGTCGGTCGGAAACAAAATTATTTTAGGCCACCCCACCAAGTCTGTTTGTCATAGTGCCAAGATGTTCGATTTATGCCCGTCTCTGTTTCTCCTTGTTACTGACAGAAATTCGCCTGGTAGTCTCTATTTGCTTAGAAGCAGCAAGTATACAGCGAGATTCCAAATTTGTCTGTGCGATAAACATATACTGCATTTATCGGGACCCACTATGTATTGGTACCAGTGTGGCAAGTTTGCGCTAATGTCTTGTGTCTGACTCGGTATTTAACTACTTCGGACACGCTCTGGTAACCGATTTCTTTAAGCGCACAGACAATGCAAGATAATATTCAAAGTTTGACGTTCACAAGATGGCGTGTCATTTCCCTATTCTCTCAGAACGCAAGTATTAGAACCTTAGTAATGGAGTCATAACACACCAATATCTAATCAATGTACAGTCTTCTCTATGCGACAGACATAAGCATGCATGAACTAAAGCGCGTAATGCCTCGATCCAACGGCGTACACTAGGTTATGGGATTCGGAATCCGCCATTGACTCCGATTATCGATCGATGCTGGTCGTCATCAAATCCTGTCAAAAAGCTCTTCTAACATGATCAACGACAAGTCCAAGTCCAAGTCCACGCGTTCTGCTTTTTGTCACCTTTTATTTGAGACGATTTGGTCCAACTTAAACCAGATATGCTACTCACTGTTGCCAGCTTAACATCATCATTCATTGAGTTCTCAAACATTCCGACTGTGTTTACAGTTGTGTCCATGATTCATCGTGATCGTTTTAATCGATACTTCGAGGAGGGATTACTCAACCCAGTATCACCTCGAGGAGGAACCCAGCTTCGCAAGACCAAATCAACTTCCGAGATCCGACATCGTGTCGCGTGACTTTTCCACGGGCCGTCGTTATGAAAGTAAATGTTTAGTTGTTCCAGAACAAGAAAAGCTTCTGCTTGGTATAGCATGCAAATAGAAAATCCCAAGGCATTTATTGCTATTAGACCGTCCTATCATGCTACTGCATTAAGCCCCTATCATTCTATAGTTGTTTTCTTTGTTTACAAAGCGTACGACAGTGTGGATTTAAGAGGGAAATTTTAAAAAACGAAACGGTACTCTATGCTGTCTGACATCATTACAACGTAATAAATGAAATAGCTGGATTCTCGTGGCGAAACATAGGCGAAACGCACTCGACGAGCGAGTAAACTTTTTGAAACAAAAATTCTTGACATCATAGCAACGCCATTCACAGCAAACCAATACTATATAAAGAACGTGAATAGAGATGTAAATCGTCAATCATGTCTGACAGACGTAAACAGCAAACCGTTCGCACTGAAACAGAAATGGGTAAACAGGAAGCTGAGTTTTAAATATGAACAAGTCTAAGAACATCGAAGGTCGTGAGCCGACCTCTGGTGCTGTGTATCACGCTCAGCCACGAAGTGGTGAGGCCATGACCCACGTCGAAGAAGTGTATGACAGACCGAAGGAAGAAAAGTGGCAAGAGCAAGAGGTCACACATTCTTCTAAGAAAGATCGAAAGGGTAACACATGACATAATCGCTGAAAGCTGAAATCATTAAGTTTTATAATCAGGTGTAGTTGGTGAGCCTCAGTTCAAAAAGACTCAGGAATAAAAAATTTAATGAAAGCTGTGTAAAACATCACATTCAAACATGACAGAATTAGTATTCCCAAAAGAGGATAAAGAAGGGAAGGTTTGTTTGGGTTGATATCAAGCAACAAGCAACTACCCGCAACCATTTAACATACTTACGGTATAAACATATCATAACGATTCTGGTGCCACTGTAAAAATAGGAGTCTGAGAAGCGGTATCAGTTTTAGATGAGCATGACTATCCTCGTACTATTGACATTGAGGTGCTCCAAAATTTGCAACACACCTCATCTTATGAAGCGAAAGCTCTTTTCTGCACCAAACCAACAGGATGAGCCGTAGTCATTCATAGACTTTGACGGGGGTAGGAGTCCTGGCGAACAGGCAACATCCATGGAAAGGAGACTGATGCACGCAGAACACTTCTTCTCGTTTTTCTTTAGGATTCAAGAAAGTATTGCATTCTTCTCCATTGATGAAACTATGACAATATGAAAAGCTTCTATAAGAACAAAAAGAATCGAGTACGTTTAGCATTTTGGTAAAAACTACATCGAAAGATGCACAAATCATTTGGGCGTTTTGACCCGAAAAATTGCTGAAAAACCACCGAGCGCTTTAATTTTTGGGTTGTCCATCTCACTGAGACACATTCATGTCACAACACACCGATGATCAGCACCGTCTGTTAATTGATGATCCAGCTCAATCGGAAAGTGAAGAAGAGGCCATTGAATTTGCCACCTATGTAGAAAGCGATGACGACGATGAAGATCCTTTCTTCATGGCCGAACATAACAAAAAATCGAGCACGCTTTCTTTCAGCCGGTTGATTGATAACAGAAGAAAAATTGTTCTCAACTAACACATATCCGATAGCTTGACTTGCTCACCGATACAAGTAGTACGGTTTACTGTACCAACGTTCTGTATTATTGTGATCCTTACCTATACCATTGTCATCGCTGTCTTGACAAATGAACGACGAAGAGTCATCCCGCCTGGCTTTTTGGAAGAGTCACACTTGCCGTCCTCTTCAGGCGACCATGCCATTTAGAAAATATAATTCGAGCTGTAAAAGAAACTTCTTCCTCCAGAATTTAGATTTGTCCAACAGTTTGAAACTCACCACGATAAAGAAGATATCAGCAGCGCACTTAAACAAATAAACATCTTACAAATGTAGACTTTGGTACATGTGAAAATTGATGTGGTCATAAAGATATATGGAAAGCAGCCCAGTGGGAACGTAAAGTACTTGCTGCTGCTGCATGTTTGAAAGCAATACTTTTCAGTCATTACATGATAAATCAAATTGAAATGATTGAACTCGAAACTATCCTCCAGGCACGGAGTCCAGCCAGGCGTCTTTGTCAATATTGCAACCATAACACTTGGTTCCTACTCTGCAGCATCTAGTTGTGTTTGTAAACTAGGATAGAATTTACTATTTACTCTGGAGATAGTTGCGTGATTGTATAAAGGAGCAAGCCCTCCTGAAAATGGAACGTATTATTTTGTACGTTCTTAGTATTGCATTACCTCGCTATTCATGCGATATACCGGCAAGATTCTCAGTCTTGGCATATGAGGATTTGACAAATGAATCGTCACAGATCGATTACACTCTTGATGTTAACAAGTAGGGTTAGCAGTTGCTACGCTTGCTTTTCCAACTAGGATAAGTATTTCGTCAAATGTTTAATGTTAGGTGTTAAACCGCATCTACAAAGACAAACTCATATCCCATGGTTAGACACTCGCCGACGGTCGAAGAGCCTCATCTGCCTAAGAAGAGCATAATTGACAATTCCAATTCGGATGTAGCCTATCCCAACGACAGGAACATCATATCCTTGATAGTGCTCATGGAGGACGCACCACCTGAACTACAGAGTACTTTGATGTACGTACGCAAAGGGTGGTTTCAGGGATATACGCTCGATTGGAACAGAGTCTCTGTACTTCATGACATATCGACCAAGTTAAGAAGAAAAACCAAGCGTACCAGATGGATGGCGTATCTTTGACAAAGTCTGGCGTGTGTCACTGGATATTGATGAAAGAGAGAAATCGATCGTTGACGTCGGGTCATGCAAGGATGCCCAGAGGCGATTCGAACCAATATAGACCAGTTCATTTGCTGGCACCGAAGTTGCTTGAAAAACACAATGCAAAAGCATATACGTAATCAGATAATCCGATTTAATATCCAAACTCAGGTCTCTAATTGATCGTTGGCAGAAGACTACAAATTCTCGCGAGGGTACAATAGATCTGCTTGACTATCTGGGTGTGACATGCCCAGCTTCTAATGACGATCGGACAGCATTGACGGATGGAGGGACAGGGCATACTTGCGAAGGAGAAGAGGTTGAGAAGCTCTCTCAAGGACGCTTACTTTTACTATTGCTCGTCGACCTCCTAGACGAGTATCCAGGTGACATTTCATTTTGGTTGTGTCCAGTTGCACCAATGCGCAACATTTTGGGTGTCTTCGACGAATGGGCATGTCAAAACAATTTTTCAACATATAAATTACTTATATGTGGTCTGGAAAGTCATACGATAACATACGAGGTAGCATCATCAAAAGACAAGACCGTCATTCTCGAGGCGACTACAAAAGACCATTCCTGGCACACAGTTACTCGATATACAACAAAATTCATGTCGCAGACGGATGTTATACGACTCATTACCATATATACGGACGAGTGTACGCCATCCTTTCATAAAAGGCCAAAATTTCTTTCGGAAGTATGAAACTTGCATCAAAGGCTAAAGAAAACGATCTGGGCGAAACTTATGCTGCTGCGTCCTTCTTCGTCAACCACGTCAGACCGTCGGAAAGTACAACTTCCCTTAAAGAGAAGCGAGATATATGAAAGAAAATGCTATCTGATGACAAGATTGGAAAGCCAAATACGGCATGGAGGAGGATGAAACCGAGCTGGGTCGTGGTTCGCAAAGTTCAAATGCAGCAAAATTATTGCTGTATATTCGAGCATGGCAAGACGAAGATCGGAGCTTGCGTCTACGTAGCTTGTATGGAAGCAAGTCTGTAATGCGTCGATCGTGGGATATATCATTCTCCATTTCTTCTAATCTGGACAGAGCATGTAAATACATGATCGACTCTACAACCGAGCAAACATCAGCGGTGGCTGGTTCTCGCTCCCCAAATCACGAAAGTCAACCGATCACACCACGATCGTGCTCTCTCTTCTCATACATCAGCGAGTCTGTGTCCATGTACAAGCAAGTGGACGCCTTGCTTAACATGTTTTCATACATGAATTTCCTCGCGTACGCATCTATCATCACACCATATAGTAGGCTTAGTTGACTTGAACCTTTTCTTCTCCCCTTCGGCTATTATAGCGTTGCGCCGGTAGTAGATCACCTTGTTATGCGTGCTCTCAAACTTGCGTCGCTCCTTCTCGTCACGAATTAACGCCTTTTCCTTTCGCAACGCTCGTTGCACGAGTATGTGATCACTCTGGTTACGTTTTCCACCGAGACGGGTACGCTGGGCACAACATCGCTTCTATTGTAACCTCCATTCTGTCGCATGGAAAGCGTCTGTTGTGCCTTATCAGGTCATCCAGGCGACTAGGACATTAGCTTCAGCTCCATTGCGCCGTAGAAGTGCCCTCCGTCGGATTAATTTTTTTCCCTTTGGCTTGAAAACAGAAATGCGGTCCAAAATTGGCAAGCGACAGGGTCCCAGCGACCAATTTTTCTCTCTGCTTTGGTTTACCTCAAAAGTCAAAATTGCAACATGCCAAAAGAATACACCCGTGAGGAATTGGATCGTATGCGAATGCTCATGGAGGGCGAAACTGCATGGGATCGCATGAAGAGAAAATCAAGGGAAGAGCCTCTAGTTCCTGCAGGTGAGCGGGTCATTCTACATTGAATCTCACTTTGACTGATTGCATTACTTCCTTTGGTAGGTGTTGCGTTAACTTGCTTTGCTCTTGTTGCAGCAACAGTGGGTGTCAAGACCGGAAATAAAGCATATGCAAATAACATGTTCCGTCTGAGAGGTCCGTTCGTCTAACTCTTTTTTCTTGTTTTGCTTAATATCCAATTATAGTTGCGGCACAAGGTTTTACGGTAGCAGCCATGGTAGCTGGATCACTTTACTATACCTACAAGGAAAAGCAGCTGGAAAAGCAAGCGCAAAAGGACGAATAAACAATTCGTAGTCTACCTATAAAGGCTTCGGGAAAGAGTTGACTTCATGCAGTGGAACATAGATGGACCGCAGTGCTTGCCTACGGATCTTTCCATACACAATTGACAGGGTATTACACTCCCATTGTTGTAGGTGGCGAATATATGATAGGCTTCACCGTCCCTCAACGAGATTTCGCTATTGATCTGAAGTGTACACGTCTCCAGGAGGTGCGCTTTTGCTGCTGGATATGACACGTTTGAAAATGAATTGTATTACGGTCCGTCGGGTTGCTATCCTATGTACTGTGATTTGAACGGGAGATGATGGTGATTGAATGCAAGCTAACACGCTACGCGTTATGTATTCCTTCCTCCGTAACAATTCAGTGCGGATATCATGTACTTTTGAAATCGCCTTTCTTCCTAGATAAACATTTCGAGGGGGAGAGCTAAGTTGCATTACAGATGGTTTGTCAAACCAGACTTCGCTTTTCTGTTCGCATGATGTGATCTTCTGCTGCAAGACGGAACGTTGCATGAATTGCTCCAGTTGTACGTGCGCTGTCCACTAGTCGATAAAGTCCGGTTTAGATATCATTCCATATGTAAAATTTGACAGTTGCTTCATGGGCATGTCAAACTACAATAATAAGAAATGAGTGGCAAACTATGTCTGGGTTTTCAGACATTGCATTTATTTTGTGGATGAAACACAGACATCTACCTACAGTACTTTTTCCCGAAAAAAAAAAAGAGGTGCAGTGAAAAGTAGTAACGTTTGAATAGAAATCCATCGTGTCACCATGCCAAGGAGATTTGTTCCAGCTCAACAATCCCAACAAGCACAATTGTTACAAAGAATCAATGGAGTTTCAAATGGTGCAAACTTTGGTTAGCGAGACGGATGATGTTGGTGACACTGTCAAATATCGAGTCGGTCGACCCCTGTAGTGTCTGATCCTACATATCCTGGGAACGTCGGCAGAACTAATCCGTCAGCAAGGTTAAGCTAAACAAGTCATGTAAGTCTGTAACATTTGTTCATACCTTCCTGGGTTCATCATTACAAGTCGAGAAACAGTCAAAGGATAGCAGAATGTCATGTCTTCTATCAAACATTCACTATTAAGAAAGCAAGAGGCCCCGTTTCTTGTATGCGTAGTAAAATCTGAGAATCGATGTCAAGTGCTCAAACATAAAAGGCGTATAGCACATCTATTCTCGGAATAAGCCAGTTTAATATGTAAGTGCCATCACATTGGGAAAAATTCTTAAGGCTCTGTTTGTATAAAAACATATGCAAGTTGTCAGAGCGTACTACACAATAAACAGGAATTTCTGCTTATGACAGTCTGAATAATGTATTTACAGGAAAGATGGGTATTGTAAGATGTTAGATAATGATTCTTTGTTAGTATCCGAAAGGTTGCGAGTTCAGCATGTATTGCGAATCCACGGTCTATCATTTCAGTGCTCAGCATTTCGTACCACGCATCATTTCGGCTATAATTACCTGTTCCAAAACACCGTGGCGGACGTACAAACTTGTCACATGGCGCAGTGATGCGTGCAAGAGGTCTACAAGTGTGGCTTGATGGCGGAAGGCACAAGCGTCGTCTGGAGCGGAGACGGACAAAAGATTACGAGCTACTACGTAAGCCGATCGAGAATCTTGCTGTAACTTTAGAAACAAATAAGCAACTGTCTCAAAAAGAGGGTGCGGTACTTACTTTTTCCACCTGGTGCTGAAGTGTTTGCTTTTGATGTTTGAGTTCTTCGGTACTATGCTTATATACAATCAATTCGGCTATGTCGTTGCGTATTTGTTCCTCCAATATCGCCATATTCGCCTGAACGCCGTGTCTTCGGTCAATCTCCTTTCCAAGACGATCTTTCAGTACTGCTATTTCACCTTTCATGCGCGTTTGTTCGGATCGACTCGCCTCTTGGGCCTCAACCAACTTCTTTTCCCAGTGTGCCTGAACATCCGTTGCGTCCTGTGACATGGAAGCCTGAATATCCAAAATTTTCCCTTTCCATTCTCGCTCCAGACGTGCCACTGTTTCTTCTTTATCTTGCTTGAGATCACGTCCGATCTCGTCCAGAGCCGACTGGTGTTCGATCTGTAACACGTCCTTCGCCGTTTCAAACTGCTCCTTCACTTCGCGCAAGATCTCCTCGTGCTCCGATTTGAGGTTTTGGATCTTGGCCTCGTTGTGCATAGACGCCTCGCGTGCTTCGTTCACAAAGAGCTCCTTCATTCGCGCCATCTCACTGTCAAAACTATCAGTGATTTGCCTGATCTTTTTCTTCTGCTTTTCGTCGAACTCCTGTAGCTGGCTCTGAGCTGTTTCCAGCTGTGACTCCAACTCTGCAATTCGCATGCGGTGTCTGTGCTGTTCCTCCTCCATTAGTTGAAGCTTCTGCTGGTATCGTTGATTCGCCTTGCGGAGATCTTCATCGTCCAGACCGTCACCATCGTTCTCTTCAGCGGAGGCAGACAATAACCCATCTTTCAAAGACTCCAGCTCCTTTGTATAACCCGCACGCTCCTCATTCCATTTTGCACGCTCCTCTGTACGGTCTGCACGCTCTTTTGCAAGTTCGTTGCGCAACACCTCAAGCTCGCTCATGTCCTCGTTATCGCAATGATCGTGAGATTTTCGCAGCTCCTCATATGCGGTGTCCTTGGCACTCAGACGGTCTTGTAGATTTGAAAGGCGTTGGTTATGTTTTTTCTGTTCTGCCTGCATCATTTTGTCATACTGTAAACGCAGCTCCCTGATATCATCCTCGTGATCTTGTTTCTCAGTTTCTAATTGCTGCTGCAGTCCCTGAATCTTTATTTTTATTGAGTGGTTAATTTTGGACTCGGTGCTTGAGCTAAAATGGTCTTACCTGATTAAGCAGTTCGCCCTCAACATCTTGAAGGCGTTTCTCTAACAGTGTTTCTTTTGTTTTCATTTCTCGAAGCAGCTATCACATCATCCGTATCAGCGATTGTGTAAGGTAAGGTGATATCCGGACCAACTTACACTTGCTCTGTTTTTCTCGTACATGGCCTGGTCTTCTTCCAGTTTACGCTCTAGGTACTCTGACCGATCCCGGTACTCGCGGTTATCCCGCATCACCTGTGTTTATAGTTAGATAACAAAGACAAGGAGCAGTCTGCTTTTTTTTTCTTACCGTTGCTCGCTCAACCTCCCAGTCTTCTATGGGGGTTGAGGGCCCCAGTGTCATATTTCGCTTTATTTCTTTGCGTGTTGGGGTTTCCATCAGTAAAGGAAAAGTAATAAAAGAAAGAAAAGAAACGGGTGTTACTGAGAAGTTACTGTTTTTTTTCTTTTTGGCGGTCATCATTCATTCGATGTCGTGCAACGTGTCACGTTTCACACGCACACAAACGCATACAGCCATACACTCGAGGAAAACCCTTTTGAGTTTGGACCGGAAAGAAAAACCGAAACTTCACTTCATATATATGGAGGACCATACAAGGTAGCTGTTCATACAAGAAGTCATCAAATATAGTAAATCGATTCATTGAGGTTTTACGGTTCCGCCTAATCTATTCGCCACCGCCACAAACGAATGGATGGCGGGAGCCTATCGGTGGAAGAGCGGGCCAAGCCCACGGAAACACACGGAATATCCGTTCCTAAAATCACACGCTCGAATCCGTTAGAAATCATTAATACGTCCTGCTAAAAAGTGGCATATCCAGAATTTTCTCACAACGGATTACAAAGGTGACAGCCGCCTTCCTTATCCGATGACAATGTTTGTGCCTGACGACACACTGCATTACCAAAACCTGGTTAAACCTTTCACCCTTTCGCCTTTCAGTGGAATTTCCAGAAAATGGAAACTGCTACGCATAGAGGACCTTGGCAGCTTGCGGCCAGTACATCGTCCACATCAACCACCTCCGGGGAACACTTGATCTTGGAAACGCTGCGCAGCCATCCGATCTGTAAATAAACGCATGAACCAACCGTATCTTTATCCATTGTGGCCAACTGGCTTAAAGTTTTTGGATGACATTAAACGACATCTTTGTCGAAAAAAAGAGCTAGTATGTAATAAGGTTGGAAAATAAAAATGGTAATGACTTTTTTGACGATGGTAGGATTTGACACGGAATGCGCAATGTATGAAAACGTGGTGCTGGAAAACAAAAAAAAAATTTCTTCTATCTTTCTACTGATCTTCTTCCATCGCATCAGCCTCCTCTCCTTCCTCTCCTTCTTCTTCCATCTCGTCATCGTCTCGTGGTAAGGCAGTCATGATAATATTCAACATATCCGTTAAATCGTCTTCGCTAAATCGTTCCTCACACTCTTCAATCAACTGTATAAAACATATAAGTTTAGATTCTATTTCAGATGCTGGTATCTTACCAAATAGATATCCACTGCACTTCTCGGTCGCAAATTTACAATCTGCAGCTTTTCGGCGCGCGTGAGTTTAAATGGGGCAAGCCTATCTAGCAGCTCTTTCAGCTGTTCTGCAGACTGAGTTCCACATGGTGTTTCTTTTAAATGTTCTGTTAACTGGGAAATCTGTCAGTGATTTGAGTAGACATGCTAGTGGAGAATCACCTCAAATTGTATGGTTCGTAGATGCTCAGAGTACTCTATTTCTGGATTTGCTATTTGTGCTGCTTTTTGAATATCTTGCTGTTCTTGTAACAAGTTTAAAACTTCGTAGTTGCTGATTAATGCTGCCCTAGCGTTTTTGATTTGCATCGTTTACGGTCTTTGCAGAGAACTTTCCAGGACGTGAAAAACGCTTTTGTGCCAGCGGAGGACTGCTTTGTGTTGGTTGGGAAATCTCCGCCTTCGCAAGAGGCGATCTCGCATTGTATTGCACACCTGACAAGTGGATCTACACTGCAAGCACTTTCCGCTTGTCTATATCATTGATCATGCTTTCTCTAATGGCAAAAATACATGATAAGTGGGGTAAATATTCCTTATGTGTGTATATGTAGAAAGTCATACCAACTGTATTCCATAACAGCGTTGGTCGCATCTTCGTTTAGCGGGAAGAACTAGCAGCAATGCAAATATGTATTGGCTCTCAAATGTCATTGACGGATGGGAAACTTTTTCCATTTGTTATACTAGTATTTGTTATTCGTCAGCCCAAGTCATCAGGTAAACTGATGCACATCCTGCGGTATGCTAAACTTTGGCGACATCGTACAGCAACAAAATCCCTCAACATTTCAAATCGTGTACTTTTTTTCTATGTGCAGCATGCTTCTGCAGATGATATCAAAATGTTTTACTGAAGATAGATACTGACAACGTTGTTAAGGTTCAATATTTTCTGTTCGCGTCTGGCGGTGCCATGTTCGCGCACAATGTAGACTACAAGGAAAATGTCTGTCAAAATAAGTTATGGAACGCGAACGACAAGAGGTTCTAATCGCAGTATACTGGATGACTATTGCAAAAGTCTGGGACTCTCATAAACGCTGTTCATTATTTCTAATCTACAATGTAGGTGTGTAACGCTTGGCGACAGATTAGTTCCATGCGCGACATACGCGGGTATAACATTACCCAATGTTAATGGAGTTACATGTTCAGGCTGTCAACCAGTCTAATATTCAAACTCCTTGTACTGGAATCTTTCGTGATTAAGAGTACGACCCACATAATATACTTTATTTGGAAGTTCTATTATGGCAAATACTGTTCAATCGCAAGGGAAAGATAGCTAACATTCAATAAAAAATTCTGTACATTCCGTTCAGGATGAAGGGTCTGTTCACAGAGTTGCTGTTTCCTGCCGCGTCTGGTCCAAAATGTAGCATTCTTCCTTTCCTGGCCATGCACTACAATTAGTTTAGTTTGGTACTCCAGCATCTATACATTTTTTCTGTTAAGCAGCATCGGTACCTTCAAAGCAAATGTTTTAAGTTACACACACAGTAGTTGCAAAGCAGCTCTTCCCAAAGAAAACCAATTGCCTCTGTCATATCTGAGGTCTGTGTAATTGCTACACCAAAGTCAAGAGTCGTGGGCGCTACAAACAATTCGCTTTTCAAGACAAATTAACCTTGTACACACGTTTTGCAAAATTCTGTCTTCATGATGTAATTATCGTATGTGATATCCGGTTTTATTCCCATTTGTCAACCACATCGTTGTACAAGTAGTGCGACATTCATTCACCCATTGAATTATTATGCCCAAGGTACAGTCCGGTTGAAGATGACTAAGAGGGGTCATAAGAGAACAAACACAGGTAAAAAAAAGTAATAGGAATAAACCTGCAAGTCTTTTCTTGTAGTCCTGTTGGGAATTTCCTGGTACACAGAACCGATGGCACCATCTTTCCTTTTGGATACTCATGATTACTGGTTAGATAGTTTCCTTGCCTTGATCCACATTTCTGTCACACTGATAGGGTTCCAGAGACTAGTCAGCCACAGGTCGATGACAAAAACGCTGTAACTAGACACGAAGCCGCTCGTTGCGTTGAAGCAGGAAGAGGTTTCCGTGCAACAAATTGACTTCAAGGCCTCGGGACTTTTCCTATTCGTCAATGAGTACTAGTTCCCAAATCCAGGTGCCGAGTTTTTTTTTTTTTTTGCTTGCATCTGCTCTATTTATTTGACACAAAAAAATTCCTTCGTTAGACGATGTCATAGGGAAACATTATCCTCAGTTCATATTTTGCATAGAGGCTAAACTGGAATGCGTTTTTTTTTTGTTGAGATATCGAGTTTGTTTCCACGTTTGTATCATTGTTCTAGGGTGGTACATACTTGTACAAGGGTCTGTCACACACTCAAAAAAAAAAACTCACAGTCTTGGCATTCAAAAAGTAAAATGGAGTAGTTTGTAGAAAGCACCTATGGTTCTATCAGCTAAATAGGAACAACTGTTTAGCCAAACGCGTGACAAATACAAAAGTATTTCTGTACGAGCCATTCGTGAGAATCAAGGTTTGCTCTGCATATGATCTTGGAAACGGTGTTGAGGATATACTGTTTGTTGAAAAGACATCTACGCCAATACAGGTAAGTTGTTTTCGCAGTCAAAGTTTTAACTAGTCTTGGGAAAAATGCACTGGTCTTCAAGCGATGCAAAATTTATTTGAGCCTTTTAAACCTTCAAGGAATACTTTCGTTGTATGTTCAGCTACCGCCAGGTGATGGCGTCCTGTCCCACATCTGGAGTGATAGGGGACGCGGAGGGCGTGATTTTCAGAAGCCGTTTCATTCAATGCATCCAGAGAACCTAGAAAACAATTCAATATCTAGCAGGTCCTGTTATCTACAATGTAAGGGAGGTCATGTACGTAGGTAGCATTCTATTTTGTACTGTGGAAAAAAACGTTATTTCCAACCAAAGCGCACAGAAACGTATAAGGATTCGGCTTATAGTGCTTACACGGGATAAAGGATGTACACAAGATTGAAGACAAAAGTAGGCTACGCTTCCTTTTATATACTGATGATATTTTGTGGCGAATTAAGCGTTTTACACATGTCATACATTTACTATTCACTCAAGGAGCAGTTCAGAGCGAAAAAGACACCTTATCCAGTTACTGAGACAAATCTCCAGTTGAATCTGACATGAGCCTCAATCTATGTAGAAAACCGGGTAGTACGGGTCTTCAATTGGTTTGATTGTATGTATCTTTTCTTGACTCTTTGGTTTGTTATATGTCTACTGGTCCGATAGCGGGATGAACCACCGCTAACACCGAAGTTATAAGAGGTAGTTGCATAATGGTTGCGCGTGATCCAGCTACATTCACATCGATGCAATAGAAAGTTTCTTAGAATACCGAAAAACTCGGTTTATTTCCTTTTCGTCCTGTACTCCCCGATCCATACTAAGTTCAGCCTAGCGCCACTCCCAAGTCATAGGCGGCATGCACTTGATTTTAAAGGCAGAAATGAGAGAATTCTATTGATTGGCTATATCTTTTCACAACGCCACACTTGAGCTACCAAGAGGTATTACAGTTTTTACAGCAATGGTGGTGGACTTTGTGCAAACTACTTCATTTATTCCTGTTCATTGGCATTTGGGTAAATAGATCAAAACAATGCAGGACGTGAAGATGGTGGCAATACATTTATCCGCGTCGCGAAATGCCCTTAGCCCCAACTGATTTGCGTTATAGCACAGTGTGCTTTCCCCAAAAAAGGAAATCAAGAAATTGTAACCAACGTTGCCTAGACCAAAACGAAGTCGCAGAACCTTCATTAACTTCTTTCCTTTTTCCTTGCTCTTCCTTTCCTTCTTTTCTTTCACAACTAACATGGGATTCTTTGCCACATTGGACGCACTGGTTCACGGCGGTATTCAGCAGCCAGCCTCCTACAACAAGAAAGCAAACTACCAACTCGGAGCTGATCTAGGTGAGGAAACACAACGATATTGACATGCGTGCATTTGCTAATTTGTGTCAAAGGCAGTGGCGCTTTTGGAACGGTGAAAAAGGCAACACGTCTTTCTGATAAGAAAGAGGTTGCCGTCAAGATCATTTCGAAACGATTTATGAAGGGTCGTTTTGAGATGGTGCATGCAGAGATGGAGATCTTGCAAAGTTTGGATCATCCAAACGTTATTGGGTTCTACGACTGGTTTGAATCCAGGTAGATGCTAAGAAGCGATCACCGATAAAAATTCGTACTGACTTTTGGCATTGAAGAGAAAAGTTCTATCTTGTCTTTGAATTGTAAGTTGACTAATTAATTTTAATTTTGTACTCATGCATTGATCCAGAGCTACAGGCGGTGAATTGTTTGACCGTCTATTTGAACGCGGCAAATTTACGGAAAAAGATGCCGTTCTTATCGTGAAATCGATTCTCACAGGCCTTGCATATCTTCACTCACACAACGTCGTGCATCGAGGTAGGGTTGATGTGACACAGACCGACAAACTCAATTTTATGGTTAGACATGAAACCAGAAAATTTACTTTTCAAGAACCAAGAAACGGAGGCCGATCTAATGATATGTGATTTTGGGTGAGTGGAGCTGACACATGGTTGGCAGTCTTACTGAATAGAAAATGTAAACAATTAGCATTGCAAAAATGAGCGACGACAGTGAAGCTGATCTGGAAACGGTTTGCGGATCTCCTGCATATGTTGGTAAGCGCTCGCCATCCTCATCATCGAAACGTTTGCTTATGATACATCCTGTTAGCTCCGGAGGTCATCCTTCGAAAAGGTTATGGACCTGCTGTAGACATGTGGGCCGTTGGGTAAGATTGAATTTACTGTGCTCGTTCTGACTAACTCACCTTGATTATTTCGTGCCAATAGTGTTATCACCTACGTTTTGTACGTTTTCGCTCGACTATTTTATAACCATTCTAATCATATGGAAAAATGATGTAGACTTTGCGGATATCAGCCATTCCAAGCTGAAGACCAAGTGGAACTTTTCAACGAAATCACACATACACGTTTCGAGTTTCACGAAAGATACTGGAGAAACATCTCACAAGATGGTACTTTCTTGTCTTGTCACTTTGAAATTGCTGACCGTTGGAATGATAGCCAAGGACTTTATTCGTCAGCTACTGACATTTGATCCCGAGAAGCGCCCAACAGCTGAAGAGGCTCTCAAGAATAAATGGATGACTGGAGCCGAAGCCACGGATATTGATATTTTGGACACAGTGCGCGAGAATTTCAATCCACGTCGGACATTGAAGAAAGCAGTGAAGGCCGTGGCAGCGATGAACCGTATGCGTACAGGATTGTCTGCGCAAATGCAAGCAGCAGCAGCAGCTAAGGCTGTTGCTTCTGCAAAGTAATAACTTGATACCCTATCAGTAATTCTTAGTTTTTAGTTTTTGTATGAGTTGTTAGTCAGTACACATCACTTACATATGTTCCATTGAATATGATATACGTATTACACACATTGATTGTTCCGGTGAAGAGAATGAACCACATTGTTTGCGGTGGATGGTATGAGAATTTGCAAAGTGTTACCATTAATCAACGTGGGTCATTCCAATGACATCATTCCACGACAAGACGACCAAACACCTCCTGTATAAGCATCCGACCTATGAGAGGTACGAAAAGAAAGGGGTTGTTCGTCGACAAGGACGAAAAAAAAATAAAATAAAAAGCGCACTGGTATAAACATGCCTAGAGAAGCATGGTATTTCTTTAAAAAGGGCGAGCCGCTGGTCCACTGGTATTCCGCTTGTTATAGTATAACACCATAGGATATAACTACTCCATAAAGAACGCGAACTTTTGCCAAGTCAAAGAGATAACCTATGAGAACACCGTATTCAAGCGTAAGACAATGACACATCACTTAGGATATACAGAAACCGACGTATGGAAGGCACTTACTAATAGTGATGGGGTAGTGACCATAGCAATGCTATCCATGTGTTGCAATGGAGAAATAGGATAGACTCTCGTTTTGGTGACACTACTCATTTCCGTCTGCATAAAGCATTCGTGTTGAAAAGGTATTGCTTTGAAGGAGAGGATCATAATGGATTGCAGTTGTACGTAATTGAAACGAAACGGGCAACTCGTCATACTCAGAGCTATGAGAGGAGTCTTTGGAAGCTGCCAGAAAATAGGATTGAATCGAGCAAAGGTTTTTATCCGTATCTTTGGGTGTCCTACTATATGTTGCAAAAGACCAGGAGTCGCAGTGGATAGGGTCACAACAGATAGGGTCCTACGACATTCCCATACACTTGATTTTAGAAGATAGACCGTGAGGCTAGCTAGTGGTTTAATCGCTGGGACTTTTTAGGATGAGATCTTTTTTTTTTTTTTTTTTTTTTTTTTTTTTTTTTTTTTTTTTTTATAGATATACCAGCTCCTCTCGTGCGTCTAGTGATATAAGATGGTACTAGACCTTGGTACCATGTTCTCAGTACAAGCTATGGGCTGGTGACGTATCGGTAAATGTTACTCCTTTTGTTTCTTGGATCGGCTATCCTGAAGATCAGAAGGGACACTGAAAAACAAGGCAATCTGATGTAATTCAAGGTATCCTGAATGTTGCAAAACAACTTTTGGTCTATGTAAAATACTGGCACACACATGTAGGAACGCCACAGTCCTTATTAGTTAAAGCTCCAAAAGTTTTCTTTCATGGCTTGAAATCGTCTAAAAAACCTGTTCATTCTTCCGAATGCAACCTTATTTAATCGACTTTGAACGAAAAAGGTAAGGGTGTGCAAGCTGTGATCGACCTGGAGCACAGAATGTCGCTATCTCCTAGCACGGAAAAGTTTCTCAGGTGATGGATAGAAGCGAGATAAAAACGGTCGATCGGAACAAGCAATATATTAATCGGTTGATTGGCGCACGTGGTTTCTCGCTAATTTTTGAAGCGAGGATCGTTTTTTTCCAAGCGCATGAAGAGTACCCGTATATAGCGCACAATGACACTGGTTTGTATAGGAAATGCGATACCCTTTTTCTTCATGCAATGGCTACCTCTTTGTTTTCTTTTTAGGACATGAGTCAATGGGTGCAGAAAACGGAATGCTACCATTGTTCAGGGAGAATACGTACTGCAGGTGAGGTCTTTGTGTAAGATATGCGGCCTACATGTCATCGAATGAATGTCGGATTATGGGTGTGTGTGTAATTTAGACCCTGAAAATGGGAATGATGGATTTAGCATTTTTAGCCATGTGAAGCCATCGGTATTTGTATCACCATCAACAGGTAAGAACAATCCGGGAATAAGGAGTTCACGTAAGGAAGGGGAGGTTTTTTTTTATCCACAGATAGAGACTCCTTTCAAGGAACGGGTCAATTTTTGAGGTTGCAACAAGCCTATCTCTATTCTCTTTTCCCTTTTCCCCTTTCCCCACCATCTCTCCTACGTACAGAACGCAGTTTGGTTTAACATACCCAAGTGCTGCTTCGAAAGCAACATCTTTACTGTCCTTTCCATCTCGTCACATTCGTTTCATACTGTCCTCCTAAAGATCTCCCCTTCCACTCCCTATCGGTTATGGGTTCACCACGCAATCCATCTGTAAAGCAAGCCTCTACGAACGTTAATATCAAAAAATCCCTTTCTTCTCCCACGAACGATCCACACTCTTCTACGTCGATGAACTCGGATGATCAACTAACAAAGGCGAAATCGATGCATTCGGTTCCACCTACGGTAGTGATCAACAACAGAAAGCCAACCATAAAGCAAAGCCAGTCCAATCCTTCCACCCTTCCTCTTCGTTCAAAACATGCAAAATCCCCAGAAGAACGCTCTCTTTTACGCATGAGCAGCTCCACGAGATTCGGTAAGAGTTTATTACCCACCTGGCTCGGCGGTACGGTAAGCCCTGCCAACGAGACCGAACCATCACTACCAGAACCTTCCAACGATGCACCGTCCACCCCTGATTCTATGGATCCAGATGAGCTCAGCTCCACCTTTGAGACCTTACTGGCAAGTAAAAAAAAGAAAAAAAAAAAGAAAAGCCAGACAAGGTGTGAGTCGGTTTGCTGACCTGCCTTTGTAGGATGAACTCAACATGAAAGATGCCCACAGAGATAAGCTGCGACAGCTTCCGCGAGAGCGGAAGTTGTACCTTCTCCAGCAGAACCAGCACATTAAAAATAATAAGAAAGCCGCCGTTGAGGGCGGTGACAACAAAAAAACGCTCTCGTCTTCCAACTCGTCCACCTCGCTCTTTGCAAACACGCGTGGTCTGAGGCAGAAGACAGGGATGAAGCGAAGCGAAACGTCCCGACTATTCTCACAAAAACTACCTCGTAACGATAGCCATCACCTTAATATATCGGATGTCAAAGAAGAAGAAGCAGAGGACGACGACGACGACAATGACAGTAATAGCATGAATAATGAAAAACCGCAGTCGGAGAAAACACATGGCATAAAGCCAGTGGAAGCGGCAGCACACCCCAACACCATGAACAAGCGCCATTCCATGAGCAGCAACACGCTGCAACCGCCGCCTGCGGCCATGGATCGACGAGCAGCCACTTACAAGTTTAGAAGACAAAACATGGTAGCTGCAGCAAGCTGTAGTTCTAAAGTCGGGTCCATGATTCTTGAGTTCGACGCCCTTGCTCAGCAGGATGACGATAACACAGACGCAGCTGCTTGGCTGTTGCTCGACAATAAAGCGATGAAGACGAACAACGTTGTGCCACGCCCAAGCGAATCCACGCGGAGCTATGCTTATCACAGTCTGACGCGCAAAGACGGATCGCACCTGGCAGCGCTCGTTGGGGGCTCCTGCGATGACTCCAAGCGAGGTCGTGACCGATCCAGCCCATACTACTACGTCGAACGTCTTCGCAGCAGGTGAGAGGAGGAAACATAAGGTTTCTGGATGCTCACGATGCTGTTGATAGAAACATGCCGATAGACGCGCTGACAAAGCACCTGACGTCGCTCAAGGTGATTCTTTCCACCAGTAATATTTCATGGGCCAAGGAGTTCCTGTCACGCCGGCATGATGGACTTGGCGCCATTGAAGGCGTTTTGGAAAGAATCAATGGAAAACGAAAGAAGTAGGTTTTCTAAGGTGAGATCAAGTTTATTCATGCACTTTTTGTAGAAAACGAAATGGACAACGACTAAACGAAGGGGAAGAAGCATGTCTTCTTGAATGCATTAAATGTCTTCGCGTATTACTAAACACGGATGTAAGTAATGAAAAAAGAAAGAAGAAAGAAAGAAAGAGAGAGAAAAAGAGTTTTACAAAAAGGGAGCGAAGGGGTGATCAAGGAGCAGCTACAGGCCAGTACTGCCCACTTAGCATTTCCCCTACTTTCTTTATCTTTTTTTTTTTCTTTCGTTGTTTTATGAGTACAGCCAAGTCATCCTCTTCGTTCTTTTTCTAGCCTGGTCTTACCCAAGTCTTGATGCGTCCTGCCATTCTTCATCACCTCATTTTTGCTTTGTTTGCCTCGCTGGCAACAGGCGTAGCAGGAATGATGAATGGCACCTCGACCAATCAGACCCTCTCTTCCGCATTTCGCCGATCGCCTTCTATCTCGTCTATCAGCTCTCACATTTTACCTTCCTTTTCGACCTCTACGCAATCATCACCACCAACAGATGGAGCAACCTCATCCGGCACATCATCGTCATCGACGATGATCAAAGTGTGCATTCATATTTTTGAGGTGTTTTCAGCCTTGTGTCTTTTGTCCCAGCAAGGCTATGATGCCGTTCTTACCGTGCTTTCCGAGGTGCGTGGTGAACAGTACCGATTTGAGCGACTGGTGCAGAGCCTGCAAAGCCTCTTGCCCAGTGCGTCCGACGACGACGGGCCATTGATGTGGGAGTGTAAGGCTGCCACATTGGGTCTATTCAATGCCATTGTCAATACACCCGAGAATATTGAGACACGGCGATCGTTGCGTGACGAACTCGAACGACGTGGGCTGGACGATTATCTCAAGGTGAGTACGAAGCGAGTGTATGATGCCTATCTCACCTGACGTGTGAACAGAGTGTGGAGAATGGGACGGTGTCGGATGCTATGCAGACGCAGATTAAGACCTATCTGGAAGAAAAACGCTCTGACCTGGAGCTGCTTCGTGAGGTTGAAATGACCAAACGTCAAAGCGTCTGGCAGATGTAAGTTCGGGCCTTGATTTTTTGTACGACGTTAACCTGCGCACAGGCAACCGGATGACATGATCTCCACCGCGCTGAAGCGCTTTTCCGACTGTGATCCAGAAATATACTACCTTGTCGTGGATAGTATTAATGATTTACTCAGTTTGGGAAAAGATAAGCTGAAGCGCAACAAGCGGTAAGACCTGTTCTTTCTGGTCCGTGTGATGTTTTTTTTTAATGTGCATGCTAGATTTGTGCAGGACATGTGGCGCGTGATTGGCATTTTTGCCAAAAACATGAAAACAGTGGATGCCAAACATGGTAAGTCAATGTTGATCTGGCCAAGTTGCGTTGATCAACAGGTGTTGTAGGTGATTTCCATCAGACACTTCAGCAGTTCCTTGTCTCTATCCAGCCCATTGTAGGAAAGCTTTCTGCCGACTTTATAGAAAAACGCATGGACGAGGAGTACAGCAGCCGTCCATCGCTGGACGGCGCTAAAGCTGATAATCTCGAGGACGTCGAAGGCTTGCGCAACATGGTAGAGGAGCTCAAAGATGCCCTTCGTAACAGCGAGGAAGCGACCGCTAAGATTCGACGAGAAAAGAATGAACTGTTGATGAAAGTCTCCAAAGCCCAAGCAGAACTGAAAGACCGCGAGGATAGGATTCTTGCGATTCAAACAGGTCGTGAGGTTGATGCAGAGAAGCACCTGACGGTCATGTCGACAAACGCCGAGCTTGATTCTCCTCCCGCTACACCCGCGCCCATCAGTGCAGCAGCGTCTTCCCCATCACATCCTCCTCCGCCTCCTCCGCCTCCACCTCCACCACCACCACCGCCGCCGCCGCCGCAGTCCCAACCGTCGACGGTGATCATGCGACGTAACGTAGCAGCGAAACGACGCAGCGCCAACCGGGCCTCCAAGTACCTTCACCCGTTGGCTCTTAACCTATGTTTCCCTACCCTGAAATCACTCCATGAAAACACTGTTTCGTCACCTACAAGTGCTTCGCCTACATCTCCCAAAGAACTGTATGCGTTCCGATCATTAAGTGAAGCCAATGCGAACACAAACGTGATGAACTGTAACACCCTCCAAGTGCCACCGTCCAGCATCACGATGAAGGTAAACTTTTTTTTTTTTTTTTTCGATTGCAAATTGATTTTTTTTTTTTTTTTCTAGCAACTTTTTTGGTCCAAACTTCCACGCGAGCGCATTGAGAACACTGTGTGGAAAGAGATTTTGTCTTCAGATTTTGATAGTTGTTTGGAATCGCCCCTGACCAGCAGTGGTAGTGAGGCTGAGTCAGATGATGCTTCCTTTGAGGAAATTCGTCCTCGTACTCCTCGCCAAGAACTTTTAGGTGTGGAACTTGATACCACTGAATTGGAGCGATTGTTCAAAAAGTCCCAAAACGGAACTAAAGGTGAACACGATGACAAGTTTTTGATGAATAGGAGGCTAACCTATCGATAAAGGAAATGCTGCTCGAGAGAAGGCAGAGGGACCAAAGATCCGAAAAACTGGGCTAGTTACTTTACTTGAGTTTAACCGTGCCAACAATATTGGTAAGTGCGGGGAAGACAACATGCAATGAAGCTAACTGTTTTTTTTTCCAAGCCATCATGTTGGCTCGAATTAAACTTTCTTATCCTGAAATTCGAGATGCCATTTGGAATATTGACGATCATCGTTTAAGTGTTGATAACTTGATGGCTATTCGTCAATACATTCCTACGAAGGAGGAGGTAAAAGGCAGATCAAATCAAAGACATTTAAGTAACACATGGTGTAGATTGAAATTGTCAAAGAATACGATGGCGACGTGGAGCTGCTTGGTAATGCTGAGCGTTACTTCCGAGCTGTAAGCATTACGGTTTTTAGGGGTGGTAGGCACTGACCATGATCCACAGATAATGTATATTCCCCGGTTGGCAGATCGTGTCAGCTGCATGATTTTTAGACGGCGGTTCAAATATGAATTGGAAGAAATCCTGCCTGTAAGAGAAAAAGACATCCTGATTGTTGCGGTTTAGTAACTTATGCCAAACAGAGATTGGATACCCTTCAAGATGCCATTTGTGAATTAAGAGAGAGTTCCCGTTTTAAGAAAGTATTAAAGGTAAGCAGCGTTCACGAGGTAAAAACATTTGTTAACGCATGATGACAGACGGTGCTTGCCATCGGTAACTACTTAAATGGTCAGACCATTCGAGGCAATGCTTGTGGATTTCATCTTGATGCTTTGTTGAAGGTAAGTTGTGTTTTATTTGGGGGGAAACAAAGTTAACTTTATTTGAAATAGATGCGGGATACACGAGCCGAAGGAGAAGGTGTAAGCAATATGCCCACATTACTACACTATCTTGTGTATTTCTTGGCCAAGTCAGACAATGATGTTGTAAGCTTCCGTGATGATATCATTCATCTTGAAGCCGCAGCCAAATGTAAGCATGCAGGATACAATGGGTTTTTTTTTATACTTATGCGATGTTAGTGTCACCTCCTATTCTTTTTGCATCTGTCAATACATTGATCGCCAATATTGTCCAGATCAAGGAAGAACTTAACATGCATAGCCGAAAACGCATGTCGATGTTACAAATTGATCGATTTGCCGAATCGATGGAGGTAATACACAGATGAAAACATAGTTGATTGATTAATAATTTTTGTAGGAGTTTTTGATTGAAGCTGAGCCAATTGCTAACAACCTTAAATCGATGACGACAGATATTGAAGAAAAACTGAAAGAATTGATTATCTACTATGGTGAAGATCCTGCAGCCATCAAATCAGAGGAGTTTTTTGATATTATCTATTCTTTCTCTGCATCGTTTGCAGTAAGTTTATTTTTGATTTAAAGAATGTTACATATTAACAGGATAATTTTAGAAAGCACAACTTGAAATTCACGAAGCACATGAACGGGCACTTCGAAAACAAAAACAACAGGAGATGTTAAAGGTTTACTGTTATTAAAAAAAAAAAAGAAAAAGAAAATTTACATGAAAATACTTAGAAACGACAAACGTCTACATGTGAAACAGTTCGTACACCAATTCAAACACCTGCACTTCGAAGTAATACGATATCACCTTCTTGTTCATTTCATAGTCTTCAGACATTAGAAAGACCATCCACACCGGCTACGGATACATTGGATAGTGAAGGGGGATTTGAACAAGTTTTACGTGAACTTCGAGCAGGACTTCGTCGAGGAGAACATTCTTGGAGAGTTGCAAGAAGACGACGAAGAAGTTCTAGTTGTACCGAACAAGTAGTAGCAACAACACCAACAACAAATACGTTTCAAACAATTCAAGCTTCTGTTTAAATGTCAAAAAGAAAATTGCAAATACATTTAATAAAACCTTTTCGTGTTACATGAGAGATAGTGAGAGTAAAAAAAGAGAGAGATAGAGAGAGAAAGAGGCAGAGAGGAGGTAAAAGGGGGGACATGTGACTCTTTGGGGTAAGTAAGAAAGAGACTCCGATCATTGAACGAAGAAGGGGTTCTGAAACGAACAAGGTATCTCTTTGTCGTGAGGAAAGAAAAAATAGAAGGCCGCGGCTACTTTTCTAATTTTTTATATGTGTGAATGTGTATATGTGTGCTGCGACAATCCAGCAATGCAATAGTCTTTTCTTTTTTAGAGAGTGTAAAAAAAAAAAAAAAAAAAAAAGTTTTTTTTTTATTTTTTTTATTTCGCCTCTTATTTTTATTTTTTATTTTTTTCTTCTTTTTCTTTCACTTCTTCGACTTTTTTACCATGAATGTACCTGCAACATTGGACGCAAAAGTTGTCATTTTAGGAAGCCAAGGCAAGTAACGTCATGATGTACCCAAAGAACTTATACAACTTTAGGTGTCGGAAAAACATCATTGGTTGTACGTTACATATCAAAGACATTCTCTCCCAATTCCACATCTACCATTGGCGCTTCGTTCATGACAAAAAAGCTGTAAGCTTACCTTTTACACCTTGTCTGTGCTTTGTGGATAGGTCTCATTGGATATGCAGGACAGTCGATCACTGCAAAGTAAGGTTACAGATATGGGATACTGCCGGTCAAGGTAAAAAAAATTATGATTTCTATTTATCTTTCATTTTGTTGAAGAAATATTATGATAGAACGATTTCGCGCTATGGCACCCATGTATTATAGAGGAGCACAGGCAGCCATACTTGTATACGATATTACATCACAGGAGAGTTTTGTGGAAATGCATTCGTGGATCGAAGGTTTGATAGATCAATTCTTTGAATGAACTAATTCTTATTTTATAGAGCTTAAACGAAACATGACAGAAGAACCAGTGATTGTCGTAGTAGCAAATAAATTGGATCTGGCGCCATCACGTCGAGAGGTACCGCTGGAACAGGCACGAGAACATGTCACGCGTATATTGGACCCTGAGACTCCGCTTTACGAAGTATCAGCCAAGGATGATGATGGTAAAAAAAGGAAAAGAAAAAGAGGATAAGAGAATGAATGGATATAAAGAAAAGAAAAAAGGGAAAAGAAGAAAAAAACTCATCATTTCTTTAACAGGAACCATTGAAGATATATTTTTGCATCTTACTCGTGTACTTGTCGATCGTACACAATTTCTTCCTCCTCACAGAAATAGACAACCAAGAATCACCGAAGAACAAGATCCACCAGCACAGAATCAATCATGTTGTGGATTATTTTAATTCATCATTTGCTTTTTTATCCTTTAAGAATAGATACCAAGCGAAACAAACAACAACAAAAAAAAAATGAAAAAAAGAAAAGAAAAAAATTGTATTGGTGATGCAACTCCCCCTCCCAATGGATTGAAATGACCAAATCTACTGTACCTTACCTATAACGTATCACCTAACAATTCCATCAAAATTAACAGTTAGGCTGTCATAACAACGTTCCTACATCCTTTATACTATCTTTTTTTTTTTTTTTTTTTAAAAAAAACAATTTCATTGCCTTTTACATTTCTATATCAGTGTTCTGAACATGAGAACATTGAAAATCATTCAGATAAATAGCCCTTGCTCTCGCAGTGATAGATACTCGGTATTCTTCTTCCTTATTCTGCCTCATCGCCACAACCTTCATCTATTTTGCCGTAGACAATGGCCGAGAGAGCTACCAAAAAGTATGTGACGAGTGACAATTCAACCTGTGAAACATTACTTTGATGTGCTGGGTTGCACCACCTACAACCACTCACTGGAGCGGTAAATACAATTCGTCATATAGTATATTTACGCAAGGTGCGATGCTACGAAACGTAAATTGTTTATTTTTCATGTATGCTAATGAATAGGTATGAGCTGGTAATTTTATTTTGTAATAGTGATCATGCTAAACGAAAGTCATTCTTCTCTGGACGGTTATGCATCCTCTGTTCTATTACGTAAACAAGTCCGTGGTGAAGAAAAGCAGCTACCTGACCTAATGCCTGAGGACTTTGAAGAGTGGGAAATGCCTTACATGGAAGTGTTGTAAGTAGTGAGGACGTTATTATAGTCGATAACCCGATATCTCATGAACGATAATTGCAGTAAATGGCGAAAAGCACAGACCAACCGAGGTCCCTGTCATTGGGTTCGACTCCGGTCACTTTGGCAGAAGACAGTAAAGCGGTAAACCTGTTGGTTTGGCTGAAAAATGTCGAAAACTCTTGAAGAAAGCAGTGCAAGAAGGGAAACTTATTATTATGAACATCAACGGATACAATACATCTCAAGTGTGTTCAATATGCCATGAAAAAGGCTTGGAACAACTTCGAGCTTTGGGTCTCAGTCTGTATACTGTGTTAGCTTGTACTAGTTGTCGCATGGCATGGCAGTGAGACATCAATGCCTCTCGAAACATATATGGCATCTGCTATAATCCTATTTACCACGGTCACCGCCCAAGCATTTTCTTTTTTTTTTACCTTCTGGAGGTGGTTAAGATCTCTTGCCTGACAGTGCTAAGCATTGACATATTTATATTCTATATCAATGTTACTAATGTTTTGTCTGCTTTGTCCATTTCTACGTTGCTATTTGCCGTGTGGTAACTCTACTTGTGTTGCAAATCGTTTTATCCGTTTGTAGCTCCGTCCAAATATCAACGGGAAAGATTGTAGGTCTCCTCTCTTCCCAGGAACAAAAATCCTGAAACAGAACGAACGGAACACGATAAAAGAGGAGAAAAAAAACGTATGTTATTTGGATTGTAAAACCATAGCCTACCGGCGTTGCTTTCTACATTTTCTCCTCCAGCCAACGTTATAAAGTGTTGATAAATTTTGATGATTGATAGAATAATCATAGAGTATGCCAGGATTGCGCCATTGCTATTTATTGTAGGCAACCAGGTAAACCGAAAGCTGTACTGTAGTGCTCGGCTATGTACGGGGAGTAGTTTCTCCAACGAGCGCCGAAAACTACGTCGGATATGCATAGTCGTTTAGGTATGAAAATGATAATAAATCTATTGGAGCTATCATGAAGTGAATTAATGATATCATTGCTGTGAATAAATGCATATCGGACAATCGATTGTCTACCAACGATGTCTCAGAACAATAAAATGCAATTGGATGCTATTATGAGTGAGGTAAGCGTCATTGAAGAGAGCGATGACGATATCCAACGGATGTATGCTCTTCAACAGTCATAATAACATCTTCAGTCCATGATCTTTAGTATGAGACCGGAGCGCTTGTTTAGAATGAAGCCTGTAGAATTGCTAAAACCCACAAACGAAGAAGCATTGGCAATGATCTCACCAAACAAAAACGCATTGTCGGATGGCTCAAGAACAATAAGCCATCATCTTACTATCACTCTCTAGCTTCATTTACCATTTTGCGATTTTGTTTTCCTAAAAGAATATTCTTATCTCAAACACCTAAACGGTGCTGCTTGATCATATGCTAACTCCGTTTCTGAGATAGTAAGCTCGGTGCGATAGTGCTAGAATAATCTAGATAAAGCACCCCAGGTCGTTTTCTATCTTATCCAACCTGCTCTAGCTTCTGCAGAACGTCCTCGCCCGGGAGGCGTATGTGCTTCGGCAATGTCCAAGGCTCTTGTATGACGCTGACGTTGAGATTTTTCATACACCGCAGTTTCTGCTGTCATCAGGTGATAAAAAAAAGGCGAGCGGGGCTTACCCCGTCCCTCCAAACAAATACCCATCAAAACAACTTTTTACCCTCACTCCCCTCTCCTAGGAATACCCCTCATGTTTGCCCTTCGTCGCGCCGCCGTCCGTGCTGCTCCTCTTGCAGTTCGTGCCTCTTCCAGACCCTTCTCTGTCCTCGGTGCTCGTTTCTGTAATACACCGTAGCTACATTTCAACTGGCTTCTAATCATTCATTCCTAGCCGATGCTGTTGCCCACAACGATGCCGAAAAGAACCTTGGTGTTGGTGCTGCTCCTGGTACCGTGCCCACCGACGTTGAACAGTCCACTGGTTTGGAACGTCTTGAAATCCTTTCCAAGCTTGAAGGCAAGGAGTACTTCGACACTGCTCCCTTGAACATGACCCACCTCGGTACCAAGGAAAACCCCGTCGTCATCAAGTCCCACGATGCTGTCCGTTTCGTTGGCTGCACCGGTAATTGCTGCTATCTATTTCTGACATAATGTTTCTAACCACCCTTCAGGCTACCCCATCGAATCCCACGAAACCCTCTGGATTTCTGTCGACAAGTCCCACGAGCATGATCGCTGCCCTGAATGTGGATCGTTCTTCAAGTTGGACTTCGTTGGCACTGAGGATGCGGGCCACCATCATTAAAAGTATAACGCGTAAAACGTAACTCAATAAACAAAAGCGCAGAGACGTTTGTATATAGTTCGGGTGATCTTTTAGCAACGTGATTCTCTCCACGTTTCGTCTTGTTACTCACGACAAGGGTCGGCGAACATTGGTTCCCCGGCTTCGCATGTGCATCATGCTACAGCCGTCGGGGATCAAGCGGGGAGACAAAATTTAAAAGTAAACCACAACTCGTTTAAATTTCCGCCGAGAGAAACGAGAACAGATCATCCCTATTGTGCATTCAATCCTAACTGCTTTCTGTCATTGTTTGTAAGATAATGGGGTTGCTTATTGTGGGAGTGACTATTTTCTGTCAAAAACAGAATTTAGTGTGCCGTTGAGCCAGGGCCACCGCCGCCTTGGGTACGCAGCGGTTCGGTCAGTTCCACGAAGCTGAAGCCCGACGATCCGCCTATGCCAGACTCGGCACCAATGCGCGTGATGGCCGCGGTGATCTGACCGTTCCTTGTAATACTCCGAGCAGCCGCTTCGCTTGAACGTCGTCGTTGCATATCAGACTCGGTGAGCATGTTGTTTCGCTTCAATGTCTTTTCAAAGAACAGCTCCGGAACGGTGCACGTGCCCAACGCGCGTCGCATCTGTGTGTTGAGAAGACTCAGCCCGATCTGGTAGGACGCGTTCATCCACCCGAACCCTTCACGTGGCACATATTTAAAATCAACGCCAACGTTACCGTACTCCACCTCCACTTTATGTGTTAGACCCACCACATCGTACTTTTCAGGGACGACGCCGTTGAAATCCACAAACGATTTGGTAATGCTATTGCTTTTTGTCAGCGCGTGGAGACATAGGACGACGAAGGCCACTTACGTATGGAGCCAGCGGTAGGCCAAACGCTGTGCAACGTCGAGTCGGCCATAGTTTTCAAACGCACGCCAAGCCATGATTTGATGTGGTGCCCAGCCAAACGGAAAATCCCATTGTCGGTTGGGACGGTCTAGCGAGACGACGCCGCGCGACGCTTCCGTACCCGAAACGAGTCCACCCGTCATCTCAAACTTGGCCAGTGAATGCTCGATCATCTTTTCTGCCTGCTCGGCACTGGCACACCCAGCCCACATGGCCCAAAAGGCAGTGACAGACTCATATGTACTTTGTTCTTCTTTCACCGTGTCGTAGTCGAAATATAAATTTTCCTTTTCATTCCATAGATACATGTCTATTTGTTTCTGTCGGTATTGCGCCCGCTGAAGCCAATCTTGCGCTAACTGAGGGGTGCCTTGATCGTCCACAAAGCGGCCATCGAAGATAAAATAGATGGCATTGCAGATATCTATCTCGTACTTGTACAGAAGCGAGTTGAGATCTATCGTTGCCAGATTGGCGCATCGCTTTTCGTAACGATATGTTGTATCATGACCAGACTCGCGAACAGCACGATCGTGTAAAAAATACTCATCCAGCTGTGGCTCCACAATCGCACCCTCGCTGTACCGTTTCATGTAATCATCCTCCGAGCAGTTAGCCTTGGTGGCATAGGGTCTAATCACATGGTCGAAGTGAGAAGGTTCGGTTTCAGGAGGAATGCCCAGACCAGCAGGGCGAAAGCGGGAAAGGCCTGTCTTGGAATCCAGCCGCGGTTCACTCATCCATACTGTACGGTATTCTTTTATCGCTGCCTGCAAGACACGTCTCAACCATGTCTTGTTCTGTTCGTCTTCGTTCTGACGTTGCAAGTAATCGTACACTCGTAATGCCATATCTGTCAAGAAAGGTGGCTGCGAACGACATAAATAGTAGGATCGGTTGGCGTTGAGAATCTTTCCATAATGATTGATCTGATAGACGAAATTATCCACCATTCCCTGCGCAAGATCTACACGTCCATCGACAAGAAGTCCCAAGGACTCAAAATAGGAATCCCACTAAAAAAGAAAAACAGTTCATGAGCGACACCCTTTGAAAACCGCTGCGTATCGATTTTACCCCGTACATCTCGTTAAAACGACCGCCTGGGACGACGAAAGGGACCCCCCGCCAGCGAGCAACACCTTGTTCATCTACCACTTTTTTCATTGCCAAGGCGAGAATCCCAGGTCGGTTGTTAATGCTTCGTACGTATTCGGGGGTAATTTCCTTGGGTAATCGTTCCACTTCGAGATGAAGATGTTTTCGCGCAGCAGCAACAATTTGATAATAGTCATACACTTCTTGTTCATCATAGGGGATATATATGCGTGGGTTACGGTTTGCTGAGCGGTTTTTTGGATCAGCTGAAATGACTTCCAGTCCTTCGATATCAATGGTTCTTGTCAATGCATCCCAAAAGTGGTGACGAATCATCCGTGATAAACGATCCACTGGGTTTTCATTCAACCGAGCTTCATCCAGTACAATATGTTTCCGACCATAGTCCTCAGCGAGTGCCAATTCTTGTAGCAAATTAGATAACATGTATGTGCCTCTGATTTCCATCTTTTTGAATCCACCAGAAGCGGCGGTACCGACTGCAAATGATTTCGGCCCAACGTCATTTACGGTAATTTGAAAATCGCCGTCCGTGTCTTCTTGTTCGACAAGTGCTCTTTGCGTTTCTTTCACGTCAATCAGGAATTTTTGGGCCTTACTTTTATCGTCTAAGAAAGAAAAATGATGAGCACACAAAATGGATTGATGATACGTACCATGGGATGCTCTTCGTCTGCGAGGGGGAGGTGAAGTTTCTCGATATGAATGACCCTATTTCAGTAAAGCTGAGATCGGAAACATTTTCTTCCATTCTTACAAGAAATCCTTTTAATCGACGGGTGTTTCCATCGGTATTACTGCCTGTGGTATAATAAGTACTTGCTGGAGCATGGACATCGACCTCTTGGTCAGCCACAACATGTATAGTAGACTGCATACAGAAAAAAAAAAATAAAGGAAGAAACAAAGTAAAATAAAGTAAAAAGCCAGAAGCCCTGATATACGTAGTAATTTTCATGCAACCAGTCATACTCGTCTATTTTCATCATTGGTTCATACTATTTTCCGGCAGTAGTTCTTTTATCCTTCGTCTATCTCTTTCGATATTCCGCACCCCCAAAAGCTATGAATTGCTTAGATCAATTTCGAATTGCCCAGAACATGATAAAAGATAGGTAATCATGCTTCAATTTTTCCCCAACAAAAAAAAATGCGATAATCCTATTTTTTTGTTTGTTTCACACACTTATCGATAAGCACAGGTCATATTATCTTTGTTTCATACAAAAAAAAGGTAAAAAGAACCATGACAAAGTAACCTTTTAAGACTGTTTCAGCCTTTGGTATATTGATTAATAGCATATTGCATTGAGTATTATCACTGTTTACGTGGTGTGAACGCTTTGATCGTAAATTCTGGCATTTTCTCGCAAAGGTATGGTAGAGATTATTAAATACCAAGCTTCAACCGAGTATCCCTAGGTACAAAAGGGAAAGGAACTCTAACCTTGAACGCTTCGATCAAGCAAGGAAATTTTCCGATGTGATAAATAAAAATGACTACTATGTGACAAATGCACTCAAGCCATATTATCTGTCAAGGAACACGTTACTTTTGATCCATAGGATGTCTATCTACAAAGAAAGGCAGAAATATTTCCAACCTTCAATTTGATTCATCTTTTTCATGACACTATGCTTGTTCAGAATAGAAGCTTGTTATGCTACATTTACCTCCATTAATTATAATATCTGGGAGATTCATAGAATTTGTTAAGAAAGTGTACATTGAAGTAATGCGCAATGATCACAGTCTGTCCCTTACAGACAGATTTATATTTAATGCTATGGAGACAGTGGTCGCCTTCAATCTTCTGATATTGACGTCAAACAAACTTTATATTCCTTTTCAATTATGGCAATGTTTCATGTACACCGTCCTAACGATAATGTTTACGAAACACAAAGATACACAGTATTTGACATTTACTGTAGTGAAAATAGCATTTACCTTTGAAGTCCAATAACCTACAGGGTTACAGTATACAGAAGTTACTTCCGAGTGCATGAGTTAATATTAAGCTATGCACATGTCTGCGTGCTCATATGTAGGTGTTGGCTTAGGATAAACTTTGTGGAACTCAAATGACGCCATCGTCCCGAGCTATAAAACGGGGATTTGCTACGCGCACCCCATAGCCACACCCCACACCCAAGTGTGACGTCAATAGAAGTTGGAAGAGGGTTTTGGCTACACGCATCCCACTGGCGCACCGCAATCCCGTACTTTCAAGACTGCAATAAAGAAATTGGTCCAATAACGAGTACGATTTATGTACATACTGTGTATGACAGCAGCGACAGTAAAGATATGAACGGATCAGGACGGTGACGCGTTAAAAGAATTTCTTTTTATTCCATTCATCGTCACTTCTCTTTTTCTTTTTCATTGTCTTTCATATTCATGATTTATCGGTACGTGTTCAGTAGTTCTCCACATCATTTTGTGATACAGAATATTCAAAGATAAAAAGAAAAGTACATGATATCAAGCTTTCTAAGCTGTTTATGTTCATAATCAACCATAACCAACTTCAAAAAAAATAGGGTACTTTACTTTCTCCGTGTGGCACAAGATTATGTACTTTCCTTTTCGAGCGACGCAGGACTTTCTCTTCATGCAGCGATCATTACGCAAGGATCGTGCGTCCAACGACAGCTTGAAAGGAATGTAACTTTCTTTTACGTCAAGGAACAATTAACTACAGCTATTTATTTAGATTCCTTTTACACCGCTGCGGAGGTTATCCTGCTAAGATGCAAACCCATAGCTGGTGGGGATCTCCGCAGCTGGTCGGTCCTAACCAGTGTCTTTTTGGTAAGCACCCGCTGTTATATACATACAAATGGTTAATTTTATGATACAGCCTTCAAAGACCTGAGCAGAGACTCTTTGGAGTCTGCAGCTTAGGCAACCAACCAACCCTTAGGCAATCAGGCGCAAACAACTGGTTAGGACCATCTCAAAATCACTCCTAGAGTGGTACGGCGGTTAGAGAGCCGTCATCCTAGCCTTTAGTTAGGCCTGGGTTTTGCGACCTCCTAGTGGAATGGAGGCGGTGCTACTTGCACACGGCAGGTAAGAAAATTCATGATTGGTTGATTTTATTGACGTCATCTGCGGGGTGCGATTTTGGTGTGCGCGTAGCGAAACCGTCTCTTTTGTTACTTCGATGCAATCCTTCAACACGGAAGGAAAATCACCATTCAATGTAATAAAGCGCATTTATAACTTTTTAGCGTGATTATCTAATATGTTTGCAAGATCGACACATTTTGACCTATGATGTTGCCACCGGATGCACACGCGACCTCCATTTTGACGGCTACACGGCCGAGTATTCTGCAATAGAGATTGAACAAGGAAAGGATAACATACTAAAACTTATCCATGAATATCCTCGCAACAAACCGTTTGTGCGCCACATATGTACATAACATTCACAACCGATAAACTCATGGATGACATACTTCTTGACGACAATGTTCACGCAGCCTCTTCTTCACGATCTACATAGAATATTTCTGCTAAAGCACAAGCTTGTGTTGCCGATGCATCTCGAGCTGGAAGGGTGTAAGGCCAGACTATGAGCAAGCGGACGAATGGTACTGTAAATCAGCCTGTCAAGATTATACCTATGCTCAAGTTTGACTTGGATATGCATACCATAATGGAGAAGAATCGACCAGGATTACAAAAAATCGTTCGCATAGTTCCAGAAAGCAGCTGAAAGAAACGATACAGAAGCGCGATTCTGTATTGGTGACGCGTAGAGACTCGGTCAAGTTGTAGAACAAAATTCTTCTACGGCATTCGAATGATATCACAAATCCGCAAATCAAGGTTTTGTTCCTGCTCAAAAACGATTGGGATATGCATACCGTGATGGCAAGGTATTCAACTAAACAATAGGAATCATGGAAATTGTTGGAAACGTCAGCCGAAAGAAATGATACTGAGGCACAATCGCACACGAGTGACGCCTCTAGATATGGAAGGGGTGGCTCTAAATGAAGCAAAAGCGATGCAGTACTACTTGAAGCCAGTAATGGCTAACAAAGTTAATAGCAAAAGGAAACCTGGGTTTGCCCTTGGCGATGTATATTGAGATGGCTGTGGTGTGGGGAAAGATTACAAAGAAGCGCTCGGGTGGTATGAGAGCAGCCAACTCGGGCGATCCTAATGCTCAAGAAAGAATTGCAAATGCATACAACCTTGAAAGAGGCATTGATAAAAATGTCAAAGAAGCGCTAACATGGTATAAGAAAGCGGCAAAACAAGGTGACACTGCCGCATGAGCTTTTATTGGAGATGTATACAGGAAAGGAGAATGTGTTAAGCAATATCTCGAGATAGCACTTAAATTCTATGAAAAGCAGCAAATCAAAATAACGTCAATGCGTGGAAACGCCTTGGGTTTACGTACCGAGATTGAAAGGGCGTGGGAAGGGATCCTAAGAAATCATTTCTATGGTTTGAAGAGGCTGCGAGGAAAAATGATGCTGATTCACGAGCTGCTCTTGGAGACGCATATAGAGATAAAAATGGTGTACATCAAAGCTTCATGAAATCAAACAAATGGTACAGGAAAGCAGCCAATCAGGGCCACGAATACGCACAAAACATGCTTTCGAGATAGCGCAGGTATGCTAACAGCATTATACAATTATAATTACATCGCACCAACTTATCTTACTGATGAGAATTACCTCGGACACAACATCAGCTACACCATAGTAAGGAAAAATGTTGTGTCGAGTTATACAAGCATCTACATAAAGAATACCGTACTACACAACGTGTACTTCACAGTCAGATATAAGTCTTGCCAAGGGCGGGCCTTATCTGGGTAGGCCCTAACGCGTGCGGGTCAATATGTAGGCCCAAGTCCCAGTGGGTCGCATGTTTTCGGGCTGGGCCTTGGGATGTCCCAGTGCAGTCTCAAGCCCTAGTCAGATAGTAGACGTGAAGCAAAGACTCACACGTCTCATAACATGACAAACAATAATCAGCATTCCAGTACCAAGCGTATGCGTAACCAATGTCGCTGTTTACAGTATTTTACGAATATAAACTGTAAGAATTACTCCTAGACGTGTCTACATTTCCTGTTCTGTCTACTGTACTATACGACACAACATTTTTTATTATGGTTTAGTTGATGTCTTGTCTGACGTAATCTTTTGTAAATATCCTATGTATAAGCGAGTGATTGAACAGAAGGAATTTGCTTTTTACTTTGGTTCTGTTTCTTTCCAGAATTGACAGTACGAACTTCTATAGATAATTCATATCATCTATTAGACCTGTTTCGATTCAATTTCGTTGTTCTTGCTTCTGTTACACTGACAAAACTAACTACTGTCTAATCACACACTCCGCATTGCACCGTGCACACAAGGCGTTTCAGGTGCCGTATCGCTCCAAGACGTCTAAATTGTTTGAAATCATGGCCGCTCTTGCGCGCTGTGAAATCCCGTTTTCCATTCCACCGAAAGGAGCGGAAAGCAACAAGTACCGATGGGGGAGGGTATTCTTCAAAGGCAAGTAATAATTCATCTTAGTATGTCGAGGAATTATCTTTCAATTTCTTTACTCGAGCAATTTTTGCGTCCGCCGCGGGCCAGGTTCATGTGAGTGGAGGTTTATAAAGTATGATACATATCCGGTTTCCTTCTGTTCAGATTTGGCCTTATGGACGCATGATTCTACACTCCCACTGAAAAAGTCAGCGACGAAACCTAAATATTTTAGTTTCAGAAAAAAAAAGTCTTCCAAATTTTGATCTTCACTAACACATGCAAAACTGCAAAGAATCTATCCAAAACACGAACATAAATGGGAAAGATATCAAAGTAAATATTATGAATTTATTCTTTGTAGTTACTAGTAACTTGTATGTCCGCTTTGGCTTCAATGACAGCCTCAATCCTTCGAGGCATGCTCTCAGCGAGGGCCTCCAATCCGTTGAATGTTATTTTTTTTTGTTATTCTTCGTGGAGCCAGCTGCCAGCTGTTTGGTATTGCTTAATTGCCTCTTTCTGTCCTCAATGCACCTCTTCAGAGCATGTCACAAGCGCTCAATGGGCTTAAGATCTGGACTTTGTGCAGGCCGCTCCGTTGCCATAAAACCCTGATCGATTTTCCATTTTATAGCAACCTTTCCAGTATGACATATAGCATTGTCTTCTTGGAAAATAAAGGTTGTCTTCTCCTCTTCCATTACACCTGGCGACCAAGTAGGAAATGGTTTTCCAGACACTTGATATAAACCTCCTGCCTTACGTATCCGTCGCTGACGAGAGGCGGTCTGCGTCCACCAGCCCAAAAACAACCCCAAGCCATAGCAGCTCCTAAGCTAAACTTCCTCTTTGAACAATATGCCGTTCTTAGTACTACGTGGCGCTCTTGCTCCATGATACAATGGCGACGTTGGTATGAAATCTGAAGGCACTCTCTCCTGTGGTCTTCAGTTAAGGCAGGATTTCTTGCTGGCTTACGCGGTCTAAAGCCCTCTTCGCAAAAGCACTTCCTAACTGTGTTTAAATGAAAGTTTACTCATCCGCTTCCAAAGCTCCTTGGGAAAATGTCAAGTCCCCTAGAATGTCAAAAAGTTATATAAACCCGGTGTATCCGCGTGTCAAATATTGTCTCTTTCGAAAGCCCTCCTCTGGACCAGATATACTCCTCTTTTTACAACATATTTATACTATCTAGCCACAATTATTGTTCCAAACAATTGCGCTTATTCATAATGCTAGAGTTGTTTAGAATTTATATAGTTATTTGTCATCTTTTGGATTGGGAAATGACATTTTATCTACAAAGCATCTGAATATCCGCCTTAGTGGAATGCATATGATTGATTCGGATCACGCTGACACTTAAACAGAGGGCTTACACGTCTATCTAAGACAGCTTCTTTGGTCTCCAGTTCTCTGCTTGGAGCCCATTGTGCCAAACTTCTCCTACCGTTCAATCGTATCACTGATGGTGGACGATGAGATAACCATCTGTCGTGAAATGACAGTGTTGGAAACACCGTACTCATGTAGGCCAATGATGGCACCACGAACAAAACCTGATAGTTCCTTACGAAGGGCGAGGTTTTTTTAGAGGTTACTGAAAGGCAGAATTGGATATATTTCAAAATAGGAACGAAACATGAAACAGGAAAGCAAGTGTGCTTTCAGAATTTCGCTGACTTTCTCGGGAGATTATCATCTAAGCACAAGTCTGCCATGGATCTTTTCCAATATAGCATTCTCTTCATGATCCAGTACTAAATCGGATGGATATCTTATGGGTTGACCAGGCATCAGGAAAACCCCACATGTCGATAGGTCCAAAATCATGTCGACGATTTGTTCATCAGAGTTTTCTTGAAGGGTTTCCAAATCCTCCTGTTTAGGTTGGAGGGGTGCAGGCTTGGCTGGAGTCCACCAATAAACCGGGTATCGTTTTTCAATATTGTTAACCAGTAACGCAACTGCAAGCTGCAGCGTGATAGATAAAGTCACTTGAGCAATATAAAACCACCCTCCGTCTACCACGTTCTGCTGCTGCACCACGGCAATCAATGCTGTTGCACCTGAGGGAGGATGAACGGTACCGATCATCTGGGAAATCAACAGAGTAAGCGCCACAGCCATGGCCCCGGCAACCCACTGGACTGCGTCAGCCTGTGAGGTGGAAGAGAAATGGGCAAGTCGTGTAGACAGTGTGCTGATAAAAACGCCAACGACTGAGCCAAGCACGTGGCCACAAAAGGCGTTGCGAGGTTGAGCGAGTGGTACATCTATTGCACCATGAAGTAGCACGGCAGAGGCACCCTAGGTTTAAAAACGTCTTATTAGTCGATCTCCTCCGGTAAATCCAAAAATACTTGCAAAACTGGGCACAATCATTGGCGCAGCATACTGCTGAAATTCGCCACCGTAAAGAAATGTTACTTCGAGGACAGCGATGCCCAAGAATGCGCCAATAAACGACCAGAGCCAGATGCGCCATCTAGGCAAAGACTTGCTCACTGAGCCAGGTGGCCGGTAGCCAAGCCAATGCGAGATCCACAAAGGAAGAGTAGGTAAAGAAAACATGCAAAGAGGAAAAAACGGAGAAAGTGGTACAGGTTATTTATCAACGAAAGTGGCTACGGTGACGAAATCTAATCAAAGTTATTGTGAGAATCCTGGCGTTGCTACACTTGTTTGATTAGTTATAAGATCTTTCTATAACAGGCCATCAAAGATTCCCAAAGACCAGACCGATGTAGCACCTTATTTCATGATGCCACTACTATTTTTCTTATTTTTATCCTTCTGTATTATTTTCCAGAATATAAACAAAACAGGAAGATGACAGATCAAATTAATGACGCTGCTTATCAAACTTAATGCTGCCACTATCTATTTTACTTTCACTTGCTACCTACTTTATTACCGCCTGTTACCAATTTTACTACCACCGTTATCAATTTAAGTACCGTCGAAATCAATTATTATTACACATACAGACAAGCTGACAGATCACATGCAACTACTGCGCAATCATATCAAAAACAGACTAACAATGCTCGTAGCAAAGACGGACAAATAGGGATTGTAGCAAATGTGGACAAATAGTGAACGTAGCAAAATCGGACGTTCGGCGTTCGTAGCGAATCTGACTTTTCCTGCTAGCATAACTGTTTGATCTTCTATTCCCTATTGTGTATTGATCAATTCTGTATAAATACTATTGTTTGCAGCTCAGAAAAGGTTTTTGGTCGAGTCAATTCTCGTGTAATAACAGTGGACACCCACTTTTACGGTTGTATGATGGTCCTGGCATTTATGGGAAAGACCCTCGCTTATTTTATTTGAGGCTGACAAGTCTAATATGATCAGGGTGTGCTTCGGCGTCTCTGTATCTAAATGCTACTATTCTACTAATATGGTACGCAACATGCTTAGTCTTGGTGGGCGTTTTGCCCGGTGGAGATGCGTTGTCTAAAGCAATCGGAAGGTGGTGCTGTAGACATTGAAGGTGTAATCGCCGGCGTGTCGCATGTCTCGCTTGACGCTCATGAAATATCAGTGTGAAAAACGGATATGAAAATACTTTGAGACTCTAGGATACAGTTTATTCAGAAGTAGTGATGTGAAATTATTACGATGTCTAGTTGCTTATTTATATAAATAATATTGAATGCTGTTGGGATAGCTTTTCCAGTATTGACTAAGATCGTTTGGGTGTCTTCGGATTGCTTTGATTTGTGTTTCTAGAAACTTTCCTATCTGGGATTGAGTTTAACCTGTCAGCACACTCCCTATAAAAAGTCTGTCTACAATTGAATAAACTCAGCTGACCCAGAATTTTATATCTATCCTTATCAACCAGCTTTACTTCGTAATAGCATAAGAAATATTCATATAGCAGTATATATCAAATATATATATGTATTCTAAACATTTATGTGAAATTTGGAGAAATTCAATAGCCTGTGTGGCCACCCATTGGCTTTATAACCTCCTCACATCTGTTGCGCATTGACGCAACCAGATTCTGACAAACACCTGCAACCGGTATTGCGCGCCATTTTTCCGACAAAATCTCTTCCAAATGTTTTGGACTTTTGATAACATGTCTCCCCTTTCCCAAACGGTGCTCAAGCTCGTCCCAAACATGTTCATTTGGGTTTAAATCCGGACTTTACGCCGGCCAGCTTGGCATTACAGTGATGTCCTCTTCTTCCTTTAACTGCCTTGCATCTTTTCCAGTATGGCATGAAACACCGTTCTCTTGAAACAAACAGTCTTGAAAATTTTTATTCCTCAAGGATGGGAGCAAGTTCCTTGCCAAAACATCAATATACGCGGTCTGATTCATCGTTCCCGGAACTACGGCGATGGGACCAACTCCAGCAGCAGTAAGACATCCCCAAACCATTAGTGACACCCCACCAAATTTCGTCATTCCCTCTATATACCTTGCAATGAGAACTTCTCCACTTTTACGTAACACGCGTTCCCCGTCGTCGTCGTTGCCTGAAACGCGGCATCGTGACTCATCTGACCAAATGACACTTTCCCATTGCTGATCAGACCAGTTCAAGTGCTCTTAGGCCCATTCGAGCCTCTTTTCCATGTGCTTTTTAGTCGGTTTAGGCTTACGCCTTGGTTCATACGAAGATAATCCGATATAGTGCACCGCATTGCGAAAGGTGTGCAAGTTTCGGAGAATGTCGCGTGATGAGCGACCAAGGGGGGGAAACGGATCGCGGTAGATCCATCGCTCAACGAAACGTAATGATCTTTTTGTAAGCATCTTTGGTCTTCCCTTTCTAGATCTCAATGCTACTGTTCCAGTTTCATTGAATCTCTTTACTATTTTTTGGACGATAGATCGACCCAGTCCCTTGACCTTAGTGATTTCGCCATATGACATTCGTGCTTCCCTCACGTCTATGATGATTGCGCGCTCTTGCGCTGGAATTTCAGTATTTATCTTGTGAGTATCGTTAGAGATATCCTGAAGAAGCATAGTAGCTAGTTCCCAAGAAAAGCAACGAAGCTGATACAATACTTCTACTTGATGCTTGCACATATGCACGGAGTTTATTCAACTGTAGACAGATTCTTTATAGGGAGGTGTATATTTAATTTCAGGACAGTTTGACATGACAAGATGTGCGTGTCTGTGTAATCTGAACTGTCTAAGTACGGGAAGGGTAGTTGTCATTGTAGTCATCTTGTTGCACCAATCATAAGATAGAAGTTGCCTGAGGTACCTAAAGATCATGTCAGAGTTTCAGTATATTTGCTTCTTAATATCTGTTCAGTAGATGTTTGAGCATATTCAGTACTAATCTGTAGATTAAGTGCTGATGGAATAAAAGTATCTGGATAAAGATGCGAATGATCATTTAGACAGTGATGCGTTGAAGCACAGTGTTAAGTTATATATGTTTAATACAACAACCTGCCCAATGTCGTTCAGTTTAATTACATTCGCAATGAAGCTTTGGATACAAGTCGAATAAGAGCTTGTGCAGAAGGAGTGTCTCTTGCAATGCGAACCGTTGGAATTTGAAATCTGGTTGCAAAGCGAGACAATGCTAAGCACAGCAATCTGGGTTGTTAGAGTCATCATTTTCGCAACGCAAACGCCATTTCTTGCCTTCTCTTCCTGCACTACTGTAAAAATATCTAGCTCAAATCTTGGACAAATCTACCACAAATCACACAGTCAGGATCTTGGGGGATCTCTGATTTTGACCCTTCTTTTTAGATTTGTTCCCAAGGCACGAATACAAGATGTGTTAACGGACTTCCCTACGTGCGAAGTCAATTCGCTAGCGCAAAATACTGTATTTGTCAGATAGGCTAATTTAATATCTTAAAAGAAACTATAAAAGAATACCCAAAAAAAAAAACAATTTCTTTGTCTTGCTTTCGAGCTTATATACAATATGGAGCTCTTGCATTTCAACTATGTCAAGCAATAATATTTGGAGGAAGATGTCCTGGTAAAAAAAAAAATAAGCAAGGCATTACCGTAGAAAAATCCTTTGATTGCACAGGGAACACTTATCACTTCAACACAATGTCTGGTATATTAGATGATAAAGATGATATAGATCCTAAGCTTGTTGTTGTCATCTCAGTGCTGAAAAATCTTCGCAATAGATACCACCAATCAACACAACGCAATCAGTCAAAGCTCGCATCATTGTTTAGCATTATTACTATGGGAAACCAATCTCTGGTTGACTATTTTTTCTTAGGTAAAAAATAGTCAACCAGGAAACAGCTTTTCATAGTGGAACACTCAGTTTATGGACACTTGGTGTATGGACACTCGTGGGTTTCATTAATGTTTTTTTAATAAATTCTTCGTAGCCGCTTTAAAAAATGTTACATGGATGTCCTTAAGTTGTAGATTTTAAGTGTAGGGAGCAATCCCCAATGCGAAATCGTCTCTTGCGAAGGCGGAGATTCCCAGTTTAGCACAAAGCAGTCCTCTTCACTTGCACACAAAATAAATTTTCACCTAGCGCAAAGTTCTGTGCAAAATACTTCAAGCATCGGCATTGGTATAATGTTCGACGACGATAGCACCGATTCTCTTTTCGGCGTGTTTAATGGAAAAGTTGCAGCTGACGAATTCGATGATGTCATCGATGACGATCACGTCAATGATCCAGCACCAACTGTAACCGCCAAACGCAAGCAGGACGCCGAAGACGCCGAACCGAAACGACAGAAAGTTAACAAAGAAGTCGATATCGACAGTAAACGATTTAGAACGGACGATGCACAGGCGATCGTGGCAGATACATTTGAGCAAGAAACATCGAGAGAAGTCGCCAATATTGCAGGTCTACAAGGTGCCCCAACGGTCGAAGGAGAACAGTTGGTGTTAAGCCATCAGGTACGGTCTTCATGGTGCAGAATAAAGTTTATAAACAACAATAATTACAGGTCAGACATCAAGTGGCTGTGCCGCCGAACTATCCCTATGTTCCCATTTCGCAGCATGTACCACCGGAAGATCCTGCTCGGACGTACCCATTTACCCTCGATCCTTTCCAGCGTGTTGCTGTATCTTCCATTGAACGTAATGAATCGGTGCTTGTGTCTGCTCATACGTCAGCTGGTAAAACCGTCGTTGCCGAGTATGCGATTGCGCAATGTTTGAAAAACAAGCAGCGTATTATCTATACATCACCCATCAAGGTAATGCTACTCTGTTGTAAACTTAACTGTGGACTTATCATAGTTGGTTTTATTTATGGTTTTAGGCTCTTTCCAACCAAAAGTTTCGTGAATTTACCGAGGAATTTGGTGATGTGGGTTTGATGACAGGTGATGTGACAATCAACCCGCAGGCATCGTGCTTGGTCATGACAACCGAAATTTTGCGATCCATGTTGTACCGTGGTTCCGAAGTGATTCGCGAGGTTGCCTGGGTTGTTTATGACGAAATTCATTATATGCGAGATTCAGGTAAGAGAATGGCTATCATTATTCAATTGGTTGAATCTTTACGGTGAATAGAGCGTGGTGTTGTGTGGGAAGAATCTATCATCTTGTTACCACATGCTGTGCGCTATGTATTTTTGTCCGCCACTATTCCTAACGCTATGGAGTTTGCTGAATGGATCTGTAAAATTCATGAACAGCCATGTCATATTGTGTATACCGATTTCCGTCCAACGCCCTTGCAACATTACTTGTTCCCAGCAGGTGGTGATGGTATTCATCTTGTGGTGGATGAAAAGAGTAGTTTCAGAGAAGACAACTTCCAAAGAGCGATTGCTGCATTGACGGATGCCCAAGGAGATGACCCAAGCGGTATTAAGGCTCGTAATAAGGGAAAGAAGGGACCAAAAACAGCGAAAGGAGGCCGAAACGATGGACCTTCGGACATCTACAGAATTATTAAGATGGTGATGATGAAAAACTACCATCCTGTGATTGTTTTCAGTTTTTCCAAGCGCGAGTGTGAAGCCAACGCACTGCAGATGAGTAAATTGGATTTCAACGATGGTAAGTGCATATTATGCATCATATGTTGATTCAAACGTATTGGATGAAAGAGAGTGAACGGGACATGGTTGGCCAGGTGTTCAACAATGCCATCTCCTCATTGAATGAGGATGATCGTCAACTGCCACAGATCCAGCAAGTACTTCCCTTACTCCGACGTGGTATTGGTGTCCATCACGGTGGTTTATTGCCTATTATTAAGGAAGTGATTGAGGTGCTCTTCCAAGAAGGTCTTTTGAAGGTCCTGTTTGCCACCGAAACCTTCTCTATTGGTCTGAACATGCCTGCAAAAACAGTCGTATTTACCAGCGTTCGTAAGTATGACGGCAAACAGACCCGATGGGTAAGTCAAAACAAAGCTATCTTTTTCTTTCTTTACTCATAATCTCTCTCAGGTTACCTCGGGTGAATACATTCAGATGTCTGGTCGTGCTGGTAGACGTGGTTTGGATGAACGTGGTGTGGTTATTATGATGATTGATGAGAAGATGGAACCAACAGTTGCCAAGGGCATGGTCAAGGTCAGTTGTGGGTTCTTTTGTCTATCATGTTTGCTAACGCTTGCTTATGATTAGGGTGAATCTGATCGTATGAATTCTGCATTCCATCTGAGCTACAACATGATTCTCAATCTATTACGCGTTGAAGGCATTAGCCCTGAATTTATGCTTGAACGATGTTTCTACACTTTCCAGAACGATGCAAATATTCCCCAATACGAAAGAGGTAAGGATAGGTCTGAATGAATGAATTACTAATATCTTTTAAGAGCTCGTCAAGTTGGATGCGGAGAAACGAAGTATCGTGGTGCCTAATGAAGATGAGATTGAAAGTTATTACGAAATTCGAAAGCAGATTGAGACGTACTCACAAGATGTGCGAGATGTGATCAACCATCCTACCTACTGTTTACCTTTTATGCAACCTGGTCGTGTTGTTCGCGTCAAACACGACGGCATGGATTTCGGTTGGGGTATCGTGGTCGATTATCACAAATTCCAGCAAAAGGGAAAGAATAACATCGAAACAAACAAATCGCCAAAGTACTTGGTGGATGTCTTCTTGTATTGCTCAAAGAACAGCGTTCTCTCAAAAGATGCGGAAGGAAACGCTGTAGGCATCAGGCCAGCCGGCGAGGGAGACGATGGTCAAATGATGGTATATGCTGAGAAAATGGGTTTGGTGCATGGAAAGTAACCGTCAATTTATTAGGCTGTGCCTGTTGCTCTCACTGCTTTGGAAGGTATCAGTCACATTCGTCTGGTGCTCCCGCGAGAACTCAAGAGTCGAGATGCTCGTCAAACGATCCACAAATCTCTCATCGAAGTACAAAAACGCTTCTCTTCTAATATTCCCTTGCTGGATCCTGTCGAAAATATGAACATTAAAGATCCCGCCTTTAACAAACTGGTCAATGTAGGTTGGGATACACTTAGACATACTGTTTTCTAACCCATTTATCCAGAAAATCGTCGTCCTGGAGAAGAAGCTTTTGGCGCATCCTTTGAACAGCTCCCCTGATTTACCAAATATGTACAACGTTTACGCAGGAAAGATGGAAATCGTCAATAAAATCAAAGCCCTCAAGAAAAAGCTTACGGACGCACAATCGATTGTTCAGTTGGATGAACTGAAAAACAGAAAGCGAGTGTTACGAAGGTATGTTTCTTGATGCCAATGTGCGCTGTTTCTTAAATAGATACGTATAGACTTGGCTTCACAACATCTGCTGATGTTGTTGAAATGAAGGGTCGTGTGGCTTGTGAAATTAGTACTGGCGATGAACTCTTGCTTACGGAGATGATGTTCCAAGGTGTGTTTAACGATCTCACAGTGGAGCAGTCTGTGGCACTGTTAAGTTGCTTTGTGTTTGATGAAAAGGTACATGTCTGGTTTTGTGCCACCGTAAAAACTCACCCTCAATGCAATAGGTGGACCAAAACGCGCGTTTACAAGATGAGCTTTCGGGACCTTTGCGATTAATGCAGGAAACAGCACGGCGAATCGCCAAGGTGTCACAAGAATGCAAGATGAATATTGATGAAGAGGAATATGTACAAAAGTTTAAACCACAATTAATGGACGTTGTCTTTGCATGGTGTCAAGGCGCTAAATTCGCTCAGATTTGCAAAATGACCCAAGTATACGAAGGTTCATTGATCCGTATATTCCGACGGTTGGAAGAACTGCTGCGACAAATGTGTGCTGCTGCAAAGAGTATTGGCAATTCAGAGCTCGAAACAAAATTCTCCGAAGGTAAATCATTATCATTAGTTTATGTCACTTAACTCATCTATTTTACTAGGCATCAACAAGATCCACAGAGATATCATTTTCGCTGCTTCTTTGTATTTGTAACATTCTTCCTTCTTTTTTCATTGTTTTTTTTCTGCTTAAATACTACATTCATCCAAAAAACAAAGTAAAAACTACCAATTATATGCAGGTTTGGTAATCGCTTCGCAGGCGGAGATATCTTTTGTTACTTGATCAATATGGAAACTAGAAAGCAATAATTTCGTACTTTGTAATTATAAACGGTATACAAAATCGATCGCTTCGTCGCCGATCCTGTCTTCGGCTCCACTTGGTTCCTCAGCATCATTCTGCAGTTTGTCTTGTGCGCTTCTAATCCTGTTTTCTCGATCAAGAAGAAACCGTTGTACTGCAATAAGAATGATGCATGCTGAGATAAATATTAGATTAATGGTGTGGCCGCGGACTAAAAACGTAAATGTCAGTTTAATCCTCTTCTTCAGTATAAGTGTGCTTACTGTAGCGAGGAGCGTCTGACGCGCGGTAGATATTTGAGCCGACAAGTCCTTGATCACATAGAGATGAGGAGGAATGGATAAAGGAGGCGGTAGTCCTTACCTGCTGAATTATTGGCCGAAACAGCCATTGCTGTGGCAACGCTCTTTTTCATCTCCGGAGAGATATTACCGGTAAGCCAGGCGTTCACCACAGGATTAATAACAAAAATGCCAGCCACAGCAATGCAAACACCTACAAATAACGAATCACGGTCGGATAGAACCACCAGGAGAATGTAGCCAATCATACAAATCGCCGCACCCGTGATGGCATGGTAAGCCCGATCGCTGCGTTTATCAGACGAATACGCCACGCAAATCATCTAGGGGCAAATCAGAAAAGAGAAGGAACAACGTTGGCAAAACTTACCACGACGACAGCGCCGACATAAGGAATTGCTATCAAGAGGAATATTTAATTCGACTACTCATCCTTATCCGTTTCTTTGCTTACATGACATCAAATTGGCTGACAGTCTATCGCTATACCCCATGCCTTTAATAATAGTGGGTAAAAAGCTGCAAATATCATGTGAATACATTGTGACATACATGTTTGAAACGCTTACTTTGATATACTTGTATTTGGTACACTTCCACAAAAGAAGATAAGCATCCATAGCCATACTTTCCGGTCAGTAAGTGCACGAATGGCCTGTTTTTTGTTGTTTGCATTCAGGTCACCAAGTGTGATATGACCTGTGCCGGTTTCCTCAAGTCTGGATACCGCAAGGATGCGTTCCTCCGGTGTGAGTCGTGACCAAGTGGCAGGTGACGATGGAAGATAAAAACTACTTTCTATCAGCTATCGCTCCTAGATAGACGTACATACATTGCAACGATAGCCATGAACACAGTTGGGATACCTTCGATAAGAAAAAGCCACTGGCGCCATCCTATTAGCTCTGTTCGATTATAAATCATATCCTCTACCTGCCATCCCGTCATCCCGTGAGATCCCCGCATCTGCAATATAGCGTATGCCAACAGCCCAGCTATGAACGACAACGTTAGAAAGAGAAAATGGCAATTGCTCTATTACCATAAGCATGGGCGGCGACTGCGGAACCCCAAAACAATGCAATGCGAGTAGCCTAGAGAAAGCGTAACCAATCAACCACCTGCACGCGTGAGAACTCCATTCATACGATACCATCTCATCCTTCTTGTAAAATTGTGTCAGGAAAAACAGGACACCTGACAAGATGAAGGTCAAATGTAAACCCTGGCTATTTCTTTTTGTTTCTGTGCATACCAGGAAAGAATCCTGCTTCAAAGAAGCCAAGCAGAAATCGGAACACCATCAGCTGAGTATAATTTCTTACGGCAGCGTGTAGGCATGCGACAATTCCCCATAAGCACATCAAAAATGGAAGCCTTTCAAAAACAGTTAGGGAAGCAATCCCTTTTATAAATCAGCTAACCATATCCGTGCCGTGAATCGTCGCAGTAACATGTTGCTTGGGATTTGAAACGACAAAAACCCAACCTGTATTCATTGGTAAACGATCCGATAGAAGCTTTTTCCTTACATAAAATATTGTGACACAAGTATTAAACTGGTCAGGTGTTATGCCGATGTCCTCTTCAAAGTTATCCAGTACAGCATTTCCTGGATAGGGGAAACAAAATTCGATGTGAGAGAGAGGTGGGGAGAGAAAGTAAGATGCGGTATGTCACCTAGACTGGATCGATCGAGCGAAGAAAATAAATACATCAAACTTAAGAAGGGAAGAAGCATGAGGTCGTATTTTCGTACAAGCTTCCGCTCGGCGGCGCTGGCATCGTCATGAGGTGCTGTTGCTTCTGGCATTATGTTAGCCGAAGAAGAAGCCAACAAAAAGGAAACTACCAGTTGTAGATAAAGGACTGTAATCGAAGGACTCAGACATATGCGGTTTAACGAACGAGAGAGAAAAAACGGAATTTGTTGCATTACAAAGGCAAAGTGCTGACACATGACTTGGATTCCTGCATCAGGTCAAATCGAGCAAGTCAAGTCACTGACACTCTCAGGAGGGACAGTCGTTTAACCCGCAATGACGAGCCACCGCTCCGTGATGTTCGCATCGTGCGATTCGTTCCTCTCAGAATTCCCGTGAAGGCAGGTCTAGAAGTGAGATAGCATGAAATGCCATTACAGTTCACGATTGAAGGGAAGCACACAGTGATCTGCGATGTCACTCTTGTGAGTTGTAATATTTTATACACAGTACCCTTTACTACTCGTCGATTGAGGACTCGTACTCATGTAGGACAGTGACAAATTGAAATGGAAAGCAAGCAGCCGTTCCCGCCACAAGGTTAAAATAACCTCATTTTACGGGAAGGGTAGTAGTATTTCCCATCATATGCAGTTCTGTTTATGAAAAATATATGATATTTGAAGTAATGCTACAAATTTTCTTGCGTTTTTGAGCGTGGTTGAGGAATGCTAGACTAGTCAGAACTCTAAGGAAGCCATCATTTGCCAGCTCGCTGAGTCTTAAGTTCAGCCGTCTGGCGTTCAGGCATATTTGCCTTATCTTCTCGACTATAAACAGTCCTTTGTCGAAAAGATAAACCAATATGATATGGAGCAGGTCGCAAAGCGCTTGGGAGTATTCAAAAAACTGGAAGATGGTATGTTTATTATCGAAAAAAGTAGTAATACTTAGACCATGTGCAGAGGGTCTAGATTCCCCCCAAGATCTTCTTGTACGATCAGAGATCGAGTTGCGTAAACTACTTCGTTTACAATCCGAAGCTATCCAAGAGCTTCAAGATGCCGCTGCTTCAGACGTGTACGCATGGAAAGCCCGAAAAGAAACATGCTGGACTCTGATGAATAAGCGGAATCATGTCGTTACAACTGGTGATGACACGCTCGATCATATGCTAGGAGGTGGTGTGTTTATAGGTGCTGTGACCGAAATCGTGGGCGAAAGGTAAGTTAGACATCGCTGTACTAGCGCATGTCGTGGGAAACCAACCAATCAACCCCCTCTTTTTAGTTCATCGGGAAAGACGCAACTGGCATTGCAACTGTGTCTGACTGCGCAGAAGCCCGTCAAATTGGGTGGCATAGGTGGTTCAGCTGTCTATCTTCACAGTGAAGGTCATTTTCCTGCAACACGTCTGGATCAACTTGTGAATACGTTTTGTCAAAAATACGAGATTGACCACGACACAGCGAGGCAGTCGATCCATACAATCGCTATTCCAGATAGTCAGACACAGTATCGTATTTTAGCGTATCAGCTTCCAGCATTTCTCAATCGACATGACAATGTACGCTTGATTGTGTTGGATTCCATTAGCGCTAGCTATCGAAGTGAACAGCAATTGGACGAAAACAGGAAACGATTTGAACGGATGGAAGAGATTTGCGAGCTGGGAACCCGATTGAAAAGACTTGCACAGCAGTACCAGGTCGCAGTCGTCGTTATCAACCAGGTTTCGGATGTCCTAATGGCTGCAAATGAAAGTGGAACCAATGCTCTGGGTATACCTCCCGAACGGGTTGGATCATGGATGGAATTTCAACGAGACATACCGCTTAGTCTTTTTGTACATTCACTTGTAAAAAAGCCAGTTCTAGGTCTTGCATGGTCCAATTCAATCAATACACGCATCCGACTTGCAAGGTCACCCATGATGGATCGTGCAGTTACACGACGAGGCTTCTTTGTTGATTTTTCTCCTGTGGCACCTCGAAGTGCATGCGAAATAGTTATTGAAGAAAGCGGTGTTCGAGTATATCACCATGTAAATTCTCATCGCAAACGACAGAAAGCTGAAAGTTAGAGTTTTATGTACATCATTATATCCTATAAAGTTACAAGCAGGAAGCACCATTTTCTAGCTATTGTTTTTTTTTACTCCTTTAACGTGACCGATTATGCAATTCTATATCGTCAGTGGAAGTCTCCCTTGAGCCTTCAGGATCGAGAGAAGATGTTTCAGTCAGCAGCAATTGTTGCGATTCTTCATCGTCGTTTGTCTGTTGTTCGTCTTCGACACCCGTGCCGCGAGCAATGGAATCCAACAGATAGACACCAGCGAAAATGATTAGGAAGCCACAGAAAAGCGACACAACATTCATCGTATCATTTGTGTTGAACCCTTGAAATAAAATAGCCGATGCCGTAATGGTGGCTGTCGTGAAGAAGACGAAATAAATTGGGTTCACCCTAATACTTTTGTCAGCTCATCCTTTTTAGACCGTTTTAGCGCATTACACGTTTGTAGAAAACTGCTCCAAGGCTTTGTTGAAATAGTTCATTTGTGTTAGTATGCATACTACCACAACCATGCCAAAAAAATAGGTCGAAGCATGCTTGAATTGGTTATTGCCGGCAAAGGTCAACTTGAGTGCAATACCAAACGCTTTGATCGCCATCACTGATACGGATCCCACCAACGAACAGATGGACACATAGACGAACGGATTCTTTTTACCGTAGCGTGGAACCACTTTGTATATCATGATCAAACTGATGATCACTACCAAGGTACAGTAAATGATAAAGCCTATCTTATCATTTGTAAGTCGAGTTTCAGGCAGTTTCAGAACATCACTTTACCTGGCTGAAGCGCATGCACCAGTAACTCATCGATAGACGTGACTACTTTCTCTTCAGGAGCATGAACAACCACGATAATTGCACCAACGACAGATAACAGACAGCCAATCTTGCCAATGGTCCCAAGCTTTTCTTTCAGAAATATGGATGCAAATATAGCACTGTAAAGTAATGATACGCAAAAAGTTCCTGACGCATCAACTCCTACCCTAAAATCACACTCAAGGAACCCAGAGGTGTAACCAGTATTGCCGGAGCAAACGAGTACGCCGAGAAATTAAGAATTTCACCGACAGCCACTGTAGGTACAAGAAGCGCGGTGTGCATAAAAGACATAATTTGAGTGATTGCATGTATTGCTTTTCCGAAAAGTGGAAGAGAGAGGGTAACTTAACTGGTCCCTATACCAGACCACCATGTCCAATTTTTTAAATAGAGATGCTGCCCGTCCACGGCTGATACACCTGACTGAGGCCTTTAGTCCAGTTCGTTGCGCACGGACCCACACAAGAAACCGCCATACCATGTACGCGCTTGGCATCCATAAGCCCTTTTTTGGTGACAGTAAATGATAGTCCAATGAATATACTAGAGCTCATGGCAAGAATGAGTCCAATGTACTTTTCTTGCAACATGACAAAACAGAATCCACTTTATGGGAAAGAAAGAGTGAATGCGGAACGTCGGGAAAAAAAAACTCGCAACTTAAATGGCAGATTTGACTCCGCCAGGTCAACATCTCTTTTGACACAGTAAATTGATGGATACAACAGTAGCAGTCCATCCGCGTGCACAGGATAAGTTGCTTAGTTGCATTATGCTTTTAAAAAAGGAATCCTAGCGATTCAGAAACAGTGGATGAGGCGTATCCTTGGTAAAGTATGAAAAACAGCTAAAATCGTTCACGTTTTATCCCATCGACAACTTTCGCAACAGCTCCAATGGGAGAGAAATAAATTCTTACTTTGCAACGTATAATATAACCTACCACAGTTATTCTTTTCTTCTAACTAGGTTAAGGATTAATCGGCGCACTCTTGTCTCGCTGCTCCTCCTGTGTACGGAGCTTTCCTTTTTCTTTTTTGCCAAAACGAAAAGCGCGATATTACTTATGCAATCGTCTACGTGCATTTACGTCACTACTTACAATTGAATTTTGACAGCCTATGCTCTATGGAAACTCGCTGTGTTAGCAAACCATACCAGACAAACGGAATATTCCGATGACTCAGGTTAAATAAAGAAACAACCCATTTACATCATCTGCAATTGCTATTTGGTTTTGTCAAGCTCCTCATCAGAAAAAAAACCTATTTTATGATATTTTTGCGTCAGAAATTGCAAAAAGTCAATCCTATGAGGTCGAGAAAACGATAACTCCCAAGATGCGGTGTAGAAAGACGTTGAACAAGTAGGTTTACCATCAAATAAAATAGAACTTCATCCATTTTGAAAAACTAGCAATATTGATTGAATAGATGAGCTTTTCACTATTTTTTATAGCACTTTTGTACTTGGACTGCAAAGGCTCGTTTGAACATTTCTTTGCGCTTATTACATAGTATTTTGCGCTGATGTATAGGATATACTTCTTTTTAGCACAAACTTGGTCCTTCCATGGACGCAAAATTTACTTATAGAAGCGTAGAAAATAGTTCAATAGAAAGTATTATAGTTCGTACAAATACAGAGAAGCGTTACAGTAATGTATAAACAGTGATTCTTTGGTACCTTTTTGCTGATTACGTAATGCTATGCGCTACCTAGTTATGCCTAGGGGTCTTGTGTCAAAGAACAGGGCTGGTCCTCACGTTGAATGAGAGCAGAGCTTCTGATTGGCTAATTCGGAAGAGCACCCATTAAATTGCCGACAGCGTCAAATCCTTTTTGGCGAGCTCCTCCAAACAAAACAACCACCATGCTGTCCCTTTTGGCCAGAAATCTCTTCCAACGAACAGCCCAACAAACAACCATTGCCGCCGAAACCTCTATGTTCATGCGTGGCTTATCAACCAAGCCTAGCAAGACTGCGAAGCTCAAGGCGAAGCTCAAGGTGATTTCTCTACCCCAGGACAAACTTGTTTTTGTTAATCATGTGTTTTATTGTGTTTTATTGTGTTTATAGGCCAAGCAGAAGAGAAGACGTGCGCGTGTTGCAAATTAGAAAGAACAAAAATTATATAGACATGCATGTAACATTACTACTATTAACAAGGACAAAACTCGGTTGAATGAGGACCATAGCAATTGGTACAACGCTTTTTGGATGTGTCGTTTGAGGTGGTGTTGTTATGAAGAAGTGATTGATGTAAAGTTGGTGTCAGATTAGGTTGAGGATATGATCGAAGCATGGATGTTTCGGTTGCGGGTTGTGATTTCTGTTGTCCTGGCGGGGTATAGTATCGCCAAGTAAACCGACCAGTATGGCTGCCACCACTGTTGTTGCGGTCGTTGTTTACATGGGGATGGTACCGTGTGGAGGAAAAGGAAAATAACCGTCGTGTGTGCAGTACCCCAGCGGCTAATGAATAGCTCGTGCGTAAACGGAAAGAAAAAGTAACGAGAGAAGTCATGATAGATGGAAGAGTGTAGACATCGTTGTATTTGCATGTTACTTTATATATCAGGCTCTGCTGTTCCGAAAGATGAATCATAATGGGGTTCCTATTATGGAAATGATTTGCGAAAAGCCACAGGCTGTTTATCCTCGGCCTGCTTGTATGAGTGAACAGAGGGGACACATCTACCGGAAGCTTCGAAAGCATGCCGTTAATCAGTGACGCTCTCTTATTTAAGCATAGAACTATCTGAAGCCGACACTCCATATACAGATGACATGTAGACGGAGCCTGTTGCCTTCCCTGATCTCCCGAAGCATTCCCGCATGGAAATTTTCCTACCACGTGGTTTTACTGCTGCGCATCTCCTGCAAGCACGTTCCCAGCCACTTCTGGTGGGCATTTAGAAATTTATCTACACATTCCTGACGTCAATAGAACGTACCTTTGTCCCCAGCTTTTCTTCTCTACGTTAGTACGCATTTGAAATAAGCAGTCAGCTGTTTTATAAATATGGACATGAAGGTCTGAACCGCTACACTATGTCGTAATAAGGAACTGTATATTCTTGAGACTGTGTGCCCGTAGCGTATCACTTGCTGAGTACGCCTCATGAGTGAGACTGCAATCTCCGCATTGAAGGCAAAACGTTCTACCATGGTTCGAGCGTGACGAGTCCAAGTGTCTTCCAAGGGAAGTATTTAGCAGGATGGAATAAAGAGGCTTGTCCAGTTAAGGGAATTTTTGCTTATAAAAAATATCTGTGACCTTGGCGTTTCCCGTGGGATCATGAACAGTTTAAGATAACTGAATATGTAAGCATGAGTCAACTTCTTTTTTTCTTTTTCTTTTTTTTTTTTTTGGTGTAGCGAAGGCATTGCTTCTATTCGTGCTTGCCGCCAAAACCCGACCAAAGCTACAGAAAGACAAACGTAGAACACCCCTCCAATACGTTTCCAAGCGCTAAAAGCTATGATCTCACATTAGGAGAGGGCAGTGATCTGCAGCTGCCAACTGAACAAGACATGTGACAATATTGTCGTCGTATAACTAAGCTTGAGGATGTAGCCACCGTGGACTTTTGACATGGATAGCAAGCTAGAATTTAGAGGATTACGACCACTCTCTGCTATATTTAGAAATGTATTGCTATTTATTCTGTCTTCTAATGGGATTTAAAAACGGAGAATATGGAGTAAGCGCAAACGTTTATAGCCTCTGCTATCAATTAAACTAGGAACTACAGTACTACTGGAATATGTATTGTAACAAAAGCAGTGATTCGTTTGTGTACTGATTCATCCATTGTCCCAGTTTGCTCGTTTCTTTCCTTTTCGGACGTAGAGACTGCCAGATTTCTTCACAAATACATATCTATTACCCAGCCTCCAAAATGGAAACTCATATTGTGCTGGAAACACTTTGTCTGGCCAATACATTCCCTTTCACTGGCTTTCGTTTCCAAGGACGAGTGAAGATTGTCAGGATATGTAATTTAAATCTGGATTTATCAATGAAAACGCAGATCTCAGCGAAACCCAAGTCTCTGTATTTTCTCCCACTCCTTATCTTCCTCGTTTTGTAACGCTATAACTAGACCAGAGTTCCTTTCTGTGGACAGTTTTTCCGACTTTTTCAACGCCAAACAACACTCATTGACAAAATTTCTATGTGGTGCTGAATCTAAATAGCTAAACCTTTAAATGCTTCATGGATACTCGCCATCAACCCAGCATTTGAAAGCTTATATATCTCATTGTGTACTGATCCAGTGGCAGTGACATACATGGATGCAGTATGGCTAGTAGTGCCTGCTGCTTGTCCAGGCTGGTATCTTTCAAAGTGGGTATTTCCGCCGACAAGGCGTAAAATATTGAGAAATTAAGAGCGAGGTTATTCTGGCCCATCAAGTGCAGAAACCGTGAATCGACATGTGTGTCTTGTTTCCTGGAGATTATGATGATAGACAAGAATGCGGCTATCATGGCCACATAGAAAGCGACCAGCACCTGACAAGAGATCATGTGTCTATCCGCAGATCTGATGCTATTTCCAAATAGATCGAGTCTCGGAAGTATCTGTTTGGCTATTGTCCATCATATGCACCTATCTTATGAGCTCTGGTCTGTCGTCAAAAGCAAACTGAGGCGTAACAGATTATCAGAAAAAGAAGAGACTAATGACAAGAAACAGCAATGCATCCAGTAGCTTACGACTGAGCGATGTTGCAGGCTTTCTCTCTCATTCTCATAGATGCGTAGCCAAGTGCCGCAACAGATTGAAATTCTGATGTAGTTCATCAGTCGATCTATGTGCCAGAATATCAACATCAAGCACTGCCAAATTTTGTTCGACAAGTCTTCGTGGTCACTACACATCAAGTTTTTCTGCGAGGCGACGTCTCCTTCCTAGTAGAGCGCGTACGGCTGCTTACTACCTTTGGTTTTCTTTTTTGCTGTAATCGCAGCATCCTTTCTTCTAATAGTACTCACCAGAATTATCATCAAGCCTTCGAATGCGAATCTTGGGATATAATAACGTCTCTCTCTCTCTCTCAGATATAATAGAAGCATTGTTTTTTTTACAAAATATTTGGATACGGTTTACACGTTCCCTTTTTCTTTCTTTCTTTCCTTCCCTTTTTTTTTTTTTTAAGAACGAATGGCTTCGACTCAGCTTTACGTATAGAGTTCCTGCGTAAGATTGCTAATGAATGGAATGGATTCGCCTTGGAGATCAACATTCTCCAGGAAATGATACGGAAATTCAACAAGATGACCGCGGACACGACCCAAGTGGCTACGGATCTCGTCCACAGACATGTTTGAATCGTAAACGTGGCCAATGTCAATCTTAGCTGGGTCGGGACGGAATTGCTCGTATTCCTTCCAGTTGGTTACTGAAAAAAGATAAAAGTTAACAAGTTGCGATTTCCAAGTTTGATTATCTTACCACTATCTTCGGGAACACAGTGGAATACATGGCGGAAAGCCGCCGTATTGACCTTAGCAGTCTCATTCCATCGGTCAATGGTTTCTTCTCCCAATGGATCCATGACCAGTTGATCTTCAGGGGTATTGGTCGAGTCAATTTGCTTGACGGGTAAGGGTAACATGGCATCGTTCACCTTATCCAGAGGTTGATCTGGAATCAGGCCCAAATGCTCCTTCCATAGTTGACGTCGCAAAGTACCGGCAAATCTGCTGGCTTCATACTAGATGGCACATGGTCGCATGAGTGGTTGAAGCAGGATCATAAAAAATGAACTTACGAAGCGGCCATCCATCACCGATGGGATCATGTCCTGATCTTCGACAAGTAAAGCGATCTCAGAATCACGATCACCACATTGGGAACGATCGTTCAAGTTTGCCGATCCCATAATGACGGTACGATCTATTTATAGTTTTAAAAAAGCAAGCAAAACTTAGTACTACAGATCATCAAACCTTATGCTTACCATCGACAATCATAACCTTGGCATGAATGTAAAGTTCTTCGGTCACGTAGTCGCTTGCTTCTTCTCTTTCCGACTGCAAGTCGCGACGACGCTGGGTGGCGGTATCTGTGACCCAAGGTTCTGTTTCGATATGGCCGCCTTGCATAGCGTCTTTAGCAATGGAATCAGAAGCAATGCTTTCACGGCTATGGAATGCCTTTCTGGCTCCTTCTTGGTACTGCTGTCGAAGGCGAGATGCCTCGTCTTCGCCAGGTACACGCGTATACTCCACCTCATCTTCCCGGGTTGGAAGGCCCACGCCACGAGCAAAGTCGGGTTCGCCTGCGTGTCTCACGATTTTGGCGCGCTGCGCCTCTGGTGATTGTCCTGCTTCAGCAACGATTTCTTGCAAGGGTGTATAGCCAGCCGCCTGAGCAAGCATCTCCTCCATCTTGCTACGGTTGATACGGTCGTAGCTGCGCAGACTGTAAAAACGGATGTACTCGTCTGGATTGATTTTAGCTCGCTGCAGCTTGCTCACGATGCTTCGGGCACCGCGGCAGATACTGATGTACTGGAAGTGCATCACGAGTCTACAACAAGATGACTTAGCGCTTACACAGAAACTCTGTCTCTTTACCTTGCTGTTGCGGCTTCCTTCGTACTAAGATCGGCAGGGAAGGCCGGCATCAATGGCATCAGCACAACCACCTTAAACTTGGTGCCTTCTTCGTGGGCGCGAACAATACGTCTGACGATGGCCTGACCGATCTTGTTTTGCAAAATGTAGTCAGGATCGTCCTCCGTGGATGTGACTTTTTTGGGGGCAGCGTTAGTCGATGGAGATTGCAGCTGGCAAGCACTTACTGAAGAACTGGTTTTCGATGTATACGAAATGCTGAGCAGAATCAATCAGAGCAATGTATGCATTTTGGATCGATGCCTTGAACAAACGTATTAGAAAAAGGATGATCAAATAGATAGAAATGGGTTTACCTCATTGGTGATACCAGAACTCCAGTCAGCACTGCTACGAAGAACTTGGGCGCGACAGGTACCGTGAATGTTTCGTGTACCGTGTCTGAAATGGTGGTGCCTGTAATGCTGTCCTCCTTCATCTTCCATAGGCACTCTGAAGGATTGCTTGCGAGTAAAACCACCAAGAGGAGGTTGCAAGAAGGGAAGGTAACCCTTATCCATTGCTTTTTCGTGCTTGATAAAGTTCCATCGTTCACAGAAGTGACGCGATACATCCAGCACAGGTCCACCCAACTATGTTTCTTGCTATTCAGTCCTTGTTGATCGGACAAGGGGCACTTACCATACACAATCCCATGTCGTGCCACGGCATTCGAGGCATCACTGTCTTGTCAATCAGACGCATGTCCCAATTCTTCACTATATAAAGTTGGTTTGTTTTTTTGTTGATCACATGGAACACCGCTTGCGCCTACCATCTTCAAAGTCTCTCACGCGTGCATCGCTGTAGTCCTGTCCGGGAAAGACTTCCATACCAGGCTCGTCCGTGTGGAAATCAGCCAAACGATGTGTGTGCGTATCCCAGCGACTAACGTCAAAGTATATAAAAACCACAGAACGTACACCCTATGTTGCTTGTATTACCCGAAGCAAAGGTCGATGCCACCGACAAAAGCAATACGGTTGTCAACGACAACCATTTTTTCATGGTGTGACCAGAACAAGGTTCCTCCAATTGCATGGTCAGGATGTCTTTGCACTAAGGTAACAACTAGTAAATAAACAACTTTTTTTTATGAAATAACTACCAATAATATTTTCGTGAAGACCTTGAAGTGTCTGTTTCGTATGAGCACTGTCCAGGGTCAAGGCCAGCTCCACTTCCTGCATAACAATTTAGAAATGGCCCGAAACATTTCATGCAAGCGACTTACCTTGTAAACAACGATAAAAACCTTGACGCCTTCCTCTGCCTTTTTTTTGAGTAACCTGTCGATTCTGTATTCAGGGTATTTTGCAGGAGGTCTTCGGAGATACTATATAACCACGCTATTAGGAAAATCAAAGACCCGACAATGATACGATGTACCAGCTCCGGCGTCTAAAAAAGAAAAAAAAAAGAAATTAGGTGTGGCTAGAGCAACAAACTGAATCTACACTTACCAACCACCAATCTTCAATAAAGATGGATTCGCGCGCTTGCTCGATTGCTTCTGAAACAGCCCTGTTGAGAAAAAAAAAATTCGGGGTATCGTCAGTTTGCCAGTCAGTCATTTTCCGGGCGTCTGGATTACCAGCAGTGGTCATGGCCATCAATGAAAAATTTGACCTGAGCGCCGTGGCGCACAGGCGCAAAAGAACCATAGCGATGGTGCTCGGTTAAGTACTGTTCTTCGCGTTTCTCTTCGCTGTCATCACTACGGTGCAGCAAATCATTGATTCCTTCCTTTATATCGGCTTTAATTTTATGGGCCAGTCGGTGAAGCATAGTTATATAACGATCCCGAAAGATAAAAGGAAGAAAACTGTCGAGCTATTTTTTCTGTTTTTAAACACACGAGACCCAGTTTAGTTCATGTGTGTAACGTCGTGTGACATGTCTAATGCCCTTTGGCTCTTTATGGTTTAAGAAAAAATGTACAAATGTATGCGTAAATCTTTTAGTCTTCAGCCTCGCTGCTGTCCTCCTCCTCCGATACATCTTCATCTACGTCTTCGTCTTCGCCTTCCTCTACAGCAAACATTTCCTAAGGTTCCCGAAAGGAGTTAGTGCGAAAATTTAGCCAAGCGTTGCACACGATTTTTTCTTTTTTCCTTTACCTCATCCGCGTCGCCCACCAAGTTCATCATCTCTTCGTCTTCGGCCTCATCGTTTTGGCTTAGTAGCTCGTCATGGTCAATGTCATCATCCGTCTCTGGTTCCGCGAACATGATATCCGCTTCATCGTCCGGATCGTACCGTGAGCGAGCATCGATTTGGCCCTGTACCATGTCCAGGCGACCACGGAGCGCAAGCACTTTTGGATAGACACTGAGGCGGGTTTCCAAAAACTGATAGACGTCCGCTAACCGTCTCACCATGTCTGGATTACCCATCAGGTACGCTGTGTGGATGCCGAGCACAATCTTGAGCCACTGGACGACCCTGGGGTGTCGGCCCTGGCTTTGTTTAAATCGATCAAGCAGTTTCGTGACAATGGGGATAATGTACGCAGTAGGCAACCGCTGTACTGCCGTCTGAATGATATCTTGTTTGTAATGTGAGATACACGCGTCAAAGAGCTGGCCATCCGAATGTAATGACTGTATAAGCGAGTGATGCAATGTTGCAGCCGGAGGTAGCGTTGTGGTTTCAGTTTTCATTTTAATGGCCGTGCCAACGTTTTTTGATTGTTGGCGCGTGAGTACAATGTCTTCGAGAACGTCGCCCTCTGTATTCAAATATCGCTAGAAAAGAAAGCATCAGTTATCGCTTTCACCTCCATTGTCCATACAACTACGTACCACGAGTTCAAACAGGGGATTGGAATAAGATCCGCGCACAATCGCCACGGCTTCGCCATCCTCGTCACGTACAAATCGGGCGGCAAGGATAGGAAGAATCACGTCGTCTGCTTTGTTGGATACAATTTTTATCGTCGAATCCACAGGTCGTGGGCTCTGTTTGGATTTCGTTGCTGGTTTAACATTTTGCCAGACGCCGACGACACCGTCATCAGACACTGTCAACACAGATGTACCTTTGACGGCCATGTGCGCTGTCAGTAGACCAGATGCCAATAATGTCGGTTGGATGCTTTTTTTGGTCGATTGTGTATCCCATACATGCACATGTTCGTCTCCCTTCGCAATAGAAACCAACATGTCATCGTGCTCTGAAAACACCAACTTGCTGATAGGTCCGCGATGGCCCGTCAAGGTCTACCCATCGTCCGCGTCAGTACCTCGGATAATCCACTTGCTACCATTGCATCTTCTTACCTTGACGACCTTACGTTTATTCATGTCCCAGATCTGAATGGTGTTGCCAACGGCGATCGCCATTTTTGTCTCATCGCTATTTAATGATGCTCGCTGTGCCCCTTCCACATCCCATTCTCTGGACATTGTACCGTCAGCATGTGCTGTCTACGCGTTCTCAGCTACAAGACTTACGCTAACTTTTTCTTGTTCTCCGACTCGATATCCCATTCCACGATGTGATCCACTGCTACGGAGTAGCCTTTTGTGCCGGCTTTGTTAAACACGAAATCCAAGACGGGATGAGCGTGCTCGCCCTGCAATCGAGAAGGTGTAGAACGACTTAATGGGCCGACCAAGATATCACCCATGCGTGTACCCAGGGCAAAAAGTTTCGACGTGTGTTCTCCTCTTGGTTTCTGTTACCAGACGTTAATTACGCATGATCGTCACCATCGTCCACATCGCTTTACCTCTCCCCAGCTTAAACTTGTAAATTCCTCCTTCGTCTCGGGAGTATAGTTACGTACAACCGCTCCACCTCGCATAGCAAACGTACGTAACCGCTGTTGATCGACATCGTCTACCACTACCGCAAACAGACCGACATCGGTGTTCCGATCAAACGTAAAGAACGAGAAATCGACTTGTGTAGTTTCGGGTACTGCCTCAGAGGACTCTTTTGTTTTCGATCCTGTCATTCTCAACAGCGGCAGTTCGTCAACGTTCCGCTTTTTGATAAACTCGGTCGGAAAGTAAGAAAAAAAATGATCCAAAAAGCCGTCACGAGTGACACTTCGTTTTGCGGTGTCCCTGAATGTGCCTTTCACAGCAAATGCCGCGGCTAAAGAAAGGAAACAATGGACAGTTACCCATCTCCCTTTTGGATTGATGGCACCACTTTTTGCTTATGATATTAACCATAGCAACGACGAATGGGTATTTTTGATGCCGTAGAAGAAGCTATGCCAATGCAAACATGTTCGTACATTTAGAGTACAACACATGCTTTCGCTTTAACGAAAGAAGAGACAATCCGGGCAAAACTGTCATTGCTGAAGCGAAGATACAGCTTAGCCTTTAAGCTATTTGGATTTCTTTTTTGGGAACAATTGACTTTCTATCATGGCCTTCACCGGCCCGAACAACATGTACTGCAGTTGCTCCAGAAGAAAGCATGTTTGGCATGATCTGCTTTAACATCAGACACCTCGCGATACTGATAGAGCATTGTGAGGTAGGCAGCAAGGGATAAGTATGTTCATCCACTATGGACCTGACTTTCCACTCCCCTATCTTCGAACGCAGCTATGTTTTCAATGTCCAGAGATAGTCTATAGGAAAAGTAGAGCGCTTTCTTTTATGATTCTCGTGATTATTACGATACGTTCCCTTATGAACACATGGGAACAGCAGTTGTAGATTTGTTGCTATTACACGTTGATATAACAAATCCTTCCCTTTCGGCTATTACTTGAGTGACCTCTAGCTACCTCACTCTTGTATGGAATATGTTCTGAAGTAGTTCCAGGTCGCATAGTTGCAATGATTTTCTTGGACACAAAAGCAAGGTACACGTGTGGCCTCACAACATGCACCTGATCAAAAATATCTTGGGCACGATATGGTTCAAATTTATTCTGTTTCAACGCATCACGCATGTACCATCCCAACAAGAATGGATAAGCCTTGCACCTGTAGTTCTTCTTGAAGATTTGGCCCTTACTCCGTTGATAGGAACCCCTGTCAAGCAAGAAATAAAAATGAAAATAGAAAGGAGAAACAAGCTTCCCGGGATCTTGGGATGAGAGTCAAATGCTGATTGCTGCCATCTGCTTTCTTCCTTGCGCTCTGATTGTTGACGCAGTGACTCCGTGCTTTATCTTCGGGTTCTGTAATAACGGACCTTGAGCATGCATCACCCCAAACCTTCTCCTAGTTACCTTCCGCTCGAATAAGCCTGTCCGCCACCGCCGCCACCCATGTGGAAAACACGTCTCCCTCGGAAGTTACCACGTTGTCTCACTCGCTCTTCCAACGCAGCTAGTGAAATGTTAGTCGGCTCTTGGATTTCTATCCATGACTTACCTTGACGCGCCGCGGCCTCCTCTCTCTCTTCATAATTGAGAACAAGCTTCTTCAATTGCTGTTGTTCTTCACGCTCTGCCTCTTGCTTTGATCGGGTACTGACAGCCAAAATAGAATCTGCGGGGACTTCCATGATCTTGGTCTAGAAAACCAATGCTTAGTACCAAAAACGAAGAAATGGAATAGAATGTTCTCTACCTGCTGTCGATTGCCTCTCTTCGTCAGCAATGTAAACGCCATCTTTCCTGTATCCATCTTGTCTTTCTCTTGTGCTGCAGTTCGGCGGTCTTTTTCAACCAGCAATTAAAAAAAGGCTTTTTTCATCTACTCTCTTCTTACCTTGGGCACCCCTCAAGTTCATCGGAATTGGCACATCAAGAACAGCCGACTTCTTTTCGTACTTGCGAGACTCGATGCTTTCACTCATCATTTTACTGAATTCTCGCTCGAATTCCTCTTCCTCTTCTCGCGAAACCTGCTCTTCCCGTTTCTTCAAAACAACCACATCGTCTTCAGCATCGTTTTCACCAGAGCTGTTAGCCGTCTGACGGCGAAAAAATATAGCATAAAATATCCCGTTGCGCGCTTGTTACTGGATCTTACCTCTTCTTGACTTCCGTCATCGTCATCCTCTTTTATTCCTTCTTCCAAATTCTCATCATCTTCGCCTTCATCGCTTGAGCTTTCGGAAGCTTCGCTTTCCTCAAATCCATCTTCTTGTGCCTTTCCATCAGTGCCTAAAATTGGGTTTCGTAAATGGTTATCTCTAAGCATCCTACAAAACATACCCTGGACGGTCTTGAGTTGTTCCAAAAGCATGCGGTCTACAGCTTCATTTGCTTCCTCGTAAGTTGTAAACAGACGCAACTGCGGGCGAAGCATCTCTATCGTGTCGCTGATCATAAACTCAACATCCATGGGTGGTTTTGTCTTGCTCAGAATATACATCTTTGTAGCAAATCAATACAACAGATGCTTATGGGATGATTTTCACTTACTTGGAAAAAGACCAAAAAGTTATCCAGCTTTCGCTTAGAACTTCCGCGATCAAAGCACATACCACATGTGTCGAGCAACGTACAGCATAAACGAATTCGGAAGAAATCGTTTGGTGCATCAATTGCACAAAACCGTTCTCGGGCTGGTCGTCCAAACTCTGTAGAAGTACGTTAGTTTGCGTAGTCAGCCACAGGTTTGTTTTTTACATACCGTGACCCAGCGTAACAATTGTGTAAAGTGTATCGAAAATCAAAGGCGAATCAACCATACGATAGTTATACAGTTCACCTAGATACTTGGCCACAGCAATGCGTCTCTGATTATGCTTGAAGATATTTTGCTAATAGACATTTGGTTTAGCTGCAAAACCTATGACTATCATGAGGTTACCTCCAAGCCCACACGAATCTCTTCCACTACACTATCGACGACTTGCATTCCAAAATCTGAATGATATCGGTTCAGACCACTGGCGAGAATGGCCATCAAATGGATATTGCTGTATTTGACCTTCCAGACCTTTTGGAATATCTTGAGCAACATCTGCTTGACGGATGCATCCTCCCAATGTAGCTTTCGCAACTGCTTCAATGCTTTATCCAATGATTTCTTATTCAGATTGCCGTAGAGAAGTTTGCGAACATAAAGCTCCATAGGGGTTCGTGTTTTCTCCACGACTGCGGTTCTGTCTGGAGGATTAGCTTGATAGTATGCATTTTCAACCATCAATGATTGACGATTGTCCAGGTGCTGCACGTTTTTCTTTCTCATCACTGTTTCCAGCTATTGTTGGCAAATACGTGCATTGTTAGCTATGTCATATTTCTGGTTGCAATGCTACTTACCATGTTGTTCATACGGACACCAGTATCTGGAGATTTTAACAGAAAACGTCCACATGTTTCGAGAAGGTTACAAACCACATCAATATTCTGATTCGTAAAGTCATCTAGCGCAAGCTTGAAGATATGGAATATCGTATGTGCGGGCGTAACTCTGAACTTGGTCAATTCCGAAAGGAATCGGATATTCTACAAACTGGTGTTAAAACGAGATGACAGTTATTTGGTATATTACCTTCACCCGAGTTTCTAGTAAATCCTGAGTCTTTTTCCTATATAACCCTTTGAACTCGTGTTCGAGCTTTTATCGTAAAAGCGTAAGCAAAGTTGTACATCACACATATGCATACGAACCGCTGATAGTGTTGTCTCGCCAATGTCTGCAAAGTAATTATTGAGAATGGCAATCAGTCGCGCGTAATAGGGCAATAGATCTAATCGTTGACGGGGTACGTTCAATAGAGTCTGTCGTATAAAGGTCAGCAAAGGTTGCAAATTATTCTATCGAATTACCTTGACAAGACGTTTGCGAGCAGCTTTGGAGTTTACATAGCAAAACTCTACTGCGGCGCTATCGATCATGTCTCTATTTCCCAAGTTGGGAAGACGGGATAGTAAGGCATCCAACTGAGCCAACTGCGTTGTCTTTGCATTGGCGTTCACATCAGACGATCCTTCCTTATCAGCATTTCTAACGATAGAAAAAGTGAATCAAAGCGTACTGGAAACCCCTCTGCGTACTCTGATGTTTCATCAACTTCAGTGGATGGTTCCGCCTCTTCTTCGTCTTCTATGGCATCTGGTATATAACTGTCCGGTGTCATACTTTCCACATCCTCTTCATCTGCTTGGCTTTTTTCCTTTGCGTCAGCATCATCTGTTTCGGAATCTAGCTTCTCTTTTTCTTCCTTCTTTTTCTTGTCTGCATCCGCATCCACGCCTTCCTTTTCATCGGTGGACTTTTTCTGCAATTGCGATTCCAAAAACACGCCAGGAACAAGGACACGAAGATCTGGTAAATCTTCATAAAATTTACGAGCATCCTCGTCTTCCCAGATACTACTCGCAAGGGTTTCCTAGTATACCATCCAATGTTGGTTAAGAGACCCTTGAACCGTTAACCCAAAATACTACCTTGCCATCCGAAAAGGTGCTCCCACCACCAGAGCTGACGATCGAGATTCTCGTCATTCCTTGATCTTCCGGAAGATCAGGCATATCCATATCCAGTCCATCGGCCAATCTACAAACGGATGTCCCTGTTATATCTCTGTACCCGTGTGTGTATATGTTACCAACGTACGTTTGAGTGTTGTTCAACAATTTCTCATAGACTTTGGTGGCCTTTTCGTACTTCTGCTTTGTTTCTTCTGATAATTCACCACGAGCGAATAAGGTTTCATGGTTACGATGATCCAATGTCTTGATATATTTATGTTCCTTGATCAAATGTTTTTCCACACTGTGGTAATAAGATACGAACAGCTCCTTCATCCATCCGCGCACTTCCACAGTAACTACGGAATTTGGATCCTCAGGAGCTTCTGTTCCTGTTGTCACAGCTTTCTCCTTATTCGCTTCATCCTTTTCATCTTCCGCGTGCTGTTGCTCTGCTGCTCGCTGTTTTCGGGGTATGATTCCGAGGACAGACTGGCTGTAATTTTTCAGGAACGATGCAGCCAGTGGCAGGTTGACATGTTGTTCCCAGTCGGTGGAAAGCTATACAACGCTCAGTATGACATGGTTGGAAAGAGATTCTGCCATACCATATCTTTTAACACACGGTACACAAAGCCACCAATCTTACTGTCCTTGTCGCCCTCCTTTTCTTCTTTTCTTTTATCCTTGGCAGACGATGATGATGAACCGACAAGACCAGCCACACTATCTCTTTGCGTTTCCACACCTTCCAAATTACCAGATGCAAGGGAAGCGATTCCATCCTCAACATTTCGCAGCACGCCTGCCAGCCACAATTCAACACAGATTCTGAGGTACGTTCGCTGTCTTGTGATACGAGTAGCTTCCTCCTTTTCCCGCTGTTCCTGACTCAATCCTGCAAGATGCTGCTTCGTAGGTGGCACAAGGCTCTTTGCCAGGCTATACGTCAACAATGGGGTGAATGAATCGGGAAAGCGTTGATGAAGTGCCGAGAGAACCTAGAACATGACAAAGGCCTAAATATCCAACCCAAACTATCTTTTTCTTTTCTTTGTTTTGTTTTGTTTTTTTTTTACCTCAACGCATGCAGCAATATCTGTAGCATTCTTACACTTAAGCATTCCTTCTAAAATGCTTCCGACTACTTCGGATATGTATTTCTCAAGACTTAATTTTTGAATATCATTGAGAAGTTGCTGTCTAGAATCAGCAGCCAAAGAAGTTTTGCATTTCTTGATGAATGTGGTGTTTTTCTTAATGTTGCTGTCAAGATTCTTGTACGACGCATGGTCTAGTAGCATCGTCAAGTCTATATACTACACGCGGCGTTTGATCGAGACTAGGACATACCGGTCTTTCCTCTTTCCCATGCAAGTCGATTGGCTTGTAGCAATCGTAATTTATCATCCATATTGCCTTCGTTCAATTGCAAGTGCGATTGTATTCAGCTCTAATAAGTTTACTGAAATGTTCTTTCGCCACGCTTGGAACAGGCAATAAAAAGTGGTTTCCCCCGTTCGATACTGAAGCTGCGGAAAGTAAAACGATTTCCCTTCGGACAGCTGTGACTTCATCATGGCTGCCCATCACCAGCCTGCGTTTGTCCCACATAACTATGGGGGACTCTACGGTGCACAGTACGCATTAAGATGGTAGTATAATATGGGAGTCTTGAGAAATGTACCTTTAATTAGTGAAGCATTACTTTGCTTATAAGATACCCAGTATAGAATCGATTGGTGTAGGACGTCCTGACACCTGAAAGACTCGTAAAAAAGCATGAATTGGCAATAAACCTAAAAAGAAAAATAGCATTGCTTATCTGATTATCGCATCGTATTTTCTAAAATGATACATGCGGTTGGACCACAAGAAGAAGGGCATCTAATTTATATAGCTCTTTAATAGACTTAAAGCTGAACATCAGATAAACTCTTTGAGGACCCAGGTAGGTTCGGTCATAATCTCTAAAAGCCATCATGGAAGAGAACAAAAGGGTCTTGTTCCTCATTATGCCTACACATACTTTAAGCTATAAGCAATCAACTGGTTTTATTGTTTTCTTACGGAAAAGTGATCCCTAGTCCCTGGGGAAGACGAACTAAATAAAGAAAAGCAATAAACAAAATGTCATCCGTTTTTTTGTTGCGCCGAAAAGGGCTGTTAGGAATTAAATGCTGGGACAGATACGACAAGCAATTATTACGGAATAGCTGTTCAGAGGATTTGATTGTTCCGAATACTCCTTATCACAGATTGACAATAGCATAGAGCATGATTTTTCTTTTTAGTGTAAGATTATTCGGAACACAAACACATCCTATTATAGCTTCATCTTTTTATGGCCAATCTCTTTAAGTAATTCGTAGATACTGTTAACAAGAAATGGTAGATGATGGTGGAAGATACTAAGAGCAAGTATTTGGCTGCCCAACAAGCTAGCTGCGGCAGGCTAAAACTTTCAACCAATCAAAAGCTACCCAATCCTACATATCAGATGGTGGCCTGTTATCCCATCCACTGAATCTTACTATCCTCTGCCAACGTATACGGTTTAAAAGATCTTGGCATGCTTTTTGGTGGATTTTATTTCCGTTCCTGTATGCGCTCTTGCCATCGTTTGGAATATAAATATAGTTAGTTTGACGAACACGTTTGCAAGAGCAGATAGCATCCGTGTGATATATTTACAAGTTCCAGACGAAAATGTACATATAGAGTATACTCTATGTTGATATGATATTCATAGAACAAAATGATGAAATGTTTACTGCACGTTGTAGTAGTTTTCTTCTCAGGTGTTCTTTCTAAAAAAAAAATTACCGTCACGCTCATCTACAGTACGGGTGAAATTCGTTCTTAGTCCTATTTTATCCTAAATATGGGTTCATTAATGAAATAGCCATACGATATAGAGTTGTTTTATCAATTTTCCGGTGCTAAAAGGCGACCTCTTGCATCTTTCAGCTATCGTATTTGTCCGTTCCTTTCGGGATATGGGTAGTTACTTTATGACAAGTGCAAGCTGTAAAAAACTCTGGCATATCTTATTTTTATCTACTGCATATTAGCACAAAATGTGTCCAGAGCAACTTTCTGTTCAAAGTATTCTTATCGAACAAGGCACTGCTTTGCATGGATTTGTCGGTGTCTCAAAGCTAGCATTGTTAGGATATGCCATTGGCTACTTATAAAATACTCCCATTGGCTTGGCTGACTTCCAAGCCATTATGTGGACAACCATGAAAAAATATACAAACAAAAATTTCTTTCCTTTTTAACATATCATGGCGGAGAAGACGACCCGCGGTGAAGCATGGATTGATAAACAGGCCAACTCACCATTCCCTATGTGGGGCCTTTCTGCTCTATGTAAGTATTTCTAGATCTAGATGCAAGCTGCCATTGGAACAAACAATAACTGGTATGACTAGCATTTGCGGCTGTACCAGCAGCCGTCAAAAAGATGCCGGGTGTGCCATCTCTTTTCCAATCCATGGCATTTGGAGTAATTTTTGCGGGGGCAGGGTAAGAAAATGTGTAGCTTTATTGGATATTTTTCTAAACAATGAACAATCCAGGTACGTGACTTATACAGGAGATACAGAAAACGGAGCTGGTATTGCAACAGGTAAAGAAGTTTACTAGATAAAGTTTGTTAGCGGGTATTGATGCAAACTGTCATGTTTTGTAGCATGGGGTTTATCATGGTCGTTCCTGAATGCAAGAAAAGCAATCACATCTTTAAAACCCCTTCCCCTTGTCATGGTGGCAGCGGTGACAGCTCATACCGTGATCTATGGCAAGAAGACATTAGAAGCAAATGGATATATGTAGATGAAATTGTTTATTCCTGGTGCAAGTTTGTTCTGTCCATTAAACTCTATTGGTCGTATGAAAGGAAAGATTCAGTGTTTTGCAGGAACAAAGAAAAATGGCGGTTCACTGCAATCAAGCATTGACTTGACAATCTCCTGCAGCGAAATGCTAGAAATGCTCTACTGCGTATATGAAAGACTTGACAGTGTATTTTATACCAACATGTTCCATGTCACTTGTGATCCGTGGAAGTCTCTCATTCCTCTGACTGTGCGATGCACAGGCCGTCGAGGTGAAGGTTTCGTTTCGGGCAAACCGATTTTCAATCTCCGGCTTCGATTGGACGTTGGATGATTTTTGCCGGCATTCGGATGGATAAAGAAATAAAGACAAAAGGAATTCTTGTTCTCCGTAGCGATTGAAATGGAATAACAGATTACCTTTTTTTTTTGGACTACAACCTACACAGTGGTAGGAATCAACAATACTTGATGTTATACAAGTTGAATGGTGGTTTTGCTTTCAAAATAGATTGAAAATCATTTTATTTCTGGTCTCCATGCCAAGGTTGTTTTATATTTGTTCCGAGAAGTGGCATAACTGTATCGAGGTTCCTGTTCTTCCGAGAGCCGATGCTTTGTAAATACAACGTCGGTTTTAACTGCGTTGGTTCACTTTCGGTAAACTGTTAACATAAAAAGAACCAATTAAACCAACGCGTCAAGAAATCAGAAGACCGAGAGATGTTAATAAAAAAAATATGTTCACGATAGTCATAAATTATCGGTTCCTGATGATGGATGCAACGGAACAGCCTTTCAAACAAACTGACATGCACCTGGCTTATCATAGCAGTTTTCTATTTAGGGATGGAAGACATGGGGGGCTTTTTACTTTGAGATCTCGGAAATCAGCCCAAAAAGCATGTTAGACTTTCATCCCTAAAAAGGCGTATGTGTCACCAATAATGCATCAAGTTGTATCATTGGTGAACAACAATGCTAAATATCTAATTAAAAAAAAGAAAGATTTAGAAAGGTTTCTGGAGAGTAATAGATAGAGATGTATATATAAAAGAGAGATAGTGATATAATCTATACAAAAGTCATATGAACTAAAGTTTACCGAGGGCAGTTGACATGGTAATAAAGTAATTAAAAGTTGTCTACAAATGTTGAAAGCCACACGTTGCAGTTTAGTTACATGCAGACTCCCAAAAATTGAGAGATAGGGGGAATATGTGATATACTTATGATTACTTTTTCATAGTATATAAGATAGAATTAAGTTGAGTTTTACAAGGTACTTGTCCTAAGGGTTAATTATTGAAACAGTAAGTGAATCGGGACCTTGACAGCTGAGTTATCATGTGTTGGATTATGGATGAACTTTGTACGTTCCTGGTTATGCATGGGGAAATCGGAGGTCAAAAAAAAAAGAAAAAAAGAAAAAAAAAGAAAAAAAAAAGGGTGATGACAAAAGTATGGTTAACAATATTGAAGCTTCTTTCTAATGAACACAGTGTAATAGGTATGACGATGATAACATTTTGTACAACAAGAGATTAGTGGTTTATTCGTAGTTTTAAGTTGACATTGATATTTATCAGCAGATTGTGAACAAGGTAGATTTACACTTAGAATAGTTGTGCATCCTTTGACATATTTGTAGTTAGTTGAATTCAGTTTTTCTTTAAGCAAAAAGTAGTACTAGAAGTGGAAAACACAGTAAGGTAAATAAAATGCAAGGTCAGCAGTCCATACAAGTGTTGCAACCCCTCTTACCATTTTCCGCTCTTTTTCTCATAACCTTTTTTTTTTTTTCTCTATATTATTTTTGTTTTTTTTTACTCTTTTTTTTTTTATTTTATTTCCTAATCTTGTACTTTTACACATTTGGAATGAGCGACAGGATTACACACAGACGATCGCATGGACTTCGAGAACCAGTAGCATATTTCCATCTAATATCCATGGTAAGAATGAAGAACTAACTATTATTCCTCCATGTCGCTTATAACTTTTATATAACTAGTTTACAGGATTAGCTGTATTGTCGATTGGTAAACCTCTTGGTGCCAAGATACTCGATTATCACTTGGCACATTCCAAGAGACAGTCCCACCTAACTCTACCATAGGCGCTTATATGATAAACTCAAGTACCAGTCGAACATTGTCTTTGACCTTACTGACATTGGGAGGTCTCATCACCGTATTAAGTTTTATCGGTTGTTTCGGTGCACATATTGAACATACTGGCTTTTTGAAAACATATACAAGTGCTGCTGCTATCGCGTTGATGCTCGAACTAGGTAACATACCGTGTTTTTAGTCATGTTAAAAAAATTTCACATACTCACTCCCTTATGATTTATCACGGGTAGTACTGATAGGTCTCGTGTATATTCACAGAACTCAGGTATGTCCATTTATATATCTAAACGTTTAAAACTTAAAAGAAATTCGAAGTTGGACCAATACGGAAGTAACCTCTGGGATTTCTTTAATACCAATGATCCCAATCTATTAGCAGATCTCGAGGAGTCGTAAGTTTCTGGAATCCTGCAGATTGGGCGTTTTTCTTTCTTTTTCTTACCAAAATTTTACAGTTTTCAGTGCTGCGGTTATGCAACCTCACGAGACAGACCAGTTTCTGCCACATGCACAACTGATTTTGACAGCAAAGGATGTCGAGACACTATTGTAATATTGATTCATGAATGGCAGCAATGGATCGCTGCAGGTGTGATTGTTCTACTGGGCCTTCAGGTACAGAAAATTAACATGTGTGACCAATTTTTTTTTCTAACCACCTTATTAGTTAATCGCCTTGCTTGTTGTACTTGTTTTGACACTAATGATGGAACGTGATTCAAAAGAAGAAGAAGAAATGTATATGCTGTTGTTGTCAAGACATCACAACAACCACTACTGGTTTGGAGGCGATGGAGGAGGAAGCAGCTCATTGTTTGGTCAATATCCTTCTTATTCCTCTAATTGGCCCCGATCAAACTTTTCACATTCCCCAACCAACTCTCAGCATCGTGTCCCAAGATACGGAAGCACAGCAAAATAATTTAATACTGGAAAATCGGCATACCCCTCCCCCAAACCCCCCTCCCCTCTGATTGTACATCCCCCTCTTCCTCCCCCTTCCTTGCAAATGCACTTTATAAAAGAAAAAAAATGGTATCGTACTGGCCCTACCAATTAAGCAGGAAGGATAGCATTGAACAATAACATTATACCTACATAAACTACTTCTCAAAACGATCACCTTCTTCTTTGTAAAATCAAATCACGTTTCTTTTGATCTCTTGCTTGTACATTTCAACATTGCTCTATCCTTCTTGATGTATACAAACAGATACGATGAAGTAAAATTTATCAGGACATAGTGCCTATCCGCCTGCATTACCGTACTATCACTTAATTAGAATACTGGACCCTACAAATAGAGACCCTTTTTGCGCTGTAATGTTTCATGGATATCTAACTACGAATGTAGTCATTTGCGAAGTCAACAACGTTGTCAATCAAAACAATGACAAACATGTAAATCTGTGTTACTCAGATGGTGGAAACTTTAGATTAGCACATGACACCATGGGAGAATAATTAAAAAAAAAAAAAAAAGACATGTCGGGCGTAGATACCTAGCAATAATAAAAATAGTTGGGGCTGAGATGACCGTTGAGGGAACAAATAACCGCTTTTGTTTGCAATCAATTCATGTAATCTGCTGGAACAATGTCTAGTCGCCGTACGTAAAGCCTCATTATTGGAAAATCAGCAGATGGTAAAAGGCCATAAAGAGATATCTGTAAACAACTTTACACGCTCAAAACAATTTCTAAAAATGCTTGTGCAACCTCGCTACAACATTTATGACATGATGGACAATGTTGTCATTTGAACAATCTAAAACACCGCATCTCGTGAACGCAAAGTTTAAAGTCCCTCTGGAAGAGTTTGTACAGTAATACTTGGTACACTATTCTAAAGAATATACAAACGGTAGAACAAACGGCATACATCGTGAATGCGCCCCGTTTGATTATGCATAAAGCATTTATCTTGTGAAGATAAGATGTTTATGATAAAAGCAATAACGAGGGGGGTAGTCAATGCTAGAAAACGTAGAATGAATAACAAGTCATAAAAGTAACATCAGTCATCTTGTAATGCTCTTAACAAGGGTGTTACGGATTTTTTATAACAAAAAAAAGGACCAAACATAGATCGTCTATCAAGCACACTTAGCCTATGAGCATAATGTATACCAAAATTCTTAGACAATAGTAAACAACAGGATAACTAATATGGCTGGTTAACTTGTGGACGGTAAGAGACTCGTCCTCCAAGGGCACCCCTGCCGGCACGAGCAAAAAGAAAAAAAACCAAAAAAAAAAAAAATCACAGCACTTTCTTACCCTATTCCGGATACAATGGCATATCCGCTTTATGCAAACCTACCGAGAGGCAAAAAATCTCACTAGCTAAAATGGGTACTAGAATAGGGTTATGGTCGTACTATAAGCACACAGATAGCAAACTTCAGAGATCATATCAAATTAGATTGATGGTTCAATCTCGACACTGGTCGTCTGTTAGAAGCTACTCTTTTCTTTTTTTACCACGTCATAGCGTAATGAATACCCGACGAAGCACATGAAGGTACCTAGTTATTCTTCGAAACTTCCAAGGCAACCAATGCATAATCCTCGGGTGTTTCTTATCATGTAAGCAACATCAAGATGATTTCTACCGTTCACATTTGATATGGTTAATGAACAGAATATTCAAGAGGTAGTTATTTATCCATTAACTTGATAAGAAACGATAGTTGATGTTTTTTTAAAAAGAAATTGCGTTACATTGAGTCGAATGAAGTTTGCGCTGAGTAGGTATTGTTCACATTCATCTAATGTTACGCTTTGCGTTCCACAGCTCTTTTACGTTGCATTTGTTTGTTGCATCAGAGGTAGGAGTTCCCAGTAGTTTTCCTGAGTCTGCTCCTAACCATTGTATCCTTGTAAAGTGCTTACATCATTCGTGTCCTTGCATCTGTCGTTTGTGGAATACCAATTTTGAGCAACTAAATGCAGCATTTAGTCTATTGAAAACGTTTACAAATGATTATGTTGGAAAAGCAACATGGGTTATGAAGACACTAACCGGCTGACGCCGCGTTTCCGCTAGCACAAAATAGGTAGACACTGCCTCAGACAACTTTTTATGCTGTACTACGGTGACTCATCCAGAGTTAAGAGCACTTAGCAGTGGACATGTCAAAGCACATGAAAGTGATGCAAATGTTTGCGTTACTTGACAAACCAATTCAAAACAATAACATGTGTCTAGCTTAAGTAATATTGGTCTGGACTGCACACTTAAAGGTCGCGCTTCAAGACAATAGAACACTGCATCAAAGGTAGCTGCTACAAGCAATTTCAACAGCCTTACACAAATGCAGTGTGAAATGCATAAAAAGTTACATTTGTTTTAAAAGGTACAATGGAGGAGGCAAGTAAAGCCTATGTACCAAGACGAAGTTATATCTCCGGTAATGGTAATGCAAAGAATGTGATGCATTTAAATTACTAAACGTTGAGAATGATAACCAACCAACGCTGAGAGAAGGTGCCTGTGAGACCGACTACGGAAAGATAAATTAATGCTGAGGTTCGAAAGCGGCAACGATTGGGAAAGACATAGGCTAAATTACGTATGGGAATTGCTTGTATTGTCCACGGTAACCGGATAGAATTTCTCAATAAGTAAACCGTTCTATGGGGATTTATTATACATGCATTTGTTCTCCATGAAAAGGCATTTATTTAGATGACAGATACAGAGATCTTTGGAATCCTGCGTCGTCATCAAAGTAAGCAAACGGTGGATACACTCTAGAGATTATATCTTTCCATTTACTATCACCTCATTCTCATACGAAAAGCCATTCTCATTACGAAACACAACATTTGGAAATCAAGTAAAACTGTTTTAACGTAGACAAGCAGCTATTAAATATACCTGCTGTGCCGACATGTACAAGCCGTTCCTTCCTGATGCAGTACCTACATTAAGACCGTTATTAACACTATTGTGCCATGGTGATTCCTGGTATGATACAAGAAAAGGTGCTTGATCTAAATACTCATACACACCAGCTACGTATAAAAATCTGAAGGGTCGTAGATCATAGTATGCATGTAGAGCCTAATCATTCGCCAGACACAGTAATAAACGAATTTCTAATTTGTTTGTGAAAAATAAAGATACATACATCGTATAGATAGCTATTGAACAATAGTGCTCCAATAATAAGAAGTTTATTATGCAGTAGGTGTAAACCGTATCACCTTCAGAAAATGTAAATCTAGTTGGCATAGAATAGAGGTGTAGACTTATTTCACAATTGGGATTTCGTAGGCAAGCGACGGACCCCTCGTATGCAGGACGTGATAAGAAAGACAAAAAATCATTTCGGCTCCCTACAGCAAATGCTACTGAATAAGAAAAAATGCTTAGGTACAGTTAGAGAAATCAAAGGGCATTAATTGATTATATGAAAAAAAAAAAATTTTTTTTCAGGGATTCTCTGATACATGGTTATAAAACCTACTAAAACCCATGTACCGAATAACGAGAAGAAGCAACATCAATGTAATCAACATCATATGATAATTTGTTCATGCCACAAATATAGCCAATGATCTGTCCCCGAGAATTTCCAGAACATGAATTACTACTGGAGGAAAAGACTAGAATTAGATACAAGGGGACAGTGTTGGTTCCAGGCAAATCTCGATTGAATTTCCGCTACTCTTTTGTCTGAGACCAAACGATACCGTTGAAAACCATGACAGGATGGTAACGAAATGCTGCATCCTTTGCTAACATAGAGAGATTGCTCATCAGGCTAGCGTACATTCGTGTAGTAAAGTTTATCGAAGTGGCGTTTTCGCCATATTTTGAAAATCGGGCGTTTCCATCATGAAGCATAGAAAAGGAGGACGATAATCCAATTGTAACAAGGGAAGAAAATGGGAGGCAAGACGATAACCAATCAGTAGTGAGTTGGAACTCGTGCTTAGCTGAACACATCATGCATTGAGCAAACCCGTGGTACGATATCGAGAGATAGGTTAGCAGGGAGGTATGACGAAAGCCATGGATTCGAAGGCGTGACACTGGAGCGCACGCTATGGAATTGATAAGCAACCGTGATTTTCTTTCCCGCAATAGCGTGCCATTTGTAGGACAATGGCTTTCGGACAAAACTTTATGTGGCAAACACGGGTATGCACCTTGCACGTCGCACAAAAAAGACGACAGCAGCTTTGTGTCACGTGTGTTTCGTCGACATTCCACTTCTGTCCCAACATTATTTTTTTTTCTGGGTCTTCCCTCATGACTGACATACCATCTACTGAAAACCATGGCATCACTCACTCCTTTGTGATCTCTCAGACACCACATTTTCATACTACCACCTTGCCTTCATCATCAGCTATCCATATCACTAGTGTCGCACCCGCCTCCACCACTTCTACCACCTCCAGTTTTCCGCACTACCTTCATTCTCACCGGACGTATACTGCCTCCATCCCAACACACCAACTGCCGTTATCGTCACCCACAGAAAATTCTGCATCGTCTGTTGCAGCAGCAACGAATTCCAATAGTAATACGTTCCCTGACTTATCCCTGCATGGTACAACCGTTGGTAGCTGGGCAGGCCCAAAAAAACGAATCCGCGCCTTAAAGAAACGACGTAAGTCCCACATCGTCCTGCATAGTCGAAATTATTCTTACTTGAGTAGCCTGTGATGTACGGCACCGTCAAGACGACGACCAGGAGGAGGACTCGTCGTGGCGAGATGTCTACCGCAATATAAAATGTATGGATCAACTGTACGACGCCACATTTTATTCATGGCTAAAGTCGGAAGACAACGTCTTCGTCACTGCCATGTACCTGCAACGCATCGCCAACGAATATCCCCTTATACGCATTATCAACGCCCTCAAGTGGCTCATCAGCGACTGGCGCTTGGAAAGCATCAGCACCTTGGTACGCCATGTGACCGTAGACTGGTGTGATGAAGTGGGTACGTTTTTTTTTTTTTTTTTTTTTTCCCTCACGTAGCGAGCGATGGCGAAACCTAATTTTTTTTTTCAGGTGATTTGCGACGAGCGCACCTTCTCCGTCACTTGACGCACAGCTGGGCAACACAGTACACGACGACGCTGTTAACTATGGTCTTATCCACCCCACCCTATGTATCCTCCAGCACGTTCCAGCGCGAGCGCTTTTTGCGAGCGTTCACACAGAACTGGGATTTCTCGAAATTATCAGAATTCTTCATGTATCTCCAAAGCCCCGCCAATATCGATTACAAAGTCAAATGCCTCATGCTGCAAGAAGCGGCGAGACGAGAACGAGAAACGCTAGGTGCAAAATTAAATCGAAAAAAAAGGAGCATGGCATCGGGATGTACAGAGGAAGAAGAAGAAGAAAACGCAAAGCTGACTAACACCAGCAGCAACCGACTGCGAAGTGACGAAGGGCCGTCCACGTCAAAAACAGGAACGTCCGCTGACCAGAACACAACCTCTTCTGACAGTCCACCGCCGTCTTCATCCACGGCCACATCCTCAACAACCACATTACGGAGACATCACCGCCGAACGTCTAGCAATGATGTCAATGACATCAAACGCCTCCGGCTTTCCACACCGGAGATAGGTTCGGAAACACAGGGCGAGGGAGCAAGCTCTGCATCGCTGCCCCCTTCTTCCAACTTCACGGGCTGCATGTCCCCTGGTCCATCATCCTCCAATTCAGTCGTCTCCGCCTCCGCCACAACTAGCCATCACCCAAATACAAACAACCGCAGATCAGCCACACCCGACCACCACCACCTTCGCTGCGTCACCTCCACCACAAGCGCAACGTCTTTACAACTACGCAACAACGCGAACAACAGCAGTAACACCACCACCACCATCACCTCAAGTGGCGTCGCCAGTACCGTAAGCAATGAACTATCCCATCTTCACCTCGGCCCTATGCTGAACCCGTCGACCTCCAACACATCCATCACCAATGCATCCCAACCCCAGTCTTCCACCCACGTCGCCAATGCCTTCTCTAACACATGCCACCATGTTCCCTGTTATCCTTATAATACATCCACCAACTCCCTCCAGATTCATGGCTTACAACTAAGGCGGCGGTCGAGCTCTACCTCCTCAACCTCATCCAACCGCTCGACCGGCTCATCCAGTCAACAACAAGAAAACGAAGACGAAACAACGTCTTCCAATGTCAAAAAGCGTAGTGCCCCCAATAACGAATGTGAGCAATATGGCACATTATATTGACAAGATGAATAAAAGAAAGAAAAAAAAAAAAGGAAACCGCAGAACACGTTTCCGGAACAACAAGGTAAAAAAAGAAAAAGAAAAAAAAGGGGGAAACACAAAAAGAATGAGATGATGAAATGAAACTATGGACCGTGCGTGTATGGGTTGTAAGAAAAACGTATGTGCATGTGGGAACCGTGGTACATATAAGCATGTGTATTTGTATTTGTATTTGTGCTGCGCTGTGCTGTGCGTTGTGCTGCATGTTTGTGTGTTGTTGCTATAATAATCAGTACGTTTGATAGAGGTATCTTCTGTTGAAAATGGCAAGGTTGAATAATCGCATTTTTGCAAAATACACCAGCTTACCTGAACCGACAAATGGCGATCACAGTCCAAAAACACACCCGAGCTTTGGATTTGGGAGATCGCCTCTTCGGTTCTTTCTCAATGATCCCAAGTTCTTGCAAAAGATTCATTGTATCACGCTCACTAAGCTAGTTTAGTTTCACTATGAAACAAGAAAGATCTACTTGCCATGATTCCAAAGCAGCATTAGCCAACAAAAGATATCGCTTCTGAAAAACTAATATGCAGAATACGGCGTCAAGACCTATGACCCTTTGTTTTGAAACTACTTGCCAAGATCGATCCGCAGTTGCGATTCACGCTGGTGCTGTTGCTGCGCCGTTAGTAGTGCCTGTTGCCATGTTTCTGTAACATTGCTTTGTCGCTCGCCCAGATGTGAATCAACCAGTTGCGCAATCTCATTTTGCTCTGCCTCTGCCTCCAGCTGATCCACTTCGTTTTTCGTTGTCCTGAGCGATGTTAAAAGTTCCGATCGTCTAGCCATGACTTGATCGAGTTCATGCTGTAGCGTCTGAAGTTGCTGTTTCGATGTTTCATCTACAGATTGCCGCTGCTGGCGCGTTCTCAGCATTTGTCGATCCAGCTCAAATTCACGCAGCTTTGCTTCCATCGCTCGTTGATTGGCCCGGTCTTTCTTTACATAAAAACCGGCGCATTAAAATAGACGCGTACAGCGCATTCGTTTTACCTTTTTCTCCTGGATCTGCTTCGCTAGTGAATTCCGCAATCGTACAATAAGGGCGTCGGAGGTCTCTGCCTGTCTTACAAATATATCTTCGAGTGCTGTTTTTTCCATTCGACACCGATCCAGATCGTCTTGAGTTTCACGTAAGGAATTTACTAAACTCGTGTTTTCCTTTTGCAACCGTCGTACCAATGTTCGCCAGTCCACCTAGGTGATGTTTATTTGTAAAGCTTATTTCCACCAAGTTTCTCCTTTTTCTCCTTACATCGCTATCCGGTGTACCTGACTAAAATCAGGGTCAGTTGTAATCGTTTATCTTTTTCTTTTATATCGAAGCCAGAAATGAAGGTGATTAATGGCTTACCTTGGTGGGATCGGACGGTCGATCACGCGGACCCATCTCATCGAAAAGAGTCCGCGGTGCATATTTAAAATCGTTCATGGATCGTATGATGGGCGATTCAAGTAAAAGTGAAGACTGTGGCAAGTCTTTACCGAATGAAACATGGGAATACTCCGAATCCGTCATGAAAGCAGGTTAAAAAAGGAGACTACTGACCTTGTCCCTGCTGCCGTTCGAACACACTAAATTTGAAGGCTCAGACAGGCAAGGTGCACGTGATTTTTTGCATAGAACGGATTTACAGACAAGCGCTAGCTTTTCCTTGTGTACAAAAAAAGCATTCTTAAACAATAGAAATAATCAAATGCGTATTGAGAATCTTCAGGTACGTTGGAAGAGACATTTTATTATGGCAACAAACACATACCTATTCAACCTATGCTACTCTCAACCATACTGCCGAAGGAAATAGCAGTCCATATAAGGAATAAGGGAATTGCTACGGACACTCTGTTGATAGAAACTGGATTTATGGACACTCATGTTTACAAACACTCAGGTTGTGGATGTTCAAGAGCTTCATTAACATTTATTTACTATTAGCCTTTTTAAGAAGTTATTCGGTGGTCGCTTTGATAGAGATTATATGAGTGTTTGTAGCAATTCCTAAGAAATAATCATATTCTGCGGCATTTCTAATGATCTCGCTCTACGTGTGCCATTGGGCTTTTTTTTCCTTTGTCTCTGATAGGGAACTCATTATGCGTAACAGTACTAAAAGCAACTTTCCGATTTTCGAAATAGTTTATCATGTTAAGTTGTACTTGCAGGTACCTCAATAACATTTTTTTGTAGTAATCTATGTTAAACGTCTCAACAGTGTTAGTTATCTAAATGCGATGCTGAGAAAGTATTTTTCGTAGCTATAATTCCAGGTTTGGATGATTCATGTACAGATGGTCACAGGATTGCTGGAACGTCGCTAGACTTTCCGATCCTTAATCGTTCTCATACACACATGGAAACGTTCTGCATCCTTCAAACTAACAGATACATAGCTCTTTTTCAACACAGGTTAGCTGCATATAACAATCTTTGAGATATACTTCTGCGCCAGAGGAAGTAGGAGATGATGGCTGCGTGACCGAATCTTCCATAGCTCCTGGACATTGAGCCTTTAGGAAGTCAAGTAGCCTTCCTTGTATGACATGATCCTCCGAAACAACAGTATTTGTGCAAAACGACATCCAGAAATAATGGATGTATGCTTGATAATGAGTCCACCAAGTATTAAGATTGAATATGATGACGTTCATCCCAATCGCTGAGGAATACATCGTTGACAAACATAAATAGAATTTTTCTGAAAATACTTTATACGCAACACGGGTATCAATAGGCCGCTTTAAAAAGGCATCCAATATTCCATCTCAACAGCACAAAAAGTAATGCAAAAGATAATCAGCAAGTATATCCGCTATCACAAAGTAACCAGGATATGCTTTTTGCACGCTCTACATGTCTTCAATGGTAGAATCACTCTTGAGTTTGTAGTGATTTTCCTGCATTTCGATGATAACGCGTGCCTACAGGCTCTTCACTAGACGTGGTCCCAGAAACAAGCATTTTGGCAACAAAATTTTGATTCACATTAAGAATGTCTCTTATGTTATTCATATGAACGGCTGGATGTGCCCCTCCCTGATGCCTGTGCACCTTGATAAACTATTTTGGAGATATTTTAGTTGAATTTCTTCAGGCGCAGCATCGTTTGCATAAATTTTCTTACAATAAATAGCTTGTCAAGACAGAATACCAAAGAAGGAAGTTAGCCAGCCTCCAGATTTTAACATACACTACCAAGCTGTATAAGCAATTTCTGATGAAAAATGGATAGAAGCTCGACCGAGACAATGCCACACTTGTTATAAAGTCTACCCATGTCGAGCTTTTCCTGTAGAACGATCATCCATCAATAGGATGTGTACTAACTTATGCAATTATTTCTAGATAGCATAGCTATATAGGGAACGGAAATCAGCGTGCCAATTTTTTATCTTCTCCCGTTTCATAAAGTTGTTGACAATTACGGAAATCTATTTCTTATGGGAAAAATTCAACAATTACTCTTACGGACCAAACGGATGATTTGTTTGCATTTCTAATATCTTGGAGCTGTATGGTTTTGGTCTAAACGCTATTTATTTTGGCGTGATGGTTAACAGACAATGATCTTCATTTATCTTGCTGCACATCTAATATAATGCGATGATCTATCCTGACAGTGAAGTTTCTTTATATTGGACTTGCTGCTAACCACCGCTGATAGATAACAAAAAGAACGAGTTTATGCCTTCGACATCAAAACGACAAAGTCTCTAGATTATGCATATGAATTTCTGTTGACATGTAAAACGAATCAGATGAACTATGGTTTATCGAGATGCTTCGCCAAACTTGTCACTATTATTAAACGTGTGTGGCTACAGTCAAACTCAGAACAAAAAAAAAGCAAGACACAAAAATATACGATACACTATTGCGATGTCTTCAAAGAGTAGGTATTCAAGGAAGACAAAAAAAATGGAGTAATGGAGATGCGATAAACTTTTCGGTTAGGTGTAACATCTTTAAACGGCAACAAACTTTGGTTTTGGCGATTTTTGAGTTCGTGGTCCTTTACCAAGTTCAGGATAAATTCATGCGCTGTATTATATGCAGCATGATCTACTTTATCATTCTAAGTTATCTCAGGGCGACTTGTTCTGTGAGAATCAACAAACTTCTCGTGTGCGTAGTAGTTCGTCGCCTGTATTGTAGATAGGCGTAATGCTTAACTATATAAAACAATCACGGAAGATGGAGACATTGATAAGGGGTCATCTAGGCCATGATGAAACTGGACTGGTCCAATGCGGCCAGGAACCGTCGGATCACTAGCCATTGTATGGTTGAAGCGAAGTACCAGATCGACATTCCAAGCCGAGCCGCCGACCTTGCTTTGTATAAATATTAGTTTTACTCTTTACACCGGCTCGGTCTTGTACAAATGTCCTTACTGGCAGACTTTCCAGCATTGACCGGACCCTTTGACGTGGGTTGTCAGGATATCGAGTGGAGTCCACAGAAAAAAACAGATAAGGCTGTGTTGTTCAGGTTATATTATCCTGCCATTGTTACCCATAAAGATCAACAAGCACACTGGATCTCACACAAGGAATATGCTCTTGGTGAGTGGATCGACGTGAAATCTGCAACAGATGGCTCATTGCTCCAACCATAGCCCTTTGTGATATGGCACGTCTGCCTTCTTTCTTAGCAAACTGGCTTTCTATACAAGCCGCGCATAAACGGACGAGAGCGTATATGGATGCGCAAGTACTGGAACCGACAAAGGCTTATCCTGTCATTATATTCTCGCACGGCCTAGGTAAAAGAAACGACAGGGATATATATATATACTCTGACGCGATATAACCATTGTTGACTGTTATACTAGCCAGGCGGCAACCGGCATTTGTACTCTTCTTTCTGTCAGGACATGGCTAGTCATGGCTTTGTAGTGGCTGCGATGGAGCATCGCGACCAGTCTGGCAGCTTGGCGAAAGATGGCGATGGTAAATGGATTCGATACGCCGACTTACCACCGGAGGTATGGGAGTTCCGGCACGAACAACTCCAATTCCGTGTAAAGGAAGTGAATCAATGCATTCAGGCTCTGAAAATGCTTTCTCAAGGCCGGCTTGGACAAGAGTTTCGGGGGATCTTGGACCTGAATTCCCTTGTCATTGCCGGCCACAGTTTTGGCGGAGCCACCTCTGTAAGGTTCCGGCCCTTCTATTTTCTATGTTTACTAAGAGGTGAGTTGTAGATCCTGATGTTGAATCATCCACGAACGCCGTTCAAATGTGGTTTGTTGCTTGACCCATGGGCTCAACCGTTAATGATGATGGAGCAACTTGGCCGACTTTGCCGACCCGTACTCGCCATCCTAAGCGAGCAATTCTCATTTTGGCCCGACAATTTCGAGTCGGTCCGGGAGATCCTGCAACAGTCCCCACAACCGCTTTGCTTATCTCTTACCGGTACTGCACATCAACATCAATCCGATGTTTTGGTAAACTTATCGAAGAAAAAAAAAGAACGAAAAAAGACTCACTTATCTTGTACCCCGTAACGGAATAGCTGGTACTTCGGCGTTTGAGTCGGTTTGATTTCCGTTCTCCTTTCCAAATTGACCCAGTTGTTGCTATTGATTTGAATACACGAGCAGCCGTTCCATTTATTCAACAAATCCTGCAGGCGGGAGTATTGGATCATATATTTTTGGACCCCAACCATTTTGTTCTTCACTTTCCAGAGCCATAGCTTAGAATGACATCTACAGCAAGTAAAAACAAAAGAAAAACAAAGAAAGGAAAAGAAAAAGAAAAACATCATGAAATAAAAACGACTAGTAACCCGATTTGTCTGCGAGCCATAGAACTACATCTCGCCACTAGTATCTGTTAAAAGGAGATTCTTTGAGTTGTGAAGCCTTTCTTGAGCGAAGGCCATAGCGGTAGCCTGGGGTACCATATTTTTGTGAAGATGTTCTTGTAACCCCTTAAATGTATAGTCACATCGTTTTCGACCTTCTCACTTCACATCTGCTCAGTATCGCTCTATCCAATTACATTCGCAACGGAACTTTGGATAGAGGTTAAATAACAGTTTGTGCTTTAAAGGGTCTCTTGTAACGCTGGTCGTTGGGACTTAAATTCTGGTTGCAGAGGAAGCAGTACTGAGTACAGCATTCAGGGTTGTTTAAATCTTCCTGTCCGTATTTGAAGCGCCTTCATTTCGTCTTCCCTCCGGGCTTCTGTCTTCGTCGTATCACAGACCTCTCTCTTCCAGAATTCGCCTAATGCCTTTGAATTCTTGTCATGTCTTTATATGGTCATTCTTTCTTTGTTTGCATCGCATTTTATACAACATATGGCCCTTTTCTCACTTTTCTCTTTGAAGTAAATACAATTATGCTCTGGTCAATGTGTTATATTTTATGTTCTTTACCATGTAACTAGTTTGGTACACCATAACAAAGTACTCGTGGTATTTCTTGCCCTGCAATTTGAGATACAGTCTCCGCCATAGTGATTTAATTGGTGTGGTGACAGTAAACAAAAGACCACCTTTTTAGTCCAAAGAATTGGCGTCTCATCGTATTCTACGCGTGTTTGATTATCCCTTGCAGCAACATATAACAGTACTACAGCCACAGAGATCATAAAAGTTCATACTGACACCCATCCATTCTTGACAAAAAGGATGTGTTCTATCATACATGACATATTTACATTACAGAACAATGGGTAGAACAAGAAGTCTGAATACCAACAAAAGGTACTATGGTGCAAACGCTCTTAAATAACCAAATTTTTCACTTTGTAACATTTATATTTTTTCAATCGTCGACACCATCTATGGTTATACAGTCACCTGGCAAAAAAAATTGACAAATGAAAATCTTAGAACGAGTCATGCTAAAAAGATTTTATCTGTAAGTATTGCTGTTTTTGTCACAGCGAGGAGGTGTCAACGGCGAAATGCGACTGGTCGAACTGACCATGTGAAGGGGCGGTGGCTGGTAGGAGCATGTTTCTACTTGCATTGACATTGCGTTGCCATAACGTGCCGCAGGTTTGGCAACCGAGCACGGTATGCAGCGTTCCGCATGCTTCTTCGTGCAACCGTATATTTGTCAGGTTCTTTTGATGGCATTTGGAGCGAACCTAAGGTCTACCATTAATACGGGATGCATTCACACCTTTGTTAATATTACCTTCGATGTATTGTATTCATCAATACGCCCATGACGAGCAAGCTAGCATTTTCTGATATCTTTCAAACCACTATATTCTGGTGGACTGGGCAATTTTTGGCTAACAACAGTTTTCCTTTTGCTGTGAAATATGTTTGGATTAATAAGTACCCATACATCGGCTACTAACGACTTACCCTTTTGGAATTTCTTTGGAGGCATTTCAACAAAAAGGCAAGGAGGTAGTCCTTTCGAAGATCCTGGTAAGACCTTATTTGTTAGTTCCAAAATCACAATTGCAAAGAAAAAAATAACGTACTTACCTAACCAATAGGCTTATATACAACGAAGCCGTCAAACAGTCTTGGTCGAACACGTCCATCAATTTGCTTACAGCCCAAGGAACTACATCACTATATTAAGAATAAATATGAGCCTTAAAAAGCGCCGATGGTTTTTATTTGATTATTCAGGAACCGGGGGCAGTTGGCAGTTTGTTTGTTGCAGAAAGGACATCAGTACAGATAACCGGCTCCGTGCGACCTAATTTCCCTTTAAAACTGTTAACGATGGATCTGCACTATTTACATTCCTACTGGGCAACTCTTACCAAAGGAAAATGGTCCATCAGAAACCGGCTTCCTTGATACACCAGCATCTCAGACGAAATAACATGACTGATTTCAACAATACTTAGATACTTGCATTAAGTTAAAGTTGCAGGCTCAGCAAAATTTAAACGGTGCTGGTCCAAGATTTAGTGATGCAAGAAGCAATCAAAGTGCCAACATCTCTTTTCCACTATTTTCAATGGTTATTCAAGAACAGAACGATAAGTTATCTTCGCATACGGTATCTGCACTTCTTATCTGTATGTATTCATCTAATCATGTGGTTCTATCAAGATTGACTTGAGTTTGCGATCTGATATTATCAGTCAGTACACACATGGCATTCATTTCGATGGACAGATAGCCATGCGTTCTGCGTTGAATATTCAATATGACAAACATGATTCTGAGACTATCTATCGATATAATGACGATATGCTATTTGTGGAGTATGAGCGCACAAGAACCGTGGCAGTGAAAACCATGATGGCTGAACTATTACTGGATGACGACTTTCATAAACACTCTCCGGGAACGTTTGCTTACGATGTTGCAGCAAAACGTAATTGTAGTTCCCACAACCAATTTGAATCTTTGGCCGACAAGAAATCAGCGACGTATCTTGTTTCCTACATATCGTATGTCGAGGTAAACCGCCATCAGTGTTTTCAATGAAACGGAAGACAAATAAGGTTTATATTAGGCGTATGTACCTTTTGAATGTATTACCGCAAACGCCAGTTTTAAGGAATCAATAACACAAGCTCTAAGATACAGAACAAACAAAGAAAAATACTATGCACTACAGAATGTTTTTCAACAATTTGGGTACTACTATCCTTCGAAATTCTTGCTAGGTACAACGAATTTGTTGGATAAATAGAAACAAGTAACAGTATTTTATAAGGTGGTAGAGTTGCTATGAAACATCGTTCCTCTATAGCAGATCATAACAGCGTTGCTACAAGACAAAATATGACGTTTGGGCATTTCATCATAGGTACGTTTGACTGCACCTATGACAACTTCTGACTTTTGTAGTAGGTGGTGAACCTGACTTTTATTATGGGAAGGGACCCGAAATATGGAAAGAAACCATCAAGTCGCAACCAGTGATAATCAAACTGGAAGAGTTAAAACCGTTGTACTCTATTCTCGACGAGTATGAACAAATTCAACTAAAAGAAGTTTACGACAAGGAACTTCCAGATGATAATTATGTATTCTACAACTGTCCAGTGAATTTTACAGCAGCTAGATTAGAAGCTAATCAACGCGATCAGTATCTGTATTATTTTCCGCATACACTGAGAGAAACTGGTATACGTCCGACAGAAAAATGTGAAGGTATCAAAATAACGTTCTTGTTCAAAGAATATTTTTTAACTTACACGTCTTCGTAGGATATATTATATTTTGTGGACTCGGATAAATTGACAAAGGATTTGAACGAGGGCCGTATTCACCCAGCCACCGTCTGTTTCGTGCCGAAGCGTTTACAGCTCGACCATACACCTATTAGATATGGTGACTCAGTATACATACAGTTAGCGCACTTTCACTATGAATACGTCCAAGGAAAACAGGGAATATTTTTGTCGCTGTTACCACGTACAAATTCGACTTTTACTCGGCAAAACGAAAAACCTGCTGACCTTTACGGACAGTATGTTGCTGTTGCTGCTACACTATTGTCACCAACGTTGATACAAAAATGGTAAAGATATTATTCATTCATGTACAGAGCTTAAAGCCTATACCTATGCCGTCATTAGGAAGATTTTACAGTATGCCGCGGATTACAGTAGTCCAAAGGAATCGAACGTCAATAGTGATAGAGCAGACTCAGCGGACAAAGATGAAACAGAGGACAGAGACGACTATGTTTGTTTCAACGATAAAATTGTCTTGCAAGGTGAAATATCAGATGATGCCGGCAACACGACACTTGTGAGATTATGTCTTGCTCCACTACAATACTTATATACAGCGCTCCCAACCAAAGAGGTCATAGACCCTTTTTTATCATCAGTTTCTCTAGCCTCACTAGCTGCAAGTCTGGATGACCAACATAGCAGTGCTAATGTCGGCTTTCACCTTCGACCTCGAAGAATACAGTCAGAGAATTCCTCAAGGTGCGACATCGTTAAAACGCTTGCTAGCTACTGGAATAGAGGAATCAAACTTGATGGACAATATGTAAGCTCCCCATTACTGGATATGTACGACACTATTCCTGGACAAGCGTCTGAGTTTATCTCCGAGCGCCTTAAAGACAAAAATGGCGTGTCCATGGAAATATTTAACGACGTGGATGTGGATGGAAATAGCCTGCGTTTTAGCACAATGTTTGATTCTATGTTCCGACCTCATCTTATGGTGCAATCCTCTAAACAGAGGGAGTGGTCATCGCCCATTGTCAATTCATGCGTCTTGGTGATGTATAGTCCGTGCTACGAGGTATGTCAAGTACCTTGAGAATTCAGGACCATAACGTCGTATATAGTTGTGTCTTAACGATGGTGTGCAAGCAAATGTTGCGTTTATTAATAACGTTATACTAGCGCTTCGACTGCCTACCGAAAAACAGATATCCGAAGAACTTGAAAAGCTGTTTCACATATACGGTTTTTTTTTCGCCACAGAGATAGTACTAGGTAAGTACCTTATGATCTCAGGTAAGAATCCTCATTAGTGTTCTTTAGGTGGAAAAATTATGGTCGAGTGTGATCGAGATCTTCTAAGCTCTTTGGAAACAGAAACTTCCTCAGAAGACAGCGAAGCCAGAATAAAGGATGCAATCCAAAATGCTATTCGTGCAGGTCATAAATATAAAATTGTCGGTAAGAGAACATAACTTGATCATAAAAGCGCGTGACATAAATTCTTTCCCTATACAAGGTGGTGATGCTTCAAGTTTAATCCGTACAGACAGGTGTTCCTCATCGGCTATTTATAATAATGCGCTCGAAAGATGGGCACAATCAATCCAGGCAAACCCGGCTATTATTCAATTTAAAGGACTTATTCCAACCTATTACCTACTTCCAAACGACATGAAAATGACCACAGAAGCTATACTGAAGGATACACTCCTCAACCGCTTCTTAGATCAAGGTACCTACGATCAAACAGAACATATCAGGCATCATTCCATAAATGCAATGCAAAGCTACAGTCCAATACCTTTTTCACAAGATCCACTTGCACGACATCGATTGTGGTTTATGTACGCGAAAGGCTTTGGCGTTAGTCCCACCTATATCGAAATCTGCGACCAGGTAGCTGAAGCTGTTGATTGTAACAAAGTAGATGCGCAATATAACCTTGGTATTATTCACATGATTGGAAAACACGTTGCTCAAGACCAGTCTGAAGCGTTTGAATGGTTTTTAAAGGCTGCTCGACAACACAATGACAGAGCACAATATAGGCTAGGTTGTATGTACCTGGAAGGTAAAGGTACGGAGCAAAATTGCGTCAAGGCAATCGAATATTTTGAAAAGGCAGCTGAGAAAAACAACTGTGATGCGCAACACCGTCTTGGGATGATGTATATTTCTGGCCAATACCTTGGTCAAGATTATAGCAAAGCATTCGAATGGTTTAAGAAGGCAGTGGATCATGGTAGTTCGGATGCAGAATATCGTCTTGGTATCATGTATCTATCTGGTGAAGGAGTTAGCCAAAACTACGCTAAAGCGTTGGAGTGGTTCCAAAAAGCTGCTAGTCATAATAATGATGACGCAGAAAACTGCCTTGGTGTTATGTATGTGAATGGAACAGGAGTGGATCAAAATTACAAGAAAGCACTTACATGGTTTACGAGAGCTGCAACAAAAGGGAATGCAAAATCTCAATATAATCTCGGAGTAATGTTCGATCATGGCATAGGCATTGAAAGAGACGTTTCTGTAGCTCGAGGATGGTTTGGAAAAGCCGCCAGTCAAGGTGATAGCGACGCACAGTACAACCTCGGTGTAATGTACCTGTTGGGCGAAGGCGTAGAAAAAGATCCCTTCACAGCGCTAAACTTCTTTACCAAAGCTGCAGCGCAGAACCACACCCAATCACAATACAATCTTGGATGCATGTATAGCAACAACATTGGAGTGAGACTTAACTACGTGAAAACATTTCACTGGTTTAGTCTTGCTGCGGACAACGGAGACAGTGCCGCGCAGACTAATCTTGCCATTATGTACATGGGAAACATCGGTATTCGCCAAGATCACAGCAAAGCACTAAAATGGCTAAAGAAAGCTGCGAATTGCAACGACTCTATCGCAAAACACTATCTACGACTTATGTACCGTAGTAACGCAGTTATTACAGATGATTACGATCAAACGTTCAGCAATGCTGCTAAACAAAGCTGTGCAAGCGCCCATAAAAGTCTAGGAGATGCATACTACCATGGAAAATGTGTGTATAAAAGTTACAAGAAAGCATTCGAATGGTATAACAGCGCTGCTGGAAATGACAACGTCGAGGCGCAAATACTACTTGGAAATATGTACATAAATGGGAAAGGGGTAGACCAAAACTACGATAAGGCGGTTGAATGGTACAGAAAAGCAATAGATCAAAACAATAGCGAAGCACAAGTCAGTCTTGGGAATATGTATACAACTGGAAAAGGGATAGATCAAGACTACTGTGAAGCACTCATACTGTACAAAGAAGCAGCTGGTCAAAATAATTCCGAGGCACAACTCAGACTTGGAGATATGTATAGAGATGGAAAAGGAGTAAATCAAAGCTATTATGAAGCGTTTGAATGGTACAAAAAAGCAGCTAGTCAAAATAATCCCGAAGCTCAAGTCAGGCTTGGAGATATGCACAAAGATGGAAAAGGAATAGACCAAAATTGCTCTAAAGCACTTGAATGGTACAGAAAAGCTGTTGATCAGAACAGTGTCGAGGCACTGGTTAGGATTGGAGATATGTACAGAGATGGAAAAGCAGTAGAGCAGAGTTATGATGCAGCGTTTCAATGGTACAGAAAAGCAGCTGATCAGAGAAATGCAGAGGCACAGGTCAGACTTGGAGATATGTACAGAGATGGAAAAGGAGTAGGTGAAAACTACGATGAGGCATCGGAATGGTATAGAAAAGCAATTGATCAGAACAGTGCCGAGGCACAGGTCAGACTTGGAGATATGTACAGAGATGGAAAAGAGATAGATCGAAACTATGATAAAGCGCTTGAATGGTACAGAAAAGCAACTGATCAGAGAAGTGCCGAAGCACAGGTCAGACTTGGAGATATGTATAGGGATGGAAACGGAGTAGGTGAAGACTACGATGAAGCATTGGAATGGTATAGAAAAGCAGTTGATCAGAACAGTGCCGAGGCACAGGTCAGACTTGGGGATATGTACAGAGATGGAAAAGGAGTAGGGCAAAGCTATGATGAAGTGTTTGAATGGTACAGAAAAGCAATTGATCAGAACAATACTGAAGCACAGGTCCAAGTTGGAAATATGTATAGAGAGGGAAAAGGAGTAGATCAAAGCTACCATGAAGCGTCGGAATGGTACAGAAAAGCATCGGATCAAAACAATACGGAAACGCAAGTCAGAATTGGAGATATGTACAGAGATGGAAATGGAGTAGAGCAATGCTACGATGAAGCGCTTGAATGGTATCTACAAGCAGCCTGTCACAACGATGCTGAAGCGCAAGTCAGAATTGGATATATATACAGAGATGGAAAAGGGATAGATCAAAACTGCAGTGCAGCATTTGAATGTTACCTACAAGCAGCCTGGCAGAACAACGCTGATGCACAGGTTAGGGTTGGAGATATGTACACATGTGGGAATGGAGTAGATCAAAGCCATGATAAAGCAATTGAATGGTTCAGAAAGGCTGCAGATCAGAACAATGCCGATGCATATGTCAGACTTAAAGATATATGCAAAGACGAAAACGCGGGGGACAAAATGTTTAAATTGTACGGCTAGCCTAGAACGTATTAGCTTTTGGAGGGTACAGTTGTTGTTCTATGACCTTTTCGCCCCCGATAGATACTACAGGATTTTTGTTTATATATAGTTTTCCATTTTTTCTGATGTTTCTAGTAAAGGCTAATTTGTGCGGTGTCTCAAGTTTAGTTGACGTACCTAATCTCTAATGTAGTTGCATCCACTGTCTCGGGCTTTGAGCTTACAAGTTCTCTGAATATCAAGTCTATATGGAGTGATTCACCATTGTAGCAAGCTTCACAGTGGCTACGACAATATGCGTACACATACCCCTAGCACTGACTTCATATGTTTTGATGCTAGAAGAGGTAATCACGTATCTGCTGCATGTGGGATAAAAGGTCGTTGTCGCTCCTGCTCTGACGTCCAATAAGGACCGTAAATTTTGACCCCATACCACGCTATGATGTACTGTATAGCGAGTTCTTTGAAGCATGGCCTCTTCCACTTTTGAGCAAGCAATAACTCTTCCTGTATTAATTTACAAACGCCTGATATTGTTTTGACCATTCTTCGCTGAGATGCATTCACCTCTGTTTCTTCAACTGATACCAAGGTTACCCGGTATCTGATTAAACTGGCTGCTAAGATATCCTCTCCCTTCTGCCTAAAAATACTCTCAAATCATAGCAGATGTGCTGTGGTGCTTCGTAGTCCTAACTGTTGCCTTGTTAAAGCACCATGGCAAATAAATACGGCAAAGATGATTGTTATCCGTTAAGACATGTTCCTATGTTTCGTCTTTCTGCATATAAAATTGATAGCTTTGTATATCCGGACGATCTCTCCCTTCTCGTTCATCCGAAGCTGCACAACATATCAAAGCGGACTGGTCATATTTGCTCGCCCTAAAACCCAGCTATACCCGGAAGCACATGCACGTGGATAAGCAAACAGTAACATAACCAACACGTACAGCGGGCGTCCGCCGTCACACATCACGAACGCGCCGACAGAGTATGGCTATCCTAACTGTTCCAGGAACTTAAATAAATGCTGTGCCCGTAAGGGGTCAGACTGTCTTCAAAGAGCACCGTTCATTCATCAGTCTAAATGCTATAACTATGACTTACGTGGTCTGGGTCCCTTGTGGAGGTGGAACCTATTGAGCAGCATAAGAACCGTTTATGATTAATATCTCTAGTACACTTAATCCCTCAAAAGTCCACCCATCCTTCGGCAGCGGTGATGAGAAGGAAGGATATTGCTCCTAACAGTGGCACCTTTTACCATAATTATCTGCAGAGGTCTTGAGGTGATGCTGTGTGTAACAATAGTTACTTAAATATTAAGCAATGAGGCGTTAGCACAGCCGAAACGGTTCAGGATAGCGATCTTTCGGCCTAGACAGTAGACAAATAGACCTGGGTGATTTAGTAGCTGCGATTAACTAAAGCACTTACCGGGAATATGATATTAAAAACAGAGCGGAAAGAAGAGAAAATAAACGTTCCTTTCTCTTTATACCATCAAATCCCGGTATCTGAAATGTCTTTGCACGAGGAAGAGAATCCTATCTTTGATACACAATAAAAAAGAGCATAGTGTGCCAAGTATACTATTGGCTTAATGTAAAAAAGAACTACTTTCAGGCGGAAAGTTGAAGCCAACGCAAAATTATTTTCTGACTGGCGCGAAATGAGATGCCAATTTCTTGTGCCGACAGTTGTTTTTTTTTTCTTTTTGCTCTTCACATTTACATGAATTATCTCGTCATGGATAGAGTATCCGAAGCTGCAGCCCACGATTTGGCTGAAGTTCGAAAGCTAATCGAGGGAATGAATGCATTGGTAAACAGCCAAGCCATGCAACAGCAACAGCAGCAGCAACAACAACAGCAACAGCAGCAGCAACAGCAACAGCAACAACAACAGCAACAGCAACAGCAACAACAACAGGCATCGCATCCTTTGTCCGATCCACGTTCTCCGCAACAGCATTCATACCCATCGGTTAACGCATCTTCACCTGGGCAGCCCCCGCATTCGTTGCCCCAGCAAGATCCTAGTGCGGCTGCCTTCGTAGCAGCAGCGGTTGCCGCCGCGGCAGGAAATACACCAACGTCGACAGGTGCTTCTGATTCCCAATTGTATGTATGACTTTTTCTTTGTTGTAATCCGTCCTTTAAACCTACTGTCTTGTCAGCCGTGTCAATCACGCGTCGGGTAATTCAGCGGAAACGAACACAAACGCGGTAGATGCCGCTCCTCCGGGTGGAATCATCGTGGAGGTCAATCATTTGTTGTTCAATCGGACGTTATACTTCCAGTTAGCTCGTAAGTAACTGTGCCTGACAACTTGCACGATTTACTGATGCTTTCTCGGGAAACAGCTGATGCGACAATCGAGCCTTTGATTACCTGGTTGCGTGTGTCTTTTAACGACAGTTCAATTTCTGGAATGGTACTTCAGTATAAAGGGTTTGATGGGTTGTGGAAATGTCTTTTGAATCGTAAGTGGTTTGCATTGCATTCTCCTCGATCTGTTTGTTGACTTTCTCATGCCATCAAGGCGATGACTCGTTGAAACGCATCTTGAGACAGACGATGAAAGGAACAAGCATGCTGCAGATGAGAGTACCGCGTGAACAGGATTTACTGAGTGTAAGTACACGGCAAAGGAGACACTTTCGCCTCATGCAACTTGTGCTAGTCTGGCTATACCGATCGTCGCTTGCTGGCATTGACGAAACCGGGTGCATGAACTACTTGCGTTGTTTGGTATTGAAGCATGACATACGCCTCTTCCCACCTTTTTTTCACTCCCACTCTTCCCCCTCTCCCTTTTCAAGCAGTTCTCGCTCCCTCTACCTTTATTCCTGCTTGACTGTTTGGTTTTCATTTGGCATGACACACATAAAACTGCTATCAATGCCATCAGCAAAACGTTGTAGCACATGGTAAACATTCAATGTGAGTAGGAAATGGGGACGGCAGGATGAGAAAACAAGAGCGCTCATTGCTCCATTCCTGTATATTGAGTGATTTATTGTCTTTGGAACAAATGTAAAACGGGTAGTATTATTTTATAAACAAATAGAAAGGGATATAAGATGGATAGTAGAAAGGCAAGGGAACGAGCATAAGGGATACATATGTTATAACAACTATTTATAGGGAAACCCATTTTTTACATGATAAAACAGTTGGATGACTCGAGACGATCTTGCGTTGGTAGCGTAGACGGCTGGGTCTTGGTGCTTGGAAGGTTTAACTTCTCCTCTGCGAGACGATAGCCTTTGGATGCAGCCTTGCCAAAGTACTCGAGTGCGCGTGCGTAGTCGGGTACGACGCCATTACCAGTTTCATAGCACATGCTAGAAAACACATTGAGTTCAACGCTTCATCGCCACTCCTTTCCTATTTTTTTTCCCTACCCCAGCATGTATTCCGCTTGTGCCAGACCCTTTTCAGCTGCTCGCTGGCACCATTTAAAGGCCATCTCAGGATGAGGCAAAATGTAACCTTGGATACCTTGAGCATACATACCCGACAGGGCGAGCATGGCTGGCTCGTGGCCATTCTCGGCAGCTCTAGCAAAATAGTGGAAAGCTTGAGCAGAATCAGGCGAGTAACCCAGCAATCCTTGTTGATGAACCAAACCGAGCTGATACATCGCTGGTGGAAAACCAAGGCGTTCTGCCTTGTGAAGATAGTGAACAGCCAGCCCTACATTTTTTCGTGATAGCATGTCTTCTCTTGTCAAGCCGATGCGTTCCATATCGTCGGAATACACACAGCTTAGAGCAAAAGCTGGCTCGGCACTCTCAGCTCCATTACTGTCTGCTGCTTCTTGGAGATACACCAGCCCCTCCTTGATGTCCTTTTTCTGATTCATCTGACCGCGTAGAAGGATCTTGGCCATTTTCTGTTTTCATCAGTTGTTATTCTACTTAGTCCCTCTTTTTTACATAGTCTGTGTATAGGTGTGCCCTTACATAAGCTGCCAGCGTATGGCCCTTGGATGCTGCCATTTTGTAACATCGTACCGCTTTGGTCATCTCATCACGTTGCTTCCAGTACCGTGCTAATTCATACTGAGCTTCTACACAACCTGCTTTGGCTGCAGATTGAAAACACCGCGCGGCCTTTGTAGGTTGAGCACGTTGGTAGGCGTCGCTCACACACCCGCCGTCTGGGCCTCCTAAGAGCCAGCGACCCTTGATCAGTAACGCTTCAGGTTTGCCTGCTTTGGCCAATCGATCAATCCAGTATTCCGCTTCTTGCAACAGCCGGCGACGAGTTGTCGATCGAGCGGCGTTTTGAGGCGTGGGCTTGTCCTCGTACAGCTGCGCAACGTCTAGCAGATAGTTGGCATATGTCATTTGGACCTCTTTGTCGTTGGTTTTGGCTGCCATCCGGCGGTACGTCTTGATGGCATCTTTATCATGCGTTAGACTGAAAGATGCAATATTCAATCGCGAGGTGGCTGTCGGCGCATCCAGCGTACTACTCACTGGCGTAGACAGAGATGGATGAAGAGGCATAGGGTGGCTCCCACCAATGGCTGGCATCCTCACCGAGGGAACAGCAAAAGCACACCCAGCTTCGTGGCCGTCGACATGTGTACAGTGACACGGTCGGGAAGAAGCCATCGAGCCCCAACGCGAAAGGAATGGATCAGTGGATGGCTCCCCTGTGCTCATTGGTGGTAAACTGGAGGACAGGCAAACAGAAGACGCGCTGCGTAACGATAGTGTGGACATTTCTTCTTCTAGCTGTTGTCGTTGCTGTAGAACAAACGCGATTGGTGTGGTAAATCTGTTTTCATCGTAGCTGTTCTTATCTATCGTCTTCCTCTCCTCCTCTTCGTCTTCCTCCTCCTCGTCTTCTTCTTCTTCTTCGTCCTTCTCACTAGCTGTAGTAACGAGTTCTTTGGATCCACGACGACGAAGGATCGTTTGGGATTCATCCAGAGAAGGAGCATCGCTGGAATTGCTTTGTTCAGAGGGGAAGACGAACTCCGATGGTATGCTCATGTGAGGAAGTGCTGGATCTTGGGAAGGATCGATATGGCTGTCAGATGTACAGCTGACCGCCGCGTGGTGTTCCTCAGGGCCAGGAATAATTTCTTTCTTGGTCTGGAGGCTTTCATTTTCTTGATCCGCTGTTGCCGCCTCCTCGGGACCGAAGGTTGGTGAAGTTTCTTCTTCAACTACTTCTACTTCTTCTTTTGTGCTTGGGATGATGGTGTATGCGGCTATATGAGTTTCATTGGATTCCATCAGAGTGCTTTCCTTTTGTTCTGCTGTTGTTATTGTCGTGCTCCATCGCCAGCCATCAGCAGATCGATGGTGTCGTGCAACAGGGAAATGATCCGCAGTATCTTCTAGCGCAGAGGCCTCCTTCTTCTCCTCATCCTCGCTAACATCCAGCTCAGAAGCTTCAGAAATAGATTCACTATCTTGATCTTCTTCAATAGGCTCCAAACCAGTTGTGCGACGTTCCCAAGGAATAGAATCGCACACCCCCCGCACCACAGGCAATGGCAGCATGCTTTGGCGCTGGCTAGTAACACTTGGAAGCTTTGGTAATGGTTTCCTTAGTTGTCTTGCTGGTTGAGTTTGTTGTTTACTTTCTTCTTTCTCTTCATCTTCTGTCTCCTCGTCATCGTCCTCACCATTATTTTCCTGGATAACTAATGTTCCTCTTGTTGTTGGCAGATCAGGCAGAAGTTCCTGGACGGTAACAATGCGTTTGATCGGGAGGGTTTCGATAGCTGTCGTGGAAGCATGGGTCGACCATTGCGGTTGCTGCGGCCGGTTTGACTGTGCATAAAGCATAGTGGTGGTCATTCTTATTCAGGTAAGAAAGAGAGTGTAAAAACAGTTGTTTAAGAAAAACTAAAAAGTAGGAAAAAATAAAAACAGTTGCCTTGTTGAAAACAACCATGTTTATTTTTCTTGTTTTGGATCCATCGTAAACGAACTGCCTATTTAATCTATCGGCTTTTGCCTTTATTTGTTTCCGAAATAAAACACATATATAAAAAAACCTACCCGTATTATCATCTTGGACATTTTTGGACAAAAATGTCATGTAACTGAGCACAGTCAACATAGACATGTGTGCTACCATCATTCTGCAATTTCTTCAAATTCCCTTTTTTGGATACACTGTGTACTTGAGACCAACGATCTTGGTGGAGACACCTGTACTGCGATTCCCTGTCGCTCATAGATCAAGCAGGTTTACGATAGGGTATAGAAGTCAAGAAGACTATTCGCTTACATCCTTTTTTTTTTTTTTACTTGATAAGCATGTCCTAAAATGCCAATCTATTTTAAAAAGAAAAACGATGGTAATAACAATCCTTTCTAATTTCAAGTAGAGCCATTATTCGTGTGATTTTTACTTAGATACGTGTACATAAAAAAAGAGTCAAGGGATGGGGGGAATCATACTGGTTATAAAGCTTATTTAGAGCTGATGCCTAAATCAGCATAGCATTTGTCGCAGACGCGTTGATGTTGAGATGCCAACGCCTCCAAAGATTCAGCTGGCATCTTTGGGTCTTGTTGAATTTCATTCGCCTGCAAATAGGCTCTGGATGTTGAGCATCTATCACATACGATCAAGCCGCAGCGACGACAGTGGTGGCGACGAACAATCAGACCAAATCGGCGAGCGCAACGTCGACATTCCTTGGCTTCTGCGTCTGATTCCCATGCAAATGGTCTTGGACCTTGTTCTGTCGTATCTAGCGACTGTGAAGACAGATGCTGGCGAGGATCATGTCCACCGTGCCCAATGAGATCAATTTGGTTGATGCTTGAGTTCTCGTTCTGCAGAGGAGTCCATCCGAATTCAGGAGCAGCATCGCGCGACCATGGGTTGGTGTCGAAGTCTGCCGCTGTGGGCTCTGGAATGGGTGTGGGTGGGCCTTGGATAGAACGCACAAACCCCAGTTCACGCACCAGCTCCGGGTTTTGTTGTGTTGGTGGTGATGTAATGGGAGTTGATAGTTTGGATGCAGCAGGCATGATCTGTATAGTGAGTTGCTCAATATGAGTATGGTATAGTTTAGCCAGGTCGGAAGCACGACCCTTGCGATGCTGATTGCGATCCACTAGAACCAGACCATGTTTAAACAATGTCATCTTGTCTCAACTGCTGTGTCTTACCTTTAATGCCAGCTCGGAGAACTTGCAACGCTTCCTCGTAAGCCCGTAACTCATTTGTAAGACGTTGAATGGTGGGTGGGGTATCTGATTCTTCCTGCTTGACATTTTGGATCATATCCTCTGCTTGATAGAGATAATCTCCATCATTTTCTACAACCAAATTCGCTGGATCCATTCCTTGATGGCTTCCTTCACTAAGATCCATGCGCCGTTTCATCACCCGGACCCATCGACGTCGTCTCACCCAACTATGCCCACTGGTAGGGGCAACTGGCGTCCACATCTCATCTTTGTCCTCGAAGGAGCGAGAATATTGCCATCCAGAGGTAGGATCCACTCTAGGATCGCTATAATCAATTTGCCAGTCGGTCAACCAAAACCAGTTAGAACCGCCTCTGGTCGAGGGATCGGCCGGTAACTCGACATCATCCTTGGAACAAGGAGTACCGGATGGATGACGAGACCATGGTCCTCGTACATCCTGTTTTGTGAGTGCGGTGGGGCTAAACTGAGGTCGTGACAATCCGAAAATGGAGGTGCATCGCTGATTTTCGTGGATCACCACCATGACTGTGACATGGAATTCCAGCAAATCGTAGGTGTTTCCATGAGGGAGTCCAGTTGCTAAAGTGACCTGCATAAGACAGAATTATGTATTGTTGTTGCACGGACTTACTATCAAATTGATGCATGTCCCACCACTTTTTACCAGATTTCTCCAGCATTTCACATATGTACGATTTACCAGCTGCTGCGCTGACATCGTAAGCGGCCTCACTGAAATTGTTCTTGAGCAAGGGATTTGCATGTGCCTCGTCCAATAGATATTCCACGACTGACATATGGCCCTTGGATGCCGCATTGACTGATTACCCAAATAGAAGAAGAAGAAAGTTAGGGCACAGGTACACGCTCGGTCGTCCCTTCCACAACTTACTCAGGGGAGTATGACCCATCTTGCTTCGGCCGTCGACACGAGCACCGTTATCAACGAGTAACCGCACAATGGGGAGACAGGATTTTGAACAGGCATTATGCAAGGCTGTCCATCCATCTTTGTCTTTTTGATGGATGTTTGCTTTTTTTCGCAGTAGGTACTGCACCATATGGTAATGCCCGCCATAAGCTGCTTTGAGTAGCGCGGTCTACCAGAGGATATTTAATAAAAACACGAGGAACGATTCTCCTTACTTCTCCCTCCTTGTCTCTCGCATCAACAGAAACTTGGTATTCTTCAATCAAGCAGCGTGCGACTTCAATATGACCCCGAGATGCAGCAAAGTGCAGCGGAGTCAGACCAGTAGATGGGTGGTGCTCATTCACAGCCTTGAGCGGATCCTGTATCAGTTGCAAAATCTGCTGAAGTAAATTCAAGTTTCCAGTAGAAGCAATTGAATGAAGCGTTCGCTGATGTTGCTGTTTCTTTTTCTGCCCCTTGTTTTTCTCGAGCGGGAGAGAACCAGTGGATGGAGGCAATGGTGCCAAATGGGGTAGTTTAATAAAGTTGTTGTGGGCATGACCGTAGTATTTATGTGTTTCTCCTGGTACGGGTGGTGTACAGAACTCGATGAGCGTTGTGGTTGTCGCCATCTTTAGAAGAATCAAAGCAAACAAAAAAATAAAAAAGCGTCAGGACCCACAACGCTCTCTTATTTTTTTTCCAACTCCCCTTTTTTAACACGGCCCTGCTTCGATCGACATAGACCTACATACAGCCATAGTCATTCACTTTTAATATTATACACTGCATCTATCAAGCAAATTATATCCTATCGTGGCCATTGCTGGTAGAAGAAACTATAGTGGTTGTGCATTCTCTCGCTATTCTGCACTTTGATCACAGAACGATCAAAGCTTCCGAGCAACCTGTCTAACCGAAATCCACTAGCAAAGTACTTCAACTCTGGACATCTACCACACACACCGCACGTCACTGTTCCACCATATCTTACGTTTATCCTTAGGATGTACACCCGTTGTAGTTGTCGCACCCATTAAAACGTCAACGGTGAGCATACATCTCCTTTTTTTTTTTTGGTTTTTTACAAGAGGTACGTGCATCAACTTTTATATCTCGCGCTTCGACATTTTTTTCAGAGAGAAATACGTAAATTACAGGCTTAAGGTTTAAACATCTATCGAAAAACAAGGCTTGCTGTCTGATCCACCCTCAACAAATGTCAACTGTCACTTGTTGGGCGGAGTTGGTAACTTTAGCGCTTAGAATGTCAGCTGCAGGAAGCCTATCTGTTTCTTCACATCCGCTTTTAAATTTCGATCACAGTAACTTCATTGGATTAAGAAAAGTGAAATATGGATATAAATAAATGGATTTATGTCTGTGTCTATAAACCAGGTCTTGGACTTTGGAGAATGTATGGCTAGAGGCATCCATAACAAGATGTCATCCGGTCATGTTATAAGCATCAAATGCTCACCTCGGCCAGGAGTTGATACTGTTTCACGTATTCCCATACGCCATCTCCCCGGAACAGGTATTATAAACAAAGTAATGTTAAAGCACCAGTAGCGCGTAAAGATTCTCATTCACCAATTTGCTCGATTCAGATATTTCTCCTCGACATTTGAAATAAACTCAACTACATTTTATATGATGGGAAAAGACACTACCGGCCGTTTGCATATAATTTGGGAATTTTAGATGAAACAACAATCTTCTATCGGACTTATTGTACGTGTCGCAAGTTCCAGCGTGTCAAAGCCTTTCACGACTAGTTTCCTCGATGGGAGGTATAACGTAGTAAGATTGTGAAGAAAAAGGAGAAAACATGAATAAAGTTTGGTAAAAAAAAAAACAGTAGTGAGCATAACTTTTTTTGGTTGATTTCAAAGACTTGGGTTTTAATGGTAACAAAAGACTTAGTGGAGAGATTAAAAGGTAGGAAGAAGTGTGTATAAAAAGAGACTGTAACAAAAGATGAAAAAAAATACGAAACTTGCTCAGTAGAATACTTATTGAAAACTCTGCTTTTAGTTTGACTTTCGTATGGGTATTTATACTATATGCTATTCAGGATTCTACCCACCTTCTTCTAGCTCGCGCCATCGTTTTTACACGACATGTTAAGAGGGCGTTTCGGCATTAAAATGATCGGAGTTCTTTTACACATTTGTTGAAAAACGTTGCTGAAATTGAAAAGATCAGAGTGCTGTTACAAGTTCATCTTGTGAAGGACATCCGATCAAAGGCAATAGGTATACCAATGTTTGTTGCTACACCGCTGCATTTGTTATACTTACGACATGCCGCGAAAAAGTCATTCCTTAGGGACTGCCACTGCAGCACTGCTGTAAGTATAAGAAACGAAAGGCATAAGTTATCAAGGGGTAGCTTATGATGGTCAATGAAAGCGAAATAGAGTGATTTTTATACACTATGAATAATACTGTCGTTCAATTGTTTGAAAACAAAGTAATAGTTGTTAGGCAGATTAGTCATATGTGGTTTGGGGCACTTGATACTCTCTTGCAAATTGTCTCCATACATGTCATGCGAGGCACACTCGTGATCTGTTTGTATCTGCGCATGAGATCGAATCTATGTAAGCATTAGTAACGTGGTTGGCGGTTTATCTGCTTGTGGTATCATCATTTTTTTTCTTTTGTTTTGACTCCTCAGGTTACAGATAGACATGCAAAACACGATAGACATTAGCTTCAGATTACTCTATCAGAATAGTTTTACGTTTAGCTTGCTTTCTATGCGTACAGTGTTTTGCATGTACTTTTGCGCCACCTGATATGGATTGCATACCTTACCTATGAAATCGCATTGCAAATACTGTACAACAAATGGCACGTTTAACAAGATCCCATATAACTTTGTTTTGGCTTCAGTGTCACCACGACTTTTATTTGTCCTCCCGACGTCTGATAGCGTGCAAAATGCTCTTTCCTGGGAAAAAAAACAGAGCTGTACGGACAAAAAGAGACACATATTAGATTGACCCATTGAGACTGTATTTCATCCCTAGTTTCTTTTCTTTTCGTTTCGGTCCGGAAGGATCGGCTCTTGTCATTTCTTGGAAGTTTGTGCTAGCACATCATGTGTTCCCCGTGGCACGTTGCCTTAGCCGATCAAATTCCCTAGTCTGCTGGTGTTGCATTCCTGGCCGTTATAGAAGGTGGCCCGACCGCTAGTGAACCATCAAGGAAGCTTCCATGTGACTTAACAAACGTCTGGGGATTAAGTGAATGTAACAGTCTACACGTGCAGTACTCATATGAATGGCTGAACACTCAGGGTTTAACAAAAAAAAAAAATAAGGATAACAAAAAAGCGACAGAGATGACTTTGCATACTTACATTGCTTTATCCAATCCATATAGACTTCCCACAACTCTCTGCAGTATGAATTTAGCAAATCCTGCGTACCACAACAATAAAGAGCATGTACTACCGGAGCGCTATCATCAGGTAATATAAATTTTATAGCTAGAATTCCAAGAGGAAAAACGTTCGGCTGACCACAAGCTTAAATTTACACAGCACTGACCGTGGCAACCGACCTGTGGGTTACAAGGAGAAAAAAAAAGATGAGCTGAGGTAATATATGAGGGTCATTTACTTCTATGCTCTATCCTATATGGCGGTTTTCTTCTCTTTCGGCATGGTGAGAAGTCAAAAAAGGAAACTTATCAAAGGCTATGTATTACTCAAAAGTTTTTCAATGTTCTGGAATGTTTTTTAAAACACAAAATAAGAGCAGTTTAATGTGGGGATTAGAAGAATGAGATTGCATCACCTCGCAGGTATAGTTTATTGAGACCATGTTCATAATTAAGTGCGCAAACGAGGACAGGAGTTACCCCTCCGTCTGCACCTGCCGATCCTATCTTTTGTATGCCATCCGTCGCTTCAATGCACCTCCGTAAGGAATTGTATATGCGCAGGACAACGGCGTTGATACTCACCTCAACGTGATTTTCTGTCAATTGCTAACCGCATCACACGTTTCCACATGGCGTTCTCCAGGGAACATGGCGAATAGTGTAGATTATCCCAGCTAAATGATACGAATATTCGGCATTATAACGTAATATTAGGTTGTACAAGAAAGGGGTACCACTAGGAATAAATTTCTTGTTACCATCTCATGGATGATAAGTGCCACTTTCCCATTAAGACGCAGTGTAACTCATCATAAACAACCTACTGATGTTGGTAAGACAACACGGTCCTTGATATACAAGTGCTACTTTTTTTTTGCACAGTGACTCAGTAGGAATGACAAGAACAATGATTTTCCTGTCACATTGGCCAATTTTTTTCTTACTCGGAAGTCTTTGTTTTATCAGTGATGGACCATCCGGTTAACATGCGAGCTATTGTCACATCTGGTTGATTGATTTCTCCCTCCCCTCTCCCCGTTTCTCTAGAAAAAGAAAAAAAAAAGTTTCGGCTGCATGAAGCTCGGAAACTCGCCGTGATACGGTGGGGTTGTCTGTCAAAAAACTGATCACTTTGTACTTCTTGGCATGCACTGTAGGATTGTTTTTTTTTTCACTGAAGTAATGCAGCTTTATGTTTGTTTCCGAAAAATGATCTACTCCTATTGTACTGGACCCCAGAAGATTTTGATTGTCCCATCGTGTGACCTTTTTGCTAGCGTCAAAAAAGGGCGGGTTGGTTTTGACTTGTGAATAGATCCTTTCCCATGTAAATCGTTGTGCATGTTTTCTCGTCTTCGTTGGTATCGATTGGTTGGCTTATAAAGTGGTGTGGTAATCTGTGCATATGCTTTAAGGAAAGGCCGGAGATTCCCAAATCTGCAAGAAGATCCGTTGGGCTTTTTCCGATCATGTTTTCTCGATCATAACCCTCATCGGCGTTTTCCACATTCAAGTTCAACGAGCAAATAGAGCCTAAAAACACGAGACGAGAAAACTCCCCAGTGTGTACTTGCCATTTCAGGGAAGCGCGCTGTTTTCTATCCATCGATAACTAAGCAGGAAGCCCTCCCGCTGCCCCCCTTTCTCGTAACCCCTCGCCGTCCGCCCCTTCTTCTACTGACGCACGTGAAGATAGCCATGACTCTAAGATTTTTTTCTGTTGCTAACGGTTGTTGCCATGTATGGCCAAAGACCCTCCGCTTCGTGCTACGGGTGATGAAATTTTTGCGCGACCGCCCCCTTCGACCCCGTTCTCCTCTTAGTAAATAAGCTTTTTTTTTTCTTTACCTACCTTTGCCTCTTTACTTCTTTCTGTGGACTAAAGTACAATAGCGAAATATAACCATACATACATACCTGTCACTTGTTTTTTTGATCTCGAATCTGTCCAGAACTTCACAAGCTGTAGATGATGACGGGCACCACTGTCTTAACCCCGCCTGCCGAGGCAGACCAAATCCTCGATACGCCCCCCTACTGTAAAGCAAAACCATTCACACCGACTTCCGATGTCAGCACGACCATTCCTGCTACTACTAGCGGTCTGAGTATGATTAAAGAGCATGACGAAGAGGGCGAAGTAGACAGTGAGGCTGTACTAAAGAAATATGAGAATATGTCCTATGATGAGATGTCGCAACGTATGGCAGAAAGTTACAGACAACTGTCGGAAATGCTAGGCAACAAGGTTGAACCAGCACCATCAACATCTTCATCAGACAACACGGATACACAAGATTACGAACCACCTATGGACGACGACCTTGAAGACGAAAGTTCACTGTCGTTGGATAGTCTAGACGAGGCTACCAAGAGAAGCAAGTTGACAAGAATATTCACTCGTGCTGCTTCTGCTGGTGACATAGACAAAGTCACGGGACTCCTGCAAGATGAAAAGCTAAAGCAATACATTGATATCAATGCAAAGGACGATGATGGCACTACGCCGCTTATCTATGCTGCTTGTTTTGGCAAAACAACTATTGCTCAGGCACTTCTGGTAGCTGGTGCCAAGATAGATATTCAGGATTCATGTAAGTGTGACAAGAATAATTGGGTTATTAATAAGGGGAAGGGAGAGTAAAAAAAAAAAAAAGAAACCATTTTCCATAGTTGGCTGGTCTGCTCTAATGTGGGCTACAAATAATAATCATGAAGGATTGGTCAAGATTTTACTTGAACATGGTGCGTCTTCGCAAACGAAATCTGCTAAAGGCCGTACTGTATTTGATTTTGTGAACACCGATAACCAGAAGATTGTGGATATTTTGGCAACCAATCCACGTGACAGTATCTCTTCAACTTCCAGTATTCTAGGCCGTACCCAAGGCAGTCTTTCATCGACTTCCTCCAATGCCGGCGACTGTGACTTTTATTATCAGTCCACCGTTGAAGGTTTTGACAATTTTATGGCTGAAGAAGCGGAAAGACGTCGAAAATTACTCGAAACGGCTATTGCCCTTGCAGATGGCGGTGAACTCCATAGCGATGACGAAAACGATGGTGATATCAACGAAAAGGAATATGATGAGGAGGAAGACGATGATGAAGATTTTGAGGTGGATACCCACGAATTTCAGTGGGATAAATGTCTGCCACATCAAATGTTTGTCTTTAGTGCAGATGATTTGCAGTACATCCTTGATACTGTCATCACGAATCTTGATCTTCCTGTCCGATCAGAGCAAGAGATTTGTGTGCCTGCGAACGTTGTCTTTTTGAGTTCACGTTTTGCCCATTACTTTTCGAGTGTCGAGTTACTTCATGAAGTCCTGGAAGGTGCTATTGACCGCATGAGCAAGGCTATCAAGGTTTGTAACCCTTCCCTCTTTTCTTTTTCTTCTTTTTTTTGTATGTTAACAAATACGTTGATTTATTTTTAGGCTAATGCACGCAATATTCACGTCCTAGCTTTTTGGATTACAAATTTCACTCAGCTTCTTTATTACCTGAAGAAAGATTCCTGTCTTGTGATCGCCACGGCTGAGTACCAACTTCGTCTGTCGGAATTGGTATCAGAAACATACACAATGATTATTTATGACACGGAACGACGGCTCGCCAAGATCTTGGGATCGGCCATGGTAGAACACGAACAGATACCTGGCATGGAGGATGTCAATTTTGCAGATGACTGGCAGCGTTTCTTTAGACGAAGCAGTCGACGTTCAGTCATTGTCCCACCTGATGGCGCTCTTGCAATGCAGATCAAGCGCCACGGAGGCGCTCCAGCCAACACAGACGAAGTGATTAACACGATCTCTCCACAGTCTATTACCAGTCTGCTATCATCGACACTGTTTGTTCTTCAGACGTACGATGTTCATCCTACAATCATTATCCAGGCTCTGGCACAATTTTTCCATTACATGTCCTGTGAGCTATTCAACCGTATATTGACGAACAAAAAGTTACTATGTCGGTCCAAGGCAATGCAAATTCGTATGAATTTATCGCAAATGGAAGATTGGGTCAGTCAAAATAATCTTCCGTCAAGTCTTACGAGTTATTTGAACCCAACTACGCAACTCCTGCAGCTTCTGCAGTGTCTTACACAACTGAATGACCTTACGTGTTTTATCACAACGGTCAAGAACTTTGATTCGTTGAATGCACTGCAGATCAAACGTTGTGTGATGAACTACCGTTATGAAGTAAATGAACCGCGGCTTCCAGATGAAATTGAAAAATACGCTATGCAAACAGCAGAAGATACAGTTCGATACAAACAAGCACGACAAACACGAAGATCTATGGATGTATCCCGTAAATCAGCACCATTATCACGAAGTATGTCACTTCAAAGAAGATCATCTCGTAGAGACAGTATGTCAAGCTTTGTTGGATCACTTATGTCAAGTGTTGGTATTATGCCATCAGCATCAATGCCACCAACAGTACCTTCTACACCAACAATTACAGATGCACCACCATTACCATCACCTAAAGAACAAGTTGAATCGTTTACTTTTCCACCTAATGAAGAAGAAACAACAACAACAGAAGAAGGAAATGACGATGATGAGGATCATGATGATAAAGATATCCAAGAAACAAAAGATACGAAATTTATGCTTCCATTTTCTATTCCTAGTACAGTACATATGGTATCTGTACATGGATGGTCACCGGAAAAATCAAAGCATGAAAACAAGGAAAGACAGGTCGTGCCGGTCATACCCGATGAATGGATGGAGAAGCTGGATAAAGGAAGTTGTATAGAATAACTTCCTTCTCTCACCTCAAAGTTATTTTTATTTTCCTTTCTTTAATCTCTTCTTTTTTTTCTCTTTTTTCTTTGTATTCTTGCAGCCCACGAAATGCTTACCATAACGTTTTCTTTTTTTCTTTTTTTTTCTTTTTTTCCTTACTATATTCTACGCTATCTAAATGACTTCCCACAAATCTACTGCTTTCCCGTATATGTAAATTACTTTCCTTTATGCCCTTTCAATTTTACCCTCCACCAAAAGTAAAGAAAACATGGACATTGCATATGGCTTTGAAACGAATTAAGAAATCTCAGATTCCCCAATGAATGAAGAACTTTTAGAGCCTGTCAATATTAACCACTGCTCATAATCCCCACTATGTGCACGATTATACCCGTTAACCGATCCTACCTATAAATGTGGCAAGCATTTATGTATATTTCAGATTTTGTTTCGGAAGAAGAAAGTTACATCAATATTGTGTCGTACACGATAGTCAGTCAGCTAAGCGCGGGCCAGCACCGAAAGACACAAACTTTCTAATTATGTTCTGATGCACTCCACCTTCAAGTGTACTGGTACCTCGGCCGTTCATATCGTTTCCCATTTTAAAATAAAACTGGTATCCTGGTGGATCTGAGGCCTGCTTGTCAAATAGAGGTCCGGTACGAGTCCGGTACGGGCGGAGCATTGGCGTTGCTGCTGATTTCTTCACACGGATGGCAACAGCAAATCTCCCTAATCGATGAAAGTGACGTTAACGTTGATATCGCTGTCCTTCCGCATGAGTATCGCCCAGGGACAGACTTAATCAGCAAGATTGTACTCAACGATGCCCGCATTATCAACCTCGTGACGAAGTGTCTGGTCAATGCGCCAGAAGATACCTACACCGCAGCACCCACGGAATTCATCAATGGACAAAAGTGTGATGTCTTGTACCTTGCTCATGGCAGCAACGGCAATTCTTTGCCCCCAATTCTGATTGAGATTCAAAATAACGTCAATGAACGCTTTATGACTCGTGCCGTTGATTACTGCACATCCGTCTATCAAAGGTACCACGAACTACCAATCTTGTTGATCTTTGTGTCATTTGTTACTCCGGCGGTATGGCATCAATCACAAGTCTGTGAGAGCTTTCCGTTTGCCAGAAACAAGAGGTGCGATTACTGGGCAACCCGTTGTCTTTTGATATCAGCGACATCTTTAACCGACGTCCTTGAAACAACATCAATGCATCCATTGGTTGCGCTAGGTGTATTTTTTTACTCTCAAGCCCCAAATATCTGCGCGCTAGGCCTGTAGCCCGTAACCCATACCCGTTATTGTGTCGTATTTGTAAACTAGTGATGTACAGTGAGACTGTAGGGTGTGTCGTTTATTCGTAAGAAAGTTAGACCAGGAACTAATTACTAGCTTCACTGTATTTATATGATCGGAGGTCGAGTCTACTATATTCATATAGCGACATTATACCTCAGACACGACATCCGTGCCCGTAACCCCATACTTTACGCAAATGCTGTTTCAAAACACAGTACAGTACAACTCTTAGCGGCTAATAAATCATATTACTAGGAATCTCCCCATCCCCCAGATACCCCAGATACCCCAGATACCACAACTCCATCTCTTTTTTTTATATGTGACCGCTTCCAGCGGCACTAATAAATCATTTCACAACCAAAAAAAAAGTACAGTACAACTCCGACACCCACATTTCCCAAGTCACATCCGAAGGTGGCTTCGATTTTTAAAATTTTGTTCTCTGGTAACTCAGGCCCACTTCGTTCAAACGACTTACCTGGCACGTCATGGTTCAGAATCAGCTTTTAGACTCGTTAGCTGTAGGTGTTGAAAAGAACTTAAATCACCCAAACACACATTAATACTCTATTTAAAGAATCGCATGTCAAAGCATGCAGACTTATTTGACAGCTTATTACAGCTTATACCCGCAAAAGTCTACATTACCGAGAAAGACGATGAAGCAGTACGTATTAATGGACCATGTACTTAGTTACCATCGATCTAACATCCTTGACTAGAATGAATCAAGGTACATGCACAACAAACGAAAAAAGGCACCAAAGCAAGCTGTTAAAGAAGCGACGAAAAAGGCGAAAAAGGCAAAGGTAAGAGAAAATGGATAGACTGTAAATAAATTTATTGACATCGTTAAAATTAGCTTGATCCAGAAAATAAAAAATCAATAGCCGAGATTCAGCAAGAGAAAGCAGAAGAACAACGAAAACAGGAAGAAGACGACGACGACGAAGAGAGTAGCGAAGAAGAGGATGAAGAAGACGAAAAAGTGGGTGTCAGTTCTGGAACCGATTTCAGTGGTTTGGGAAATGAGGATACGGAAGCAAATGGCACATCTGCTGCTAGACAGGAACCTGGTAAGAAAGGTTACCTTGCACCGTCCTCTGTACTAATATACTGGCTCTAGCTGTGGTACAACCCATGCAAAAACGCGATATTTCAGAACTTCGAAACCGTCTTCACGAACGTATCGCCGAATTACGAAAGAAACGTAAAGCCGACACCATGGATCAGAATAAGGCTCGTAGCCGCGAAGATATTCTGGCAGCACGTATGAAGAAGAAGGAGGACAGAAAGAAGGCATTGAAGGCCCGAAAAGAAAAGGGCTCTAAGGCCGCTGCTGAAGAACTTGTTCAGCCCGTATCTACTGTAAAGGTACTTTTTGCTTTCACATGTGATGTCATGTTCTTAACATGATGTAGGGTAAGAATGACAACCGCCCCTCTGCCGACTCGATCAAAATGGATGGTGATGTCTTCTTTGGCAAGCTGGATATTGGTGAAGACAAGAAGAAGAAGAAGAGTACTGGTGATGCAAAGATACTTCTTAAGAAGGCTGAAGCCAAACAAGAGAAGCTTGAAAAGCTCAAGGCAGAAAGTAAAGAAAAGGTAAATATGATCTGGCTGCTGTAAACTGTTGGTACTTACTGGTCTCTATGAAGGCTGATGAATTCAGTCAGAACGAAGATTGGCAGAAGGCCCTTGCATTGGCTAGCGGTCAGAAGATTAAGGATGATATTAAATTGCTAAAGAAGACTGTCAAACGACAAGAGAAGCAAAAGGCCAAGAGCGCTAGTCAATGGAAGGATCGTCTGGATAAGGTTAAAAAGGATGAGGAAGATAAAGTCAAAAAGAGAAACGAGAACATCCAAAAGAAAATCGATGCAAAGAAGGATAAGAAGAAGGGAAAGAAAGCACGACCGGGATTCGAAGGTGGAAAGCGAGGAAAAGGTGGAAAAGTTACCAAACCCAATCCCAAACCTAAAGGCAGGAAGTAAAAGGCGAAAACGATCAATACTGCATTCACACTTGTCATACAATCCCCTACAAAAATCATGCACTTTTTATTTTAGTAAAAAATCCATTGCCACTGAATTCATATTGAATGAACATCCTATGCACAAATGACATGTCACCTACTTGGAAGAAGGTTTTCCATGCTGATATACTCAGGCTGTATGCTATGTGGTTGATCCTCCTTCTCCGCCTCTTCATGCGTTAGTAAATTACAAAGGAACTTGTATGGATAACCTCAACCCACCGGCATCATACAGCAATTGAATGAAACAAAGCACATGACAGGCGAAAAAAGCGAATTGAAACGTTACTTTTTGGTTGTCAAACATTTCTCTTGCACTGAACTTTCTACCAACGCTATCTCTGCATTCCTTATGGCTTCTCGTTTGGAAGTAATTTGACTGTCTTTGCATCTTTATGGAGGATCTTACAGAAAAGAAAAATGCAATTATTATTTTTACGTAATGTCAAGTGCAGTTCCATGAATGGTTTTTTTTTTATCCCAGAACAAATTTCCAAGTCAAAACTCCTTTTTTCCCAGTGAATTATATACACTTATTTTTACCACACTTTCCACATTTTCCTTCCGTTGCTTCATGTCAAAGGAAGTTAATGACCAAAAATACCATGATTCATTGCAGAAAGATCCAGGGCTTGTCAGTTCAGGCAACAATCAAGAGTTACCAGTAAGTGGTGGTGCAACTTCCGAAAAGAAACGAGGTCGAAAACCGAAAATACAAAACACAACGCGAGCGAATCAACAAAGTCAACAGCAAAGAGCCAATGTCCTACCACAGCAGGAACCATCCCAGAAAACCAGCGCCGCTCTCGAAGTCCGACCACCTCCACTCCTCTGCGCACAACACAGTCACCCACTTTCCTCCTTGTCTGGTAACACTCCGTCCACGACCATGTCTAACAACCAAGCTCCACCCAATCTCATGCAACAGTACCAAAGGGCAGCAGAAATCATTAATGCCAATCTCACTGCTTTGCGGCAACGATTGGAGCGAACCGATATTTCCCCGGAAGAGAGGGAATCAATCCGAAAACAAGAACAAGAATACCAAAATAAGCTTATTGTCTATCAGACGTTTCTTAATAATCTGAATCCTCAGATCGCTGCCAGTCGATTGCAACAGCGTATGCTGGCACAGGCATCAGCAGTATCCACACCCTCCACCCCATCCATGATCGACGGCTCCGCGCCTGGTGTTTCCTCTGCGCCTGGATCACCTTCACCCTATGCTAATCAGACTCAGAATGCCGCTGCATTTTCGGCCGCTCAGCTTCGTACGTTTTTATACGTCTATTTTTTTCTGTACTAGAGTGGTGACCGAGGATCTACCTTTGTGTAGGAAACGTTACCCAGCAACAAGTTACGACAAAAATGGGTCTGACAGGCGCGCCAGGCTCACCACAGACAGGCGTAGCGTCTTCGCCTAGACCATTGATGTCGGCTGCACCTAATCCCGTGCTCCAAACCTCTAAACCTGGCATGCTTCCTGCAAATGCTGCAAAAAATATGTTTTCCTTTCCAGCTATGTCGATGCCACCAGCAACAGGCGCTCATAACATGCCAAAGCCCGCCTCGATGTCCACCTTGGATATGGATGGAAACGTGAGAATTCTTGCAAAGCGTAAAATACAAGAGTTAGTAGGACAGATTGATCCGAACGAACGACTGGAACCAGAAGTGGAAGATGTAAGTCAATAATGCAACAACGTTCGCTGGTTAAAAATACCATTGCTTGTTTAGATCTTGCTGGAAATTGCAGATGAATTTATCGAGTCCGTTACATCGTTCGCATGCCGACTCGCCAAGCACCGAAAATCGGATACACTGGAAGTGAAGGACCTTCAGCTACACCTAGGTAACGTGTTTATAGATAGAGTGTCTAGGGAAACTGAACTGGGACACAGAGCGCAACTGGAATATTCGTATACCTGGATTTGCATCGGATGATATCCGACCACTAAGGAAACCCGTAATTCCTGCAAGCCATCAGAGCAAAGTGCAAGCTGTCAATCTCGCAAAAAATCAAGCATCATCTACGAGCGGAATAAGGAAAGATTAATGTGTTACTTGAACAGAATTAGCCACGACCGAAGTTTTTTTAAAGAAGCAAAAAAAAGAAAAGAAAAGAAATACAAGCGTCCATACGTAGTATAGTTTCGATAATGTATGTGAACCTATAACACTTGTGATGGGCGTAGAAAGCGCATTGATGACTCTGTATTTCAAATGAACTTTGCGGAGAATATGTTTAATGAAGACAGTCGACAATCCAAGAGAAAGAATCGACGGTCGTAAGGTGACTCGCTATTCTCTCTATCTGTCTGTCGTTCTAGTTTAATTCTATTGATTTAGACTGCTAAAGAAAAGAGAGATACATTAACAAAAGGGATCCAATAGAAGAAGCTGACTAGCAAGGTGTGCAGATGCCAGCGGTACTGGGGTGAGATCGCGCAGGAATCACACAAGAAAAGGAGAGACAAAGGTGAGAGGCAGGTACAGAAAATATCTGGCAGTGGCCAATGAAAAGAATACTGTACTTTGAAAAAGTGTGTCTGCTGTTTCCCCATGTTATCCGCTCAAAAGAGGGTGAGCTTGTGAGAGGAAATTTGAAAACTGTATCTGTCAACGCCAGTCCTATTTTCATGGATTGCAGGATACCCTCGGTATCAAAACGGGTGCAACTCACGGAACTCCAGAGAATATTGAATATGAATAAAATATCATACGCGACCATGTTCACGAAGTTGGACTGCGGGATAATATTAGTACAATCAATCTCATATGACTTCCGAAACCATTCATGATCACGGCAGACCACATTGAAACTCTGAGTTCACTTCATAATATTCGTCAATCGTGCAAGAGGCGAAGACGAACAACTGAAACTGGAAAAGCGGCCAAATTTGCAGAGAATCATCTGCACAAAGATCGGCTCACACCAACAAGCATGATGGAAAACATATGGAGATACCACAGGATCCATCAGAAATGCAAGACATTCCTATGATAGTCTTACCATTATGACATTAACATTACAAGTGACTATCTCGACACTTAAAATTTCTGAATTTTCTACAGGATCTTCGGAAAAACTTACAAAAGGGAGAAATCCAAGACTGTGCTATGAACGACCTACAACCAAGATCGTTTCCCACAGCGTACGAGTAAGAAGGAGAGAATCCAAAAAAAAAAAAGGGGGGGTATGGTATTTTGGCAGCGAGTGAACGTCGATATTTAGGATCCTTTGGCTTAACCGAAACAGCTGTCCCTATCATTAGTAAGGCCTCATATCAAGAAGCATGAGCCCAGCGGAGGGATGCAGCTATGAAAAACAGTGTCAATGTTACCCATACGTCGCGATAACAAATGAATACGCAACCACAAATCCATGTGTAGAGTAGTAATCAATCATTTTCTCTTGTAGCTTCAAAAAATTATTATAATGGAGCATGTTATTGCGAATAAGCACTATCCATCAACGAAGTATCCTTTTCCCAAACATTTTACTTATTCTGTTACATTTTCGCATTTTAATAGACCTACCGACGTAAACCAACGGGAAGTCGACGAGTCTGAGGGAAGTTCACAAATCTGTCAGACTATACACCGTGTTGTTTGCAGCCGCTATTTCGTCACTGCCAAAAAGTTCTGGCAAATGTATGACTCAAGGAGGTTCGTCGTCAATAATATCCTCTTCTTCTTACCGCGGGCGACTTATGCGAGACTCCCTCTTGTCATACGTACAGTTCAGACATCACGTTGTACATCCTATATCCACTCCTTTTCTTCATCATCAGCCTATTGTCCTTTCCCGCGAAGCGTCAGTAAGCTGTGGTAAAATAAGCAAAACAGAAATCAGTACGTAGACTACTTCCAATTTCCCGAAAGATTTTAGGCGTATCGTGTGAAAGACTCTGTGTGATGTCATGTTTTAGATAGATTTCTTTATACAGTCCAGACATGGTATTCTTTGCGTTTCAGTGTTTTTTGCTCTTGTTGCTCTTTTTTTTATTCTGTGTGTTGTTTCTTCAACTATTCTCATATACTAATTTCATCCTGCATAGGCATCTATGAGTACTTTCAATGCTGCTGCCTTCCTTTTGCTGTCTTTCTTTATTTCTTTGTAGGTGCGCTGTTCTTTCAACGATCCTCTCAAACTAACTTCATTCTGCACAGTCTTTTTTCCTCGCCCCATGAGAGCACCGGCGCCTCCTAACACGGTGCGTATGCCCTAGATTGGGATACGCTGTCTCACTACGGGAAAGAATCTTGGAAAAATCTTGAATTTTCTCCCTTTTGTAAGATCTGTTCAAGATTAATCCAAGATTTTGCGTAGAAACTTCAAGATCTTAAGGCAGTTAAGATAATTTCCCGTAGTGTCTGTAAGTGATTGCTATTGTATTCAATAAACCATTACATACTGACAACATTTTTCCATCTGTAGCCCCTGGCTGCGTTTTCGGCTAGTTTTCATCATACCGCGAGCCACACCGGATAAAATGCGCTGCCGTCTCCATCCACGCGCTGGGATTACACCTTGATAAATGAGAGGATAGCCTTTGACGTATCATCAAATACACAGTACTTCTCATAAATGGCTACTTTAAATAAACTTTGTGCCTAGAGGTCAATTTTCATGTATATAAGCGTATACTTCTTCCCGTAACTGCTATTGTAGCAATACATGTTTTGTTTTCCTCAGTGTAAACTTGATTCCATCATGGGAGCAAAAATTATTTGGGATTGCACAAATCCCATTCAATAAACAGGAAATTACAGGCAAAATATAGTAGAAACGCGTTGAAATATTTAGCCCAGTGCAGTTTTCACGGAAGGCAGGATCTCGCGACTTGAATCACCTGTAGTCGATGAACCACGCGAAGATTTTGAAACATATTCTGTCTTAAGTTGCTCCTAGTGGCTAGCCTGAATGTATGTCGGATCTATTGGGTTTGAAGTTAAACTAGGTCATCTCAAGATCCAACTAAACTTTATTCCAATATGTCGAGCAGCGTAGTACAACTGTGATCAAAGTACTGATAAAATTGGATATTTCTGAGTATAGCCTTGAAGACACATTCAATCAGACAACTCTTACTGGAGGCATACAGTGCTCATATCTCATTCTCTCAGAGGCAAATAAGCCAAAAAAGAAAAAAACGTAGGCTCTAGTTCATATTCAGCCTTTTAACTCACTTTCTCTGACTCTGATCGAAGTATACTTCTGGTACTGCCAGCTCTATACCTGCCACCATCTATGAATGTTGAAACATCAGGAACGAGCCCGCTCATACTTTTAAGCATTTGCACAAATATCTCATACGCTGTGACTCAGTCTCACAATAGACGGAGCTGAAAAAAAAAAAAAGAAGGAAGCGGGGAAGCTGTGACCTGTGTAACCTTTTTCGATGATTCTTGGGGTCTTTTATTGAAGAAAATGGTTGAATTGATTCTGGGACCCCATAATGGCGTACTCATTGCGGGCACCCGCCCAAGACGTCCAAAATCGCGAAGACGCAAACAATCAAAGGAGACTCCAGAAGAGGATGACAGAACGGATCCTCCTACTGTGCCTCCCATTTGTTTGTCCATCACAGATCTAGAACCAAGCGAACAATGGAGTGTGCAACGAACCTCAAACAATGAATACCAAATAACTATTCAAAATGTTCATGATGTCATGGATTTAGTTCATGCTCTAGGAAGGCTGACCACAGATTCGACATTGTCACATGTTACGGACGAAGTTCAAGAGGACAGAAAAATTACCAGACGACATTCTCCGAGTCTACCCTACCTTTTTTACCACAGTGAACTGTACCCAAATATACTATGGGAACAAGCATTGGAATGGCCAAAGTTTGATAGTATTTTACCCGGCCTGATTGATGACTGTGTACATTATTTTATCTCCTGCATGAACCATTACTATCCTGTGCGATCGAAACAGTTGCTAATACAGTGGTACTCATCCCTGACGACGCCTACAGAAGACGTTCTTGCACTAGCCATAGCCGCGTTTTGGGTACGCCACGTTTTCATTCATCACCCTTCCATCATGCTGCAAAATTTACACGACGGACATGTGCTGGATGCAGTCCAGTTGAAACTTGCCGCCATGGCGCGGGATGCCTTAGCAGACAGTTTTGACGTGCCTCATGTTCATCATGTTTATGCACTTTGTCTGTTAAATATGACTGTAGCATTACCGATCGAGCAGAAGGCGATGTACCATACAATCGCAGTACGCCTAGCTACTACCCTCAATATCCAACCCTTACGACGGCCATCGTCCGACGAGGAAGAGCTCACCAGTCGGTTGTGGTGGTACCTCTTCCAGATTGACCACTTTCTACACGAGTCTGGAGCGATCTCCTGCTCGATGCTCCGTCCAACGTCAGATGATCATAATGCGCTGACATCGCTACTAAGACCTCATCCCTGTTCCTTGGATGACCCTGATGAACAAAGAGGCGTTGATGTATGGAGTAATGTGCTGAAGATTTGGCTGATACGACGGCGGCTGATGCGGGAAATTGACAACACCGATCCTGCGGATGAAATTCGTACGACAGCTCTGTATAACAAAATCGTCGAGGAAGTGATGTGCTGGTCACAAGAGCTTCCTGAGACACTGAAACCTCAAACATCGTTGGAACTGAATACCCATGGTCGCATGGCGGAAGCGTACCTGACCATTAACATGGAACGGTGCACGAATCTTGCACTATTGATGTATCAACTCCTCCCCGACGATACCAGTCTGACTGCGTTGCAGCAGCAGGCAGTACTGGCAATTGTAGATAATTCAACCGAATTGATCAGTATGCGACAGTTGGTCGTAAGTATGGCTGCGTGTCAAACATGGTAATTTTTTTTCTGCTGCACCAACAACGGCCGGACTCATTTCTCTGACTTAGGCCGGGTGATCTTAAACGATCAGTCGAATTGCTTCTTTTTTGTCTCCGATACGAAGATCCGGTGATAGCGACGCGATCTAAACTGGGTCTGATGCGGGCACTGCGGATACTACGCTCTATGGCCGAGGTACGATGGAAAGACGACATATGCATGTCGATGATCTCCAGGATCACAAGCGTCCTTTCGTCGACAGAACCCGAGCCTCAGAGGAAAAGAAGCACTAAAATTGCTGAAAACCTGTACGAAGGAGTCATGATGTTCGATCGCGAACTTCAGCCGCGCGCGCAGTACTACAACCCTACGATCGTGGATTCCACCGATCCATGGGATAACATTGCTATTTTCGAACACCCAGAACGACGCACTAGTTAATTTTTTCAGTCCTTTATCCGCAACTACGCTCCCCAGTCATCCACTTTGCATTCATTTATAACCGTTTCATCATATATTTGATTTCATGTCATCAGCGTAGAAAAAAAAAACGCTTTTCTTGTACAACTAGCTAACCAGTAAGATCGTGCGATGAGAATGTCTACTTTATATGGATCTTCACCGTGTAAAAAAAAAAAAGGTTTTCTTTTATCAATTTAGTATTTTGCAGGCCACGTTGCGTTGGATGAAAGGTTATTTTGCGCCAGCGAATTGTCTTTGTGCGTAGAGAAGTAGTACTTTTTTGCGTCGTATCAGAGTGGGCCTGGAACACGGGTTGGTCCATTGTGTAGATGTTCCATTCAACCATCTAAAAGGAAGCCCGTTTTTTCCCTTTTTTCTTCATAAAAACATCCCAATACGTACAGCAATTGACTATAAACAAAAGAGAACAATGAATGAATTTTTATGCTACTCTGAATAAATTTTGTGTCCCTGAAGGACCAAGTTCAAACAAGTCTTTACGGTTTAACTGATGGCACTTGTTCATTCCTTCCTTAGCGCAAACTTGGCACTTCATGGACGAAAAACTTGTTTAAACTAGTATAAAAATTTGTTTAATTAACAGTATAGCTACCTATCAACTTTGGCTTTATTTGACTGTCATGGATAGTTCTGTCATGAATGTGGTACCACCAACTGGGTTTGAAGTTACCATCTAACGATGTTCTAGGGTACTTAGTAGCTCAAAAAAGGTGATGGAATTTATTGATGGTCATGTGGGAATATTCGATCATGAAAAACACCCCAAACATTGCATGCAGCGTATCAAGAAACACGCGTTCTAAAACAAGGTTTTAGGCGGAAGCTTTGGGAGGGACGAATTAAGCTTCGATTGACGACATTCGATAGCAGCACAAGGAACGGAACTGAGCGTCATTGCTTGACACGTGTTTGGTTGATCTGTTTCTCAGCACTGTGAATATTGACATCAGCCAGCGGGTGACACATGCACCATGAAAAAACATTGAAGCTTGAAGATAAATTGAGTTATATTATTTATTCGTTATAAACGGTGACACTGTACAAAAATAGGGATTGACATCGCATTTACAAATAGCAGAATAGGGCAAATATAAAAAGGGAAAAAATGGTATGTCATAGGAGTTAAACCTTTTCGTCTCTGGATTTGGATTCTACCGAGCTTTCGGATGGCTTCTCCAGAAACTCAGCGGCGTGGGCGTGATTGGTATCGCCAAACATTTCGTCAATTTCTTCGAGACTCTTGCCCTTGGTTTCGACGAAGAAGAAGTAAACTAACAAGTAGAGGTTAAACAAGGTTTGCTGGTATGAGCCGATCTGACTTACCAACAAAGAAAGCCACTACGTTCCACGCAGCGTAAAAGACGTAGGTACCCCATTGGATTCTTTCCAGCAGCGGAGGAGTCCACAGTCCAACGGCAAAGTTACACAGCCAGTTTGAGGAAACCGCAAGGGACATACCCTTGGCTCTCGTGCGGAAGGGGAAGATCTCTGCAGGATCTGAAAAAGAGAAACGTTGGTTGAGTCTTTCGATGCTTCCTCCATGTTGGGGTACTTACAGAGCCAGTCAACACAAGCCCATGTAATGCCAAAGGTGCAGACATAGATCATGGTAAAGGCGATAACAAGGATAGCAGAGGTCGTACCAAGATCAACTTTATTGAACACAGCCATCATGACAAGCCAGATAATCATGAGACAGCTTCCGGTCATAAACAGGGGACGACGACCAGCACGATCGACCAGCACAGCTGCAATCAATGCGCCACCAAAGTAAGCCAGAGCGGTGAATCCAGCGAAAAGAATGGTTTGACGACCAGGACCCAAGACGGTGGCATACATGGTCGGTGCATAGTACTATGACGTGGGATAAGTTTCCCATTGCACAATTAAACGTAACACTGCAGCTTACCGTGACAATATTAATGCCGGAAAGCTGACCTAATGCTTGTACTGCAATAGCAATGAAAGACCGCTTGCGGTACGTAGTGAACATTTCCATCCAGGTAGGCTCGCCCAAGCTGCGTTCGAAAGACAAGGCATTTGAAATCTCCTCGTGTTCTTTCAGCACGTCTACATGCTGGGTGTCCTTGCCATGCATAACGGCCAGTGTTTCGATAGCCAAAGCGTTTTTGTCTTTTGACACCAAGAAACGGGGAGACTCGGGAAGGAACACAGTTCCTGCTGCCAGAATCACAGCGAAAACACATTGTAAGAGAAGAGGGCCACGGTAAGACCAGTCGGACGTTTCGAGAAATGAAAAGCCGTAGTCGATAAACTCTAAAAAAAAATCGTCAGATCCCTTGGATCGGGTATAGCTGCTTGACTTTTTCTTTACCTGATGCTGTATAACCAAGCATATTGATACTCATGCCCAGGACAGTAACAGTGCCTCTCTACATCGACGGATAAATATGAATAAAAAAAAAGTTTGACATGTTTACATTATGCGCACGGCTGAGTTCAGCTGTGTAAACCGGTAACACTGTGGAAAGGAAGCCGATGCCAAATCCGGCAATTAAACGACCCAGCATGATCTGAACGATAGTTTTGGAAGCGGTCTGTAAAATTCCGCCGACGATGAAAACCAGGGAGCCTAATAAGATGGTCCATCGACGACCGAACCGATCCATGAACCAACTTGTGGGGTAAGCAGTAATCCAAGCACCCAGTTCAAAAATGGCAACGACCAGACCCCGCATGGTAGCATCAGGGTAACCGAATTCACGTAACCATAGATCGTTGACAAGAATGCCAGACATAACACCCTGGTCATCTAAACAGTGATTTTTCAGTTACTGTGCATAGGCATTACTTTGATTTTACTTACATCCGAAGAGAAATTGACCCAAGGATGCAAAGCATGCCACAGAATATAATAGAGCGTTTCCTTTTAGTATCGCCATCTTGATTTGTTTCAATTTTCTGTCCCGAAGTGCATGCTTATATATATTCCCCGGATTTTTTTTTACCTGGGGGAAATTGCGGGGAAAGTTTGAACAAAAAGATTCCACTCTATGGGAAAACTCAGACCTAAATTGACCCAATCGGTGCACTTCACTATCCACCTTATTCGGTAACTAGTTCGGCCAGTTTGTTATTTTCCTTTTTTGTTTTCACTTTCTCTTTTGGGATCTTCCTTTAACCGAGAGCTACTCCTAATAACCATATGTAGAGTTTCTTCCCATCACCTATAAAGCGCCCAAACGAATAAACAAACTTAGAAATAATTGTTTTCTTTTCTTTCTACAACAATAATGATTGCCCCTACTGAGATGAACGTCGCCAGCTGGCAAGAACTTGGTGCTATCCAACTGATGAAGAAAAAAATCCCAGAACTGAAGCCAGGACAGGTACTGGTCAAAGTAGCTGCCTCAGGCATTTGCGGTAAGTCAGCTTTAGCGCAATAAAACTCTATTTTTTTCCTTATGATCTCATTTTTCTTTTTTCTTAAAAAAAAAAAAGGCACCGATCTTCACATCTGTCGTGGAGAAACTCCTCATGCAACCGAAAAGGTTGTGATTGGTCACGAATTTTCTGGATTCGTTCAAGATATTCATCAAGACACCAAGACAAACCTCTCCGTGGGTGACCTGGTAGCCATAGACCCCAACGTCCCTTGCAATGCATGTACCTTCTGTCGAACCAAGAAGTACCATCTATGCACAGACCTTTTCTGTATTGGCGTTACTACAGACGGTGGCATGTCCGAATACGTGGCCGTGCCTGTTACAGCCACTTTCAAGGTTCCTTCCCATGTGTCACCTCAAGTAGCTTCCCTGGCTGAGCCGCTGTCATGCGTGGTGCATGCTGTGGACATGGGCGAAGTCAAGAGTGGCGATTCTGTTCTGGTCATTGGCGCTGGTCCCATCGGTATGATGGCCATGGCATTGTGTTCTACGGGTGGAGCTCGTGTCACAGTGATTGAGCCTAATGCGATGAGAAGGGAGAAGGCCATTGAAACCTTCGGCGCTGCAGAGGCATACGCCCCAGGCGAGATCACCCCCGGCGATGGAACAAAGGGGGAAGGATTTGATGTGGTATTCGAATGCGTCGGCCGTCCCAATACCATGGAGGACGCACTGAAATTTGCCAAGGCTGGAGGTACCGTTGTTTGGGTGGGCGTAGCAAAAACAGATGCAAGAGTTTCAGTGTCTCCGTTTGATGTGTACCGTCGTGAACTTACCATTCGCTCAACTTATACCAATCCCTTTGGTATGGAAAGAGCTGTCAAAATTTTGGCCGATGGAAAAATCAATTGGAGCGCATTGGTGTCCCACACGTTCTCACTGCAAGAATTCTCCAATGCCTGGGATATCTTTTTGACCGGTACAGGCTTGAAAGTTTGCATTACTCCATGATGCATTGGTTTTATCGTTTTCTCCTTTCGATTTGTATATGCTGTTTGTACTTTAGGGCTGTCGTGATCATGTAGAAATAAAGTGTTTTTCCTATTTATTTACGGGTAGTCATTAATGTCTTTGGTTGGCAAAAATGTTTTGCGGGAGATGCGTACCATTTCTGCGTCAGCTCTAAATTGATGTTGCGTTGGGAGTAGTACTTTTTGCGTCCAATTAAAGTGGGTCTGGGTAACATGGGTTTTCGCAATGGTTTGGCTCTCCATGGACGCAAAATTTATTATAGAATAGCGTAAAAAAAACATGCAATCTACAGTGCTAATGACGGAGCTTGAGACAATGAAACAGCGTTACACCGCACCACGTTCATTTGAGAGGGCGAGTTATCTATTGGTTTTGACATAAACATTTCATCGGGTACGATCTACTTTGCGGGATAGATAAGAATAGGCGCCGTGAGAAATCAGATTAGGCTGGCTTAATTTCTTTTTTGGGTCCCAGAACCCCTACCGTCCCTTGTTTCGGAAATGATCACCATTGATGAACAGAGTACAAGATTGGATGGCAAAAGTATGTCCTTTTCAGTAACGCTATTTCGTTTTCTTCGAAATGTCGTATTCCTGTTAAGTACTGTACAGTCGTCTGACAAAAAAAATTGACAAATGAATCTTAGAGCGAGTCATACTAAAAAGGGTTCTTACCTGTAAGCATCTGCAGTTTTGTTACAGGGAGAAAGTGTCAATGTTAAAAAAGCCGTTGGTCGAACTTGACCGCGTGAAAAGACCGTGGCTAGTATGCGTATGTCTTTGTTTGCATTGACATCGCCCTTCCATAACATGCCGCAGGTTTGACAACCGGCCACGCTACATGGTTTCCCAAGAAATCACTTTTTGTATGACTCAGTAAACAATATTTGTTTTCTATCGTCGTCCTTGCAAGTAATAAAGAGCAAAAAAGTGCTTCTCCGCTGCTGGATGATTCTGATCTTCTGCTTTCTTGAATAAGTCAAGCGCTTTGGAATAGCCTCGTTCGAAACAATGGTCTCTGTGATACATCCATCCAAGTTGATTTTGAGAATTTGCATTTCCTTGATCTGCTGCTTTCTCGAACAATTCTATTGCTTTTGGTATATCAATATGGATACCTACCCCGTGTCGATACATGAGTCCAATACTGAACTGTGCATCTGCATTTCCTTGATCCGCAGATTTTAAGTACCATTTCCTTTGCTTTGGATTTATCGAATCTGACACCTACTCCATACTGATAGATTACTCCAAGTTTATTTCGTGCAATCGTTTCTCCTTGATTCTCTGCTATTTGCTTCCAGTCTGCTGATTTGTAATAGTCGACGTTGACATTGTACCCATATCAATGCGTCAATTTAACATTGAGTTGCCCATCTGTATTTTCTTGATTTGTTGCCTGTTTGTACAGTTGTAATGCTTTGTGGTAGCTGACATCAATACCTATCACATTCTGATACATAAACCCAAGATTTTATTGTGCGTCTGCATTGTTTCCATTCGCTGATTTTTGTAAGAATCAATTGCTTTGGAGTAATCCACATTAACGCCTAATCCTTTGTAATAAATCAGTTTAAGACGATACTGCGCATCTGTATTCCTTTGATTTGCTGCTTTCCGTAATCATCTTATTACTTTGGAATAATCGACATTGACACCTCTTCCATGATAATACATCCCTCCAATGTTGTATTGTGCACATTCCTTTCCTTGATCTGCCGATTTCCGATACCATTCGATTGCTTTGGAAGAGCTAGCGCTGACACCCAATCCTTCCTCATACATATGTCCAATATTGCATTGCGCAGATGCATCTCCTTGATCTGATGCTTTCTGAAACCATTCTAGTGCTTTGGAATAATTGACATTGACCTTCCCCATTCCTATACATATATCCAATACTGCTTTTTCTCTGTTGTTGAGATTACCGAAGACGAAGAATAATTGAATTAGTCAGAATGAGCGTGAGAATACTGTTCTAGTGAAGGGTCATCGAAATTTACCCACAAGTACCTCTATTCCGCCATTATTCCCCAAGCACGATAAAAACATTCAGGTAATACATCAATGGAGGATAGTCAGATTCTCCAGAATGCCCAAAAGCTACATGAATTTTGCGTATCCGCATATCACATACTGTCTCTTTAGAAAGCCAACCTCTCGGCCAAATGTATACTTCTTTTTTAAACATGTTTATACTATGAACAACAACGATTTTTCCAAACAGTTGCGTTTATTCGTAATGCTGGGATTACTTAGATATTATATGATTGTTTGTCATCTTTTGAATTGAGAGATAATCTTTTATCTACAAAGCTCCTGAATATACGCCAATGAAATGTTTATCACGCCCTTTAGTGTTTAACCTCGTTTGTTTTTGAAATTAAGGCAGCCTTGCCTTCCAATTTTTTTTTTAGGAAAAAAAGGAAGCTGAGAAATTTGTATTTGCGAAAGTCATGATATCACTGCCACAAAGAATCTGTATCATAGTCTGTAATCTCGTATATTCATATAGCTTGTATCTTTTTTATGATAACATCGGAGCTAATGGGGTCCTACTTCTGCTACCACCCCTAAAACTATAAATAAGACCTGTTATGCATGTAGTGTCGGTTATCGAGGTAGAAAACTGTAAAGTTCGTGAGACTCGGTAAACTGTTTATTCTTTGTTGAGAAAAAGAAGGAGGAACTAGATTTATTAAAAACCCTCTAGATAACCGGATTCAGTTGAGTGATATGTGGTTTACGTTTTACGTATCAGGAAATGTTGTGTAGCATTGAGCAGTTTGGACACAATAATATATATACTGTATAATGGAAAAACCGAAAAACAGTATGCAAGAAAAACAGATTGAAATGTTCTGTCGTGTGGGTGATATGGATTTCTGATCTGGGTTATCTTCCTGGAGACGGTCAAACCCACTGAGGATCAAGGATAACAAAAAATATAGAGTGAACGTAAGATAATTTATTTTGTATGCGATCGTGTGGATATTTATATATTTTCTAAGACTAATTGTAACAATACTCCTTCGGACGAGTATTCATAAAAGTACATTGGAAAGTATGGTGTAAGTTTGCTGAGCAACGGTTCTTGGTAGTATCGACAAATCTGGATGATCCATCGAGAAGACAAGGAGCTTGCTGTTTTGAGACTTGGCCCGATTGTAAAAGTTTGTGCGACTATGCCTCTTGCACGTACGACAGTTCTATCAGAAATTGTTCAGTATTGTCGTCACTGTACTCTGAGCTGGGAATCCAATGGCCAGGTAGTAGCGGGACAGGTGTAGAGAACAATAAAACAAGGGGAATATAGGTGAACCAGATGTCCTTTGTTCTTTTGTCGTTTGGCTGGTATTTATATCTTTTCTACTTCTATGTTGTGTAATGATTTCAGTGTGATGATATAAAAGGATAATATGTAAACTACGGAGGGAATGGACTTTTTGGACGATCGCCGAGGTAAAAGAGCAACGTTCCGTTTTAAGAACTTGATGGTGATTGGTCGGTCATTCCTTGATGCAACACTATGATTGGCCAATTTTTGTACGACAAAACCAAAAAGGATAAAACAAAAGAGGTCTCGCCGAGATTCGAACTCGGATAATGAGATTCAGAGTCTCATATGATAACCCTTACATCACGAAACCAACTGATAACCGCTACATCTGTAATATTTATAGAAGTATTTATACCGCCGCCGCTATTAATTTTACTGCCGCTGCTATCAATTTCACTGCCGCTGCTGTCAATTTTACTACCGCTGCTATCAATTTTACTACCGCTGCTATCAGTTTTACTGCTGCTGCTATCAGTTTTACTGCTGCTGCTATCAAGTTTACTGTTGCTGCTATCAACTTTACTGCTGCAGAAACTGAGGACACAGACATAATCACATATCCCAGTCATTCAAACACATGAAATGCCTTCATTGTATTCAAACACAAAATGTCGGCATTGCATTCAAATACAAAATGTCAGCATTGTATTCAAACATGAAATGTCTGCATTATATTTGTTGTATAGCTAATACATTGTAATGCACCATTATAAACAGATCTTTACTATAGCTCCATATAAAGGCTCATGGATCAATCGTATTTTCTATACAATGTAGATCTTCCCTGCTCACAGTATAGAGTCAATCAGACCATACGTTACATGCATAATATCAACACTATATTTATTAAGGGATAACACATTAATAACAATACATACGCGCACAGAGATCTCATATAAATACCTTAGGGATATCAATAATAATAAAAATCTTTAATTCAGTCTCAAAGGATTTACCTTGTCTGATTTATCTTACCATCATATCCCTATAACACACCTATAACACAATGTTGTCATGCACTGTTATAAATGGATCTTCACTATAGCTCCAGATATGGGCTTATGGATTAACCGTTGAAAGGGTATAATTTCGAGTTGGCCAGATGTAGACAGCGGTAAGATGAAATATGAAAGATTTCGGCAGAGAGTTCCAAGATGTAAGGTTATAGCGGTTTCTGGTTAAAAAGAGTAACAAAAGAGTAGCAGTATGTTCGAGTTTAGTGAGCACCAGGTGTGGTTTTGAGTCAGCACCAAGACTATGGGATATCCCTCGGTTTTGAAAGATAAAAGAGGAAGAGAAGAGTAAATAGTTCTTGAACACCGAGTATAATGGGTGTTATATAAACTCTTAATGGTTCTGATAAAATAAAAAGAAAAGAAATCTGATAGTTAGTAAACTATGTGTGTGATTACCTGAGATCTCGTATTGGATCGTATATGTAATCAAATATGTGCGGATAATAAGATAGATCCGTAAGAGAGAATAAAATAAAGAAAATAAAAGTTGAATCAAAGACAAATGTGATATAGCGGGATCTGTGCCGCGAGTGTCGATGGATCAAAATAAAAGTTCAAAGTAGAGTCAAAGATAAAAAGAAAATAAAAGGATTATCGGTGGTTTCTTGAGATAATAACCAACGGAGGTGCAAGGAGACTTGTGTGTGTCTTGATATTCTTGAGAGAACCTTGGCTTGTGCTTGAGATTTGAAAGCGGACAACTTAGTTTTAGTTGTGTTAACCTGATGTTTTATTCATCAAATAGAGGGGGTATTTATACAAAATTGATAGATACTAAATATGAAGTAAAAGATGAAATGGAGAGAGAGATGAAACAGTTAAAAGAACTTGGAATGTGTTGAATTCGGGCTACTTGAAATGTCTTTTGTTCAAGCTACTTGGGTTGCCTCATGTTGTATGTACTTGGAGTGCCTCATGTTTTATGCACTTGGAGTGTCTCATGTTATATGCACTTGAGTTGCCTCGGATTTCGTAGCACTTTGTGACTAGAAATTTATCAGTGGCCATTGTGACAGTTGATTTCGGTAGTATGGCGGCAGCAGTAAAATATGGTAGCGGGTGGCAATAAACTTGGTAGCGGGCGGTAATAAAGTGGGTAGCGGGCGGTAGTAAAATAGGTAGCAGTGGTAGTAAAATAAGTAGCGGCGGTATTGAAATTGATAGTAGCGATATTAATCTTTTGTATGGCGATAATTGCTTTCTTTCTTTAGCCTTTTCTTTGTAATGTTCTTTAACACCTTTCGTTCTTTTTCTGTCATCCTCGTTTTTATTCTCCTTCTTGCTAATATAAAAAAAAAATAAAAAGATAAAATAATAAAAAAAATAAAAAAAATAAAAGAGACCGTAGCGTCTCAGGACGCTACACCGTATTTTCTGTACAATGTAACTCTTCCCTGCTCACAGTATAAAGCCAACCCAAGCATGCATCACATGCATAATGTCAACACTATATTTATCAAGGGATAACACATTAATAACAACACATGCGTACACAGAAATCTCATATAATACTTTAGGAATATGTAACATAATAAAAACATCTCTTTTCAGTTTCAAAGGATTCAATCTGTCTGCTTAATACTTTTATCCCTATAACACAGTCGTATCTGACATGTTTACATTGCTATACAGTAATTACAACAACAAGTCTAAATACGGCTAAAGGTACTAGTGGCGATTACTTTATTAGACATGGATTCTAGACGCGTCTCAATTTCTTCCATCTGTTGCTGAGATCATAAGCAGACACAGAATAACAATTAATCAGGATGAACGTGAGAATACTGATCTAGTAAAAGATCATCTAAAGTTATCTACAAACTCCTCTATTCCGCCATTACCCGCAAGCACTATGAAAACATTTAAATAGCACAAAGAAAAGATTAATAAACAACATCATTCAGAGTCTCGCTTACTCTCTCGTCTCCTATTTTCGTTTTATACAACAACGAATAAAATATTAGGTTACTACTTAGGTTAACGCAACAAAACCAAAGTTATCTGCTTTCTTATTCAAGTGCAAAAGCCAAGGTTCTTCAAGAATATCAAGACTACAATTGTCTCTTTGCACCTCCGTTGGTTATTACCAAGAAACCACCGATAGCCCTTTTTCTTTTTTTTTTTTCTAATTTGTTTTTTATTTCAATTCATTTACATCACGACACAGAGCCTGCTATCTTATTTTCTTTTGATTCTACTTTTATTTTTCTTGCTCTATCTCTCGGATTTACTTTATATCTGCACATCTTTTTTATTATTCTTGCAAGATCCAACACGAGATCGTAGGTAATCAGACACATAATCTACTAATGATCAGTTTTTTTTCTCAATAGGATCCATCAAGAATTTCTATAATACCCATTATATTTGGTGTTCAGGACCTCTTTTATTTCTCTTTTTATCTTTCAACCGAAAGATACCCTATAGTCTTGGTACTGACTCAAAACCACATCTGGTGCTTACTAAATTCGAGCTTACTGCTACTATCTTGATACTCTTTTAACCGAAGACCGCTAAATTTCATCTTGGTGCTCCCTATGCCTATCAAAACTCGGAACACACTTTCGATCATAAAACCATACACTCCTTTTATCACCACTATTGATTTACTGCTGCCTGGAATATTTTGCTAATGAAAAAAAAAAGGAAAGTCAAAAAGATACTTTAAGACTTCTTGATGCCTTTATTTCAAAAGATAGATTTTATCTTTTATACAATAGTGATTATTGATTTATGTACATATTTTGTTGTCTGAATGTCTTTATATTGTGAGCGAGGGAGAGCGGCACTGTACAGGAAGTGTGTAGATCTGTGAGCCCTAATAATGGTGTTATATTAAAGATCTACTGTGAGGATGCTTGACAACACATCGGTTACACGACAGCAGTTCTTATGTTTATTACAATATAGCTATATCCTGGATAAGATACATGAGACTACATGGTTGCTTATTGGAGGAAAGCTGGTAGTTATTGAATGTATATGATGAGAGTATGTCAAATACGACACCGCCGCTATCGACTTTACTACCGCTGTACCTAAATAACTGCTGCAGCAACCGATGACACAGACATGATTACATGTTGTCGTATTTGACATACTAACACACTATGCTATTTACTCGTATGTCTAAACGATCTTCAATTGAGAACTTCTCACGCCATCGGCACTTCATCTACAGATTCTGACTGATCAACTCAGACATCTAAACCCACATAATAATAATCCATGAGAACCCACGCCATTATATTCAGGTACCGCTGGCATCATTCTCTATTGTGATTAGTACGTCAAGACAATTATAATGATTACGATCTATTCCAGACAACACGATATTATTATGCAAGTACTCATATCACACCACTAAAGATTGACACTGAGATTCATACTCAGAAAGGAAACTGTCAAAGAAATCATCTGGTAATTTATTATCGAGTACAGGGATCTGTCTATAGCACCCGCCCATCAGCATTTATATAAATAAGATGACTAGATACAGTTAGGAAAGATATCACTTTTATTTTGAATAAATCTCTGCAAAGAGTCTCAAAGTATTTCTATTCGTTTTCTCTTTTACTAATTTTGCACATGTCTTAGTCATTCAAACACGAAATGCCTGCATTGTATTAGTCCTATACATAACAAATTGTCATGTATTTTATATATCGGAACTAACAAATAGTTTCGTTTACAAACATTAAGACAATAGTATATGTACATATGTAAACAAAGAGATAAAACAGAATTACCAAAATAACTCCATATCTTCGTAGTAAGGAAGTAAATATACAAAGAACTAAACTGAAGATAGTATAAAGGGCGGACATAGTAAACTTCAGATAATTGATTCAGTCTCAAAGGATTTTATTGTTTATGCTACATTTCATCTATCAGATATATCACAGTATTCAAACATGAAATGTCCGCAGTGCATAGCACTCTAGCCTTATTTTGTGTTGTGTCCTAACAACTTAATGCTATAAAACAGTTCCTAATACGTAAACTACACATCCCTCCGCTGAATTCGGTTATCTAGAGGAGTTTTTGGTAAAACTAGTTCCTTGTTCTTGCAAAAATAAAACAGTGTACCGAATCTCACGAACTTACCAGTTTCGATTTCGTCAGATAACCAATACTACATTTTGTATAAATACCCTACTAATTCTCAGACAAATAAAATATTGGGTTGCTACCGAGGTTAACACAACAAAATTCAAAGTTATCTGCTTTCTTATTTCAAACGCAAAAGCTAAGTTATACACGTATATCAAGATTACAATCGTTTCCTTGCACCTCCATCGGTTATTATCAAGAAATCACTGATAATCCCTTTTTCTTTTTATTTTATCTCTGATTTCACTTTGATTTCTATTTTGATCCATTGACATTTGCGGCGCAGATCCTACTATCTTATTTTCTTTGGTTATACTTTTATTTTTATTACCCTATCTCTCGGATTTACCTTATTATCCACTCATTTTTTTATTACAATTGTAAGATCCAACACGAGATCATAGATAATCATATACACAATCTACTAATGGTCAGATTTTTTTTATTTTAGCAGGATCTATCAAGAATCCATATAACACCTGTTATAATCGTATTCAGGACCCCTTTTATTTTTCTTCTCTTCTGTTATCTTTCAACCTAAGGAACTCTATAGTCTTGGTACTAACTAAAAAATACACCTGTTGCTCACTAAACTCGAACTTACCGCTACGTTTGATACACATTACATATCGGTACTTTTAGCTGGAAATCTCTATATGTTTCATCTTGCCATATAGCTGATATGTTGTTATGTACCATTGCAAATGGATCTTCATTATATCTCCATATAAGGGCTTATGGATCGATCGTATTTTCTTACAATGTAGATCTTCCCTACTCACAGTATAAAGTCTGTCAGACCACACGTCACCTACACATTAATAACAACATATGCGTACACCGAGACCTCATATAAATACCTTAGGGAAATCAATAATAATGAAGACAGACTACCGGAAATGATCTTAACTGCCTTAAGATCTCTGAAGTATCTATACAAAATCTTGGATTAATCTTGAACAAATCTTACAAAGGGGAGAAAGTTCAAGATTAATCCAAGATCTTTTCCCGTAGTCACACTTGATTCAGTCTTAAAGGATCCCTATAACATACATCTTTGTGCTCTCTACACCTATCCAAACTCGGAACACGCCTACCACCATAAACACACTACATCGTATCTATGCTTGTAACTTCCACCAGGTATGCCTCCATCGCTTTCAAATTGGTGTACTATAAATTGCATTGTCTATAATTCTTATACCTGTGCCATGGACAACAAATGTATTCGTCATCCAATTCACTCGCCTTCTAATAGTCATTATTGGCTTGTAGATCTAATACGGTTGCAATGGAATACAACGTGGCATTATCTTTTGAATAGTATTTCGCTTTTTTAAAAGGCTAACTTTGTAGTATTTTGCAAGGTAGGGCTCTATGCAAGTAAACAAGGCTAATGAAGAATTCATTTTAGATGATGCACTTTTACCACGGTGTAGGCTTTTATCTGCAAAATCGTTGACGCGGTAAAAAAAAAAAGAAGAAGAAGAAGCTTGTTGTATAGAGCAATAGCCTAATTTATAGAAGAATAGGTAGATTCTGACAGAAACTTACTCAATGACTCAAATGATTTCAAGAATCTCTCAGCTCTTACAAGTGTTCCTGATTGTCAGGAGATATCTGATCTTTTGTAAAGTACAAAGTTTCTCTTTCCTTTTTCTTTTTTATCGAAATCGTATAGATGCTAGCTCCATACACACTGTCTCTCAGTACTTCCATTGACTGTTCAACATGGCATACAAAGAATCAGTTCGTTACATACTGTATGACCAATGCAAACGTCAAATAGTCTGATTCAACTAGTTCTTACTGTATCCCTTTTAATATTGCATGCAGTTTCCCAACATGTATTATGTAGTCACATATTTTTTGGTATAATTTCCTCTGCAAACTAATTGTAGTACATATAACCAATAACAAGTACAGTTTCCGGAAGTGAATAGATGCTAATGAGAAATCACTAGTCAGTACTTTTCTTTTCTTTTACAAATGATGAATAAATAATCTTTGCTACTATATGGAAAACATGAAACGTTTCATTGAGTGTGGTAATTTCTGTACCGCTTTGTCCAATGTTTAGATGACTGAAAGCAAAAAATTGGAGGTGAAGGTAGAAACGTGCTGTTATCATGTTGCTTTTAGCAAAGAGTCGCAAACTTGCCACACTATCAGAAGGGGATTGTACGCTTTGCCTCAAATATGATAAAAGGCGAGGACTCTTTCGTGGTATTCTGCTTAGTGAAAACTGTCAATTCTTATTAATTAACTGACTGAATGATGAGTGCCACGAGCCATCGTGGCTGCCATCTTTGTCGTAAACGAGTTCGGCAAATATTATGGCGGAACCAAATTTTTGATGGATACACTTCCCCAGTTGACAAGCATCTTTATGAACAACAGTATGGCACAGAAGACTTCTTTATGAAGGATCTGTCGATCCGTTTGGACTTTAAAAGCGTGACAGCATCAAACATCTTTTCGACAAGGATAGTAAACCATTGAGCATAGGCCAGATGATGTCTCGGTGTGTTTTGGTCGAAACTATATCGCCTCTCAGCATAAGCCATTTGTCGTGCTATTCGTCGACAGCCAATGTGTTAACGTACCGATCTTTCACAATTGGTCATTGGTAAATATGAAAGCACCGACCAGGCGATCTAATGAACTTCTGTATTATATTTGAGATTCCATGTACATCAATTCAGTTGTTGACTTCTTTTTTCATCAAACTCTCTGTTTTTGGATGTTTCATTTTTTCCCCAATATCAATATGTGATTTCAATGTCATCGGATAGTACTTCATAATGTGGTGCAGTGCCTTCTGCTTACTTATCTATATGCTAGTCTAAACAAATTTTGCGCCCATGAAGGGCCAAATTTGTGCTAAGGAAAAAATTAATATGCGCCATCAGCTAAACCATAAACTTACTTGAACTTGGTTCCTCAGTGGACACAACATTCATTCAAAGTAGCATAAAATTCATTCATGATTGTACTTCTTGTACTTGAATGTTGTCTTACTTACCTCCAAGGTTATTCCCATCCATCGATGGGAGCCTCGCTCAGCATCAGTGATGGTGGGGCGGGGAGGAGATTTTAATGGCATGGCCATCTGAGGTTTACGACCGTAATGGCCTAAACAATATATCGACGGATATGAGTTATCTTTTGTTTATAGTCAATCCCACTACGTACCGGGGATGTTTCTATGAAACAGAGCCGAAGAAAAAAGAAAAAAGAACAGCCTTCCTTTTTAAATGATTGGCTTTTTCTTTTTTTTTGACTGGAACACTTCCTTATCTAGAAACACCAAGAACCAAATACGTATTCCAGGCTCACTCTAATACGACCCAAAAAGCACCACTGCTTACATAAAATCCATTTAGAGCCAACGCAAAAATGATGTGTATCGTCCCGCAAAACTTTTTAACCAATCACGCAAAGACATTAATGACTACCCGTAAATAGATAGGGAAACACTATATTTGCTTCACTTCACCTTTCTGAAGAAGTGTGACTCCCACAGTCTAGCCTTGCATGAAAGATTTGAGGACGCATAGTCATTTTTCCTTTTTTGTTTTTTGATCGGTGAACTATTCCCAAAGAGATAGACCTAAACAATGAAGAAGAGAAATCTAGTGTCCAATGCAGTAAGCAGTGGCATACTTGCTCTACACTAACAAATGCATTGCTACGTCAATAGGCTCTCAGAATCAACATGAAAACATGTTGGGAAGCTGCCCTTATTGTTCGGCTATGTACAAGTAATGTTGACTCTTTGACTTTCCCAGTTTAGTGAGCATAGGTCTACAAGTATAAACCTTGGCTAGCTGTAAATACTCCCGTTTGATCCGCTTGTACATGAAGTGCAAATTGTACATACTATCCTCACGCGCATCATGATGTGCAGAACAGTATCTGTTATTGGCAATTATTACATACAACTATTCTGCTCAGCTTACTTATGACTGGTAACGTTTGTGACAGGCAGCTTCACCGTTCCTCCGAACTAGGGATTCTTAGATAGAGAGGCTACCATACTTTAGACAATGGCGTCATTGCAAAGAACTTCCTGATGTGTCTCATCTGCACGAAGAACATGCGATGACTTTTCTGCCATTGAAACGTTTATTCCAATATTTCTTATTTGTATGATATTAAGCGTTAGGTATACAACGGACAGGGCTGTGATATCATTTGATCTTTGAGATGGCCGCGTTGGGGGAAGTTCCGCCAATCGACATTTATCTGCGACAGCTGTATTTTGATTGGCGAAAGCATCGTTATCAGTTTCATCCAAGCACAACCGCAGTAAATTTAGCCGAAAAAATATCTCTTGATATGGTGAGGCGGAGGGAGGATTATTCTTTTTTTACGATAAGTCGTGATTTTTTTATCAATGTCTATTGATAAGACGCGTTACACTATATGTTTAATGAGGTGTAATCAAAGGTTTGATCGATCATACCACGCGGAGTAAGTGATGGACCTGCGAGAGGGTGACTGGCAAGTTCCATCTGATTGAGACGCGTCTCATATAAAGACATTTTTTTATTGCGTCCTTCCCTTTTCTTTTCTTTTCTTTAACACATTTTTTTTCTTATTTCTCATGTCTGTCTCCAAGGTTCACGCTCGTCAAATCTTCGACTCCCGCGGCAACCCCACTGTCGAAGTTGAAGTCACCACCTCCAAGGGTGTCTTCCGTGCTGCTGTTCCCTCTGGTGCCTCTACCGGTGTTCACGAAGCCCTTGAGCTTCGTGACAACATTAAGGCCGAATATGTCGGCAAGGGTACGGCAGATGCGGGAAAATCTGGGAAAATATTGATTATGCCATGTTAGGTGTTTTGACGGCTGTCGAGAACGTCAACAAGACTATTGCCCCCGCCTTGATCGACTCCAAGATCTCCGTCGTTGACCAAAAGGCCATCGACGAGTTCTTGCTCAACTTGGACGGCACCAAGAACAAGAGCAAGCTCGGTGCCAACGCCATCTTGGGTGTTTCCTTGGCTGTGGCTAAGGCTGGTGCTGGCGAGAAGAACGTTCCTCTCTACGTTCACCTTGCTGACCTTGCTGGTTCCAAGAAGCCTTTTGTTCTCCCCGTCCCTGCTTTCAATGTCATCAACGGTGGTTCCCACGCTGGTAACAAGTTGGCCATGCAAGAGTTCATGATCTTGCCCACTGGTGCCAAGTCCTTCACTGAGGCCATGAAGATGGGCTCCGAAATCTACCACCACCTCAAGTCTGTCATCAAGAGCAAGTATGGTCAGGATGCCACCAACGTTGGTGACGAGGGTGGCTTCGCCCCTAACATCCAGGATACCGCTGAAGGTCTCGATCTTCTTGTCGCTGCTATCGAAAAGGCCGGTTACACTGGCAAGATTAAGATTGGTATGGACTGCGCTGCTTCCGAGTTCTACAAGGATGGCAAGTACGATCTTGATTTCAAGAACCCCAACTCGGATGTCGCTGCCCACTTGAGCGGTGAGGAACTTACCGATCTCTACAAGTCCTTGTCTGAGAAGTACCCCAGTAAGTAGTAGGAGTTTTGGCATAGTGATAAGCAAAGTACTTACAATGTACGGTGCTTGTAGTTGTTTCCATCGAAGATCCCTTCGATCAGGATGACTGGGAGAACTGGACCCGTTTGGAGAACACCTCCGACTGCCAGATTGTCGGTGATGACTTGACTGTCACCAACCCTGAGCGTATCAAGATTGCCGTCGAGAAGAAGTCCTGCAATGCCTTGTTGCTTAAGGTCAACCAGATCGGTACTCTTACAGAATCCATCCAGGCCGCTTTGGACTCCCAAAACGCTGGCTGGGGTGTCATGGTTTCCCACCGTTCCGGTGAGACCGAAGATACCACCATCGCTGACCTCGTTGTCGGTCTCCGCACTGGACAGATCAAGACTGGTGCCCCTTGCCGCTCTGAGAGACTTGCCAAATACAACCAGCTTCTCCGTATTGAAGAAGAATTGGGCGCCAATGCTATCTATGCTGGTGAAAACTTCCGCAAGGCTCATGAATTGTAAATAATTATGCTTGAGTAAATTTTTGTTAAAAACTATTGCCTGTATTTTTTTATCCGACTGTTGTGTCAAAATGAGGGTATGGAACGGGTCTGGTCCTGCGTGTGTTGAAGGGCAGGGTACGTGGGAAGCAATTCCGATTCCGATTGTCGCGTTCCCATTTTGAAGCTTTTACCTCTGCGTACAGTGCAGAGATATATGTACACCGTTTTCAAAGGTTTAAAGTACATTGTATTGCAAGCTCAAGTCCCATGCACACCAGAAAAACTGGATTGTTCTCAGGAAGAACTTGCCTATGATGTCGTGATCCCTGCCCATTGCAGAAACCGTGATTACGAGAGGCATTTCTCAAAGCTAGCTGCCTGCAGAATGTCGAACAAAATCTTCGACACTACTAACAGATAACACACCACAGGCTTAATCAACGTTTGTCACTAGTAGCTTTTTGTCCTGGAATTGTGAGCACCTAAGCTTGCTCGTGGCACCGGACTGGAATTGCTCGATTGAATTGACTCGGGAAAGCATAATGGGAAGTAGACGACACAGTGATATTGCAAAATGACAGGCGTGCCGATCTCCTTGGAAACGTGGATGGAGACATTGCCCATCCAAGGTAATGGCATATACTGGTACTTTTTTGGCTGTGCGGTGGCTAATCCACTGCCAAAGCACTGGATTTTATAGGAAGCAGATATATGATGCGATCCCAATAATGACAAGTTCTCTAATTGCAATATCCTATGTCCAGCATGTTAAAAATCTAGTAATGAAAGACAACACACTGGCGAATAGATAGATAGACCTATTTTCTCGGATATTTGGTGGTTTGTACCGAGTAAAGATGTAAAGGCAAGGACAGCCTGCTTTTAGCCTGGCCAGGTAATAATAACTGCAGCTTCTGTCACCTGGAGGAGACTTTGCCGAAGTGTTGGATAGCTAGTAAGCTCAGAGATTGATCATGCCATCATTTGACAATTCCTTGCAAAGTCATCTGGTAAAGCGAGATACCCTTTGGTCAAAACGCATCGAGCAATATCCAGCATGGCTCAATATATTGAATTTTCAACGTGGGGACCAATCCATAGTACAAGTCAAAGTCCATAAGTTTTGGCTTGTTCGTTTAGCTGCGAAGCAATCATACCCAAGGTGAGACAGAGGGTCAATGGGTGCGACCGGGGAATTTTCAACGAGCAGCTTGACGATTCATCAGGATGAGTTTTAAGTTTCGAAGATGGTTAGCAGGATGTGACATACCCTCGACCTAGTTGGTGTTCTGCATCAGCTACACACAGTTTCTCTTCTTTTCAGGTCAATAAACTACTATCATTTACTTCGATAATTCTCATTAATGGATGAGCATTGCGAGAGGGCCTAGATTGTGAGAAGAGCGATGCTACTTTTGATTCACATTATTCTGACACTGAACTTGTTCTCAGTTCCGTCATTTCAAGTGGAACAGGCTCCTGAACCTTAAATTTAAAGTACGCGTTGCTGCTTCACGATTCACACGGCGGATGCTGATCCAAAAATACAACGTTTTTCCTATTTGTTTGGAGGCACCACTAATGCCTTTGTGTGGTTGACAAACGTTTTGCAAGACGATACGCACCTGTCTGCGTTGGCTCTAACTGGACATTCATAGGAAGTGGTACTTTTTGCATCGTATTAGAATAGGCCAGGAACATGGATCTAGTTCGTTGTGTTCTAACTTCACTTTTTCTTTGGAAGTTTTGTTGGTGACTCTCTCATCAAACTGCAATAATAAAACGCAAGTTAAAAGTATCCAAGGGTGAGGATATCTGACTGTGAGAGCGTTTGCTACTGGGAATATGCAGACAATCAAAAGCTCAAGATGCCATGAAGTAGATCCGACAGAGTAGCGCATATATGCCAATAAGATTGTACAACCATGATTATATCAGACCAATTTATCACACTAAATTTGACAATTATCTGAAGAAGATCTTAGATGGGATCCATGCTTGCCTACTTCTTCCAAGAAAGTTCATCCTTGGACACTTTCTTCGGGAAAAGAAAGCCTAAAGGGAGCGCCTGACGAAATTCTCTTTTCTTCAAATAGGAGATCTGAAGAAATCTCGATTGAACTTGCTCTGCTGCAAATCGATACTCTTAAAGTCAAATTCTTGAAGAGTGATGACAGAATAGCTGAAGGGTACATTATGCAAAAAGTAATGGAATATATGTAAGGACTGATCCCTTTTTCCTTGCTGTAAAATTGGAATATTGGAGTATTGGAAGCAGAGTGACTCTGACACCGCTGTCAATCGAATATTCTACTATTTCCGACTTCTTATTCCGTGATACACATGTGAAGTGGCAGAGTAAGTGGATGAAAGAAAGAAAAAGAAAAAGAGAGGGGAGGGGGCGAAAGAATTGCAACTGGACTTACGCTTTGTTCATGATCTTTGTTATTGTGAAACTACTCGTGGCTGCAGCCAGAATGAAGAACAATACAACAATATCGTTTTTGACTCGTCCTCAATAGATCGTCAACTCTTTGACTACAATATTGACCTTTTGATCCTCTATGGCAAAAATATCAAGTTTATAGAATGACAAGAAGTGAATCAAAGAAGCCTTCTGCCAGGATACCAAGCAATCGCCCAACAAAGTAAAAAATTGCGTGTTAATACCGCCAGTCTCAGCCACCTTCGTGGCCTCAACGAGGAGATGATCGGTGCCCTCGTCGCCGTGGATTAAATTGTAGGCATTATGGAGTACCATATTTCCGGGAATACACGCTCGCATACCGGAAAAGTACCTTGTATGCAGTACACTTCTGGAAATCCCGGGAACCCTACGGAGTACTTGCGCTCCAGCGCCTACTATAGCTCTCTCAACGCCTCAATATATCTCTCCACGTATTCCTCCAAACTCTTTCCTGTAGAGCCTTTGCACTTTCTCGTCGTTAAACTCGAGTTTAGACACCGCACAGTGGAACAGTTTGATTACATTGTTCAAGGACGTGCAGATTAGATGACACAAGTCATAGCAAACAAAGCCTTTGACTGTAAGATTTAGAATTGAATTGCCCGCGAAAAAACAACGTCCCATGTAACGTGCGTGATTCAGTAGGATGTAATTATCAAAGCATGAACTGTTAAAGCCCATGATATATTTTACATTGTTGCCGTATTTGCCTTGCAAATATCTGTTCAACGCATAGGCTATATCGTGCGTCGCTACGGCGTTGTGATCGGTGAAGTGCACGATCCGGTTCTGGCGCAGCTCATCTCCATACAACACTACAGGTTCGTTACGGGTAACAACATCGACGTCATGGTCACCCGTGTAGTATTCTACGGTACGTTCATTGGCAAGAACGCAAACCTACGTACCAAAGTACACCTCTAGATCAGGGAGACGATCCAACCCGATGCGACTCAGACCTAGGCCGAGGTCACGTCTGGTACTCCTCTCCTGACGACTCCTTCTCGTAGTCGCAAAATGCCTTACGTTTGATATCAGATAACCTCTGTTGGAATGGGTAGCATTTACCAAATAGTACCTCGCGCATTGTGAAGATCATGACCCCTTACGACTTTTTCGAAAGAGTCGTAGGAGAGTACGCAGGTCTCCACGAAGTGAACAATCGTCATGCACCAGCTTCCAGAATTACACAAACGAAATCCATCTGTAACAGAGCTAGCGCTATATCTAAACCTCCTGTGAACCACGTATCTGCTACCAATTTATACGTATCACCGTCGAAAACGTCGTCATAACCACCAGTAGCTTTCTCTTATCGTCGGTGTCAATACAGTAACTTCTCAGGAGTGCAATCTGCTGCCATAAGGAGTGTAATTTGAGCACTGCGAAGAATGTGGGCTGCAATAGCTTCTGGTGTCCTTTTCTCATTAAGTCCGTCCAAAGATCGTTTAAATACAGCGTTGTGCTATTTTTCGTTGCAAAATGGACATACACCACCACTGTCATTTTCATTGAAAGACATTCTTCAATTCGGTATGATATCGTGTAATCATGGCTGCATAATGCTGTTAGCATATCTGCGCTACCTCATGACAGCTTGGATTTTTGGTTATTCAAACAGTTGCACGTCTCGCGTACTCCCGGTAGTAAATGCTCTTATAGTCAGACATTTTTAGCTGTGTCCCATTACTGCAGCTTGACGAAAATATTGGAGTGAGAGTGCCCGATAGCAGTGCCCGACGAAATTTCTTTCTTGTCGTTTACCAACCCATCATTGCTAAAAGGTTTGGTGTATCTGTTTTCCCTTATGGCCGAGGTAGTATCTTGACAAGTGGCGTCAATAATTGGAATTTTTTTTTTTGATAAATGATTGTTTTCACAGAAGGGACAACGAAGACCAAGGAATACTTGTTTGCGACTTTACTTTGTGAAAACACGGTACTTGAAAGTTTGTAGGTCGTACCTAGGCATTGTTTCAATCATGTCAATACCAATGGCAGGGGGAGAACACCATCGCTGCATTCGCTGGTGGATAGGTTGAATACCAAGTGGGAAATCCCGTCTCTGATGCAATGGTCCTGATCGCGGCCGACTGAACCCCCATCATGCCATCCTCCGCATTCAGACTCATCTTCGCCTGTCTGCAGGAGTTGTCATCGTGGATCCAATATTCTACTCACCGCCCAGTTTTGCTCCATGAGTGAAGTGGCTTACTGGAAACGCACGTGGTTGATCCTGTAACGTCTACCTCGTCAACTCGATGAGCTCTGCCATCCTGAAGGTGTTATCTTCTTTGACCAGGCATCCTCAACCCTTTCCTTCACTGGTTAGAAGCCTCTACACCACCGTCGCGCCATCCCCATTTGATATTATCTCTTAGTCCGCCTCCCTGTCCGTTCATTATGTTTCGTTTCCTTTCTTCCTTTTTCCCTTACGCGGATTAAGGGGGTTTTCTTGCCTTTCCTTCCGTAGACCTGTCTAGAGCAGACATGCCAATTGGCGAAGTGATCAATGGCTTCAAAAATAAAACTCAGGATTTTCAGCTGCCAGCGTTGCGCCATTCACTTTTGAAAGAGTGCAACATCCGTTCTAATCTGGTGCGACTTCACTTTCCGGAAACAGTGTAGCTCCTATTTAGAATAGCGGGGCAATAGAAGGTCATTGTACAACATTGATTTCTTTGCCTCTACCCGGCGTGCGCGTCGAGATCCACCTGGTGGTTCGCTATGTTATATGCCTTGCCCAACATTTGTTCATAAACCGGTAAGGTACTACCATCTGGCGGATCTTTAGTTGTCAGCGCTTTAGCCGCATGGAGTTATATGACGGCCTCCTTTATAGAAGGATGGATATCACAGGAATAATACAAATGAAGCACGATAACAGTGGTTGAGATAACGGAAGTAGTATCAGATAGCTTTCAGCATAAGAAGCATACCTAATGATTGATCATTGGCAGCTGACCCCCTCTGCACAGTGCTGTAGGATGCACAGACCGACGTTTATTAAATTGACGATTAGCAATTTTTTCTTAGTGCATAGCCTCATAGTAGGAGAAGGGGGAGGTTACCGTTTTAACCTTACCGGAGATTATTCCTTTTTCCTGACACTTTTTGGGTCTGTGTGTCTTTTAATCTCGGTAAAAAACAAAAGAAAGAAAGTTGTAAGCAGGTAAACATGCATGGTATAAATAACTTTCTTTATTCATGTATATAAATATATAAAAGAAGTCATTGGTATCTAGTAAAGATCATCGTTATCATCATCGTCTTCGTCATCCTCATCGTCATCCTCATCAGTAAAGATCCGTTTAAATCGTTTACGATAGGCATTGTCCATTGCCATACAATCATTACAATACCATTCACCAGGTGGTGGTTCAACGAGTCCCACGCAGGCATAATGAAACCATTCTCGTTCACACTACACGAGTGAGAAAAACTATAAATTCTTCCCAATTGAAGCTTACATTTTCTCCATCGCAGGCAACCATATCACCAAATGACACTTGATTACAGTAGCAGTATGTCGGTTCATTAGGATCGATCTCCGGGTCCACAAAAGAGGCTTTGGTAGCTGACGGATTGGGGCGCGATCTAATACAGTAGTAAGGATAAACAAAGAAAAAATAGAATAGAATAAACTTGCCTTTTCTTTTGAGTTACTGGACTAGAAGGGCGTTTTCTAGTTGAAACTATTGGAGTATTTTCAGTAATTTAGGTATTCATGGCGTTAAAACAATGTTACCCCGCCAAGGAGATAAGGAAGAGTCAGGATTATCCCATGATGCCTTTTTCTGAGTCCAATAGTTATCCGCAGTTCCCGTTTTAGCCATTTGCGAGTCGATGCGTTCAATGTGCCGAGAAACGAGGTCGTACATACGTAGCGCCAATTCTATTTTCTGTTCTTGTTTATGTACGGCAGACTTGTAATCTTTCTCTAGTTGAAGTCTCGAGGCTACTAGATTTATGGATGAAGAAGAAGGAGAGGTGCGAAGGTGCTTCACAAAATGACGTCTATGCTTAGTATATGCCTCCCGAAGACCTGATTTATGCATAAGGATTAGTTTATTTGTGAGATTATAACTTACGTTGGAAATCTTCATCCATCCTACGAAGTTCATGCATATTTTGATCAACTTCCACTGGTAAATTTTGAAGACCTTTTGTTGTTGGTGAGAAAAAAAAAAGATCCAGTACGTTTCATCTTACTTTCGACATAGTCTTCAAAAATATCAGCAACAGATACGCTCATTGGGTGTAAAATAAATCCACTCGTGCAAAGTGATGATGTTTAAAATGTACCTTGAATTTAAGGTTTTAGTAGAACCGCAGAAAAAAAAAAAAAAGAGAAAAGAGGAATTCTTATTTGAGCGGAGGCAGGATATGGCCGTAAATTAAGCAGACACTGGCCGTCGGCCCGATTACGTCATCTCAAGAACTTGCGACTCTGTGGAACGAGTCGATGTTCTTTTGCTAGGGACATTCATTGATAATAGTTGTTTCAGAGCTGTTGATTGCGAATAGTGTCATTGTTAATCATGCAGTCGAAAAGAATCGGCCGTACGTTCAAACTAGCATTCGCAAAACCTCAAGATAAGCAGTCATTGTACAACAATTTGTGCACTCGTTTTGGGAGTTTTCCGCATCATCAGCCAACAAAGGCTTGGAGCGCACTGTCATTGGATAAGCGGTGTGGCGGCAATCTGGATTCGCTGCCATAATGACACGTTAAACACAGTGTTTTTTTTCCTATCGACTTTTGCGAGTAGCCATAAATAAATTTTGCGTCTACAGGGGACCAAGTTGATGTAAGTGAAATATGAGCTTGTTGCCGATCTATGTGCTAATAACCACAAATTCAATTCTTCATCAACGCAAAGCTGGTTCTCCATAGAGGCAAAATTTATTTATAGAGTAACATTTAATAAACAGTAAGGAGATTGCCACATGTTGCAATTTACTGTTGCTGAGAACAAATCATTTTGTTATATCTATATGGATGCGTCCAATTGAAATTGAAGGACATTTACTGAAGACTATAGTTATTCCATTACATAGTTCAGCAATGCGGGTAGGATTATACTGGATACATATGATCACAAGGCGCTTTCGAGCGGATAAACGACGGGCTGTCCGATAACCTGTTTCCAATAGCAAGATTAAAGAGACAAACGGTGATACTACTTGTATTGCTATCAATACTGCCATTTCATCGACGAAAATATATCCACCTCGCCTAATACAGAGATTCCTCGTTTCATGTCTAAACTTTGATGTTCCATTTACACTGATTGGTTTGTATACTATCAAGACAAAGTAGTCAATAAGCTATATAGTCACCATTTGTAATGTTGAGAATTTCCAACGAATACACTCTTCAAATCAAACGGCTAGTTTCGGGCTCAAATTTGACGGACACGTTGTATACATAACCTATCATCTTTTGATATTGCATACTCAGCTGCTAGGATTGGATAGCCTTCTTTATCTTGATTGAAATTTGCAAGGAAATTTATAGGGTCCATCTTGGTATAAGCAGCTGTACTGATCATTCGATATATTAAAGACAAGACACGACGTGTAATCATTTCTTTCTTTTTTTTTTATGTGTGCGTATTCAACAGTCAAGAGGACCGTCAATTACTGCCCTACTCGTATTTCATCTGTTTTATTGCTGCATCCGAAAGAGGATACGATGCGAACGGTGTTTTCAAATTCATCGAGATAAACGTTACTCAAAAGAAATCATTACTTGTAAGACTATACAGTATATTTTTGATAATAGAGTACTTCAAATAAACTACAACTTCTATTTTTTTTTTTTTTTTTATTTTGAGCATAAAGCCCAAGGGAGAAACCGTGCCCTAAGTTATTATGGCAGCTACTGTCCACTTTTCCTCCCCTACATTACGTAGAGTACGTGTTCTCACTGTGAATGTAATCCAACTCCGTGAGAGACGCAAGGGTAGGCGCCAAACCATGAACACTCATAGTCTGGTAGTGTGGTGACCCACGAAAACTCCCTGATCTTTGCAGTGTACTATAGCGGTAATGAGCCTAGGCCAATTGATAATGACAAAGGCTCCAAAACATCAAAGGAAGAATCCATGCCCCAGGTTATAGGTAGAAACTACTGCCTACCATTCTCCCCTACATTACGTAGAGTACATGTTCCCACTGTGGAAATAATCCGACTCCGTGAGAGACGTGAGAGTAGGTACCAAACCATGAAGCCTCATAATTTGGCACGTGGTGACCCACAAAACTCCAATGATCCGTATGTGTGCTTACCCTGCATCGAAAAAACTTTACCAACCATCGAAGAAAGGCACAAGTTTTGGGAAAATCGACAATTTGGGGTGGGCTTGACCAGAAAGTGGCTCGAGCTCTGGAATCATTTAGCCATGGTGTTCAAAGAGAGCAGCCCATACTGTTGTTGATGTCAATCTCAACGATTTTGATGCCAGTAGTCTCAAAACGTATTTTTAACCCAGGAAAAATGAAATAAAACCTAGGTTAAAAACACCGGGCTTTGCGGTGAATTAATAAAAGACAAACCTATGCATCTCTAGGAACTAGTATGAATCATTTTTTTTTTTTTTTGAGATGGGAGATAACCACCAGAGAATGGCAAACTTGCACCAGAGAAAGGCTCACGCAGATTCACGGTATTATATAAAAAAAAGAATATTTAACGAAGATGTTCTGAGGATTAAATCAATACTATACCTTTGTGTGGAAGTACAGTAAAAAACAGACTCCGACTGATGACCTTGCAATACATAAAAAAAAGATCATTTATCAAAGAGATTATGACAATTCAAATAGACAATATACCTTTGTTTTATGTAAAAGTAAAGAGAGAAAAGAAAAGGCCAAAGGAAAGAAGAGAAAAAAAAAGAAAAAAAATTTCTTTTTCTTTATTTTATTTTATTTTTTTTTCGTGACTTCGCGTTTTTTTTTCTTTTCTCGTTTCTATGAACGCTCACTTCTTTTATTTATTGATGGTAAGAAAAGAAAAGGAAGGTGAAGAATATAAACATGAGCCATTTACTGCGCGAAGATGATCATGTCTGTGCGGCATTTGTGTGTTACATGCGTCTGATAGCTGACTTTCATTTTTTGTATGGTAAACAACCGCCATATCTTAATAACTTACCTTTTAACTTTTTATACTCCAATTAAAACGTGTTGAAACGTATTGGACCGTGTTAAAGCGTGTCAAAATGCGTTTTATTATAAATTTTACCTTATAACTATTTTTTATTTTGAAAATACATACGCAGTATCGTTGGTCGGCGTCACAACCATCAGCTCTGTTTCAGGCTGGCAAGGACATCAAGCCAAGACCGCGCGATGACTCCAGATAGCGACCAAATTATTATACTTCTGTGGGGAGGGTTTTAGGAAACGTATATCTTTAAGTGATCGATGTATCTGATCATCGCTACTGCAATAGTCATATCATTTTGCTACTGACCTTAGCGACATTTTCTTTGTGTTTCTTTATGCGATCTTGGTTATTGCCGTAGGTCCTGATTGTAATGGCTAAGAAAACTTATCCAGCATATTCCATTACTGAGCCTGAGACCGTCGACCTCTTGTGCCTAGTTAATAATCTCAGATTTTTACCTGATCATTCAAACATGATGTAAAACATACTTGTACTACATTATCTATTGGCTTTGGTAGTCAGATTTATTGCTTAAAACTTCCATTTCGCTAATCGAGTGAGTATTGAACATATAATACATATTATCGAAGTCATCAAGACTGGCGAGTTTCTCGATTGGCTCCAAAAGGAAAAGATTTTGCTTACTGAAAGCACTTTCTGTCGTTTCCACATCCCTTATCACCTTTTCTTATGAAATTGAGGGTAGGTAGTTGTTGAAATTTTTATCCAAATAATGTTCACCAAACGTAGGTAGTTCATTAACCATGTCTCCTTCTATGCCACATGGTAACAGTATAGTCTTCGACTTTTCAATATATCAATTCCAATCACATAGACACTTTTGAGAGATACATTGTATCTGACTTGAAATGGGGGACAAAATCGTCTACATCAAAGTCTGCTCGAATGTAGATCTTCTATCTTAATGTATACGGATAAGTGTACTCTATCCGCATTGACAGCATCTGCCTGGACGATGTCAACAATCAGGTTACGCAACGATTTGCATCCATTCCAGGAATACATCTTCATGACGAAGTACTTGAGATCTTTTACTTCGCTCCACCTTTTTCCTCAATATAGAAAAACTTGTTGTGTTGCGAAAGTTAATCTCTTCTATGCTTAATTGGCGCCATAAAAAATGAGCATTTTTTCTTTCTTTCATTTTGTTTAAAGAAGTTCGAGTCTACGGATAAGTGATATATCAATAATCAATCACGAGTGGGACTGTTGAAAGGCTGTAACAAAATCTTATGGTCTAATCATTGAAGACTGACAACTTCTCTTTCACATCCGTTTTCTTTTACCTTTTTTTTTTTTTTTCAAAAATATAATTCAAACACTAAAGGGGGGTATCTCTTTGAACACTATTGTCTAAAACAATCCTAACCAAACATAGTCAATTTTTTAGCTATGCCTGTCCCTTTGCCGCAATTGCGTGGCACTCCACGAAAAAGGAGGAGGAAACCCCAAGCAGAGGTTTCCATAGATGAGGCACTGCATGAGTTATATAGCGTTTTTGATCGATACCTCGTCAACATCATTTTGAAAGAGATTGAAGAAAAACCCAAGAAAAAAGATACAAAAAAACGCGCAAACGATCCGAAAGCAAGAAGGAACAAAATATTGAAAGAAAATTGCAAGAATTACGGGAGTACTTAGGAGAAGCAGATCGTGTACCTCGGTCGTCTCTTGAAGAGGTCGACAAAAACCTGAACGTTCCTCCAGGGACAACTTGTCGTATTCTTTCCGCCAGATACTCTGAAAGAGGAGCGATAGGAGGGCTTTGGAGAAGGTACTGCATTGAGAACTACGATAGTGCCGTTATAGAAGCAAAGGAAGCAGATGAGGCTAAACGTTCAAAGGTTATGGAAGAAGCCGAAAGCTCCAAGGATGGAATTCCCGGGGATGACGCCCAAGAAACAGAAAACAATGATACCATAATCAGAACTGTCTCGGCCTGCTTGTCAACCATTCTCAGAGAAGATTTGGAAGAAGATATGAGAAAAGCTTTCCTAGAAACTGTCTCAGCCACTGCGGAGCAGGCGACCCAATACATCGATGATTTTGCTGCTGTAGTTCATGCTATGATGCTGCATTACGCTAGAATCTCTATATCTCTGGATCCACAGTCGAAAACGGCCGCTCTGGAACAAAGAGGCGAGCCTGAAACCTTTGACATGTCATGTGTATTGCCTAAAGCGTACATACAAGACCAGGATACCACGAAATTTCCAACTTTTGTTTCTGTAGCGCCGCTTCCTAAAAACACAGTATCCTATCTTAAAGCATTGCCAAAGAGAAACAGCGATGAGTTTTTAAATCTCTCCAACGAGGCGCACCTGCAGTTTATCCACTCCACCTACTTTGGTCGACAAACATATAAGGCCGAAAAGCGGCAACTGTGGTCGGCGCTTGAGCATAACGAACTGACAGATCAACCAAAGCCACCCAGTGGTTTGAGCACCGTCATGCACCAGCAACTGAAGCAGTTTGTTACAAACCTCAAGACTATGTGGGAAGAACCTCTGTACAACAAATCGATCAACCATTTACTTCTTATTCTTTTGCGAATAAACCTAGCACCCGAACGGGAGGCTAAAATCCGTCAAATATCAGAAAAAAAAGCGAAAGAAAAGGAGACAAGGAAGGAACAAAGGGCAGAAAATTCTAGAGGGAAACGACAATGGCTCAGGCGCAAGACAAAAGGCAGGCTAAAGCGAGAACGTAAGGATTTGAATCGGCTGAAAAGACAATTAAGCAAAGAAGATGATGATAACCGAAGAGAAGCACTGTTACGTCGCGAGGCCTCATGTGTTCATGCAATTAAACAACTAGAGGAACATTCCAAAGAGAATTATAAGCCAAGAAGTGACAGGAAGAAACTTGAAAAGAAGGATAAACAGGTGATAATTACATGGATATTATGACGTACTTACTCATGGAACAGAATCTTCAGCCCGGAGACACAGTAGAAGACCTGACTGATTCCATCGACATACGCGGAATGACGGATGAAGGGATTGAAGAGGTCCTGGAATCAGTGATTGAAGAGGCAGAGATGGCTGAGGGGGAAAGAGTTAAGAAGGAACCTAGCCGTAGGAGGTTAACAAGGATTCAGGCTGTCACGAAGAAGTTATTGCTGTCGGCAGATATAGACGAGAAGGTCAAATCTAACGATGTGACAGAACTGTGGAATGACGATGATGAACTTTTGAAAGATGAAATAGATGTTGTGCTGCGGCTTGTCAATGCTCTCCGGCCATATATCCCCAAGGGACGTCTAAGCTCTGCGATTTCATTACGTCTTCGTTTCGTTTTCCTCTCAAACTCAATTCTTCGCGCTGTGGGATATTCAAAGTTTGCTGCGGCTATATGTCCAAGTACCAGTGCTGGTTCGATACATTCTCTTCCGCTGGACGCTGCAGCAACGTACGAGATGTTTGGCTCGAGACAAGCACGTTTCGACTTGTTTAAAGCCGATAGCAGCACGATCGACAATGTTTCACAGGCTCGTGCAAATAAGTCTCAAACGATTGGCTCATTTTTTGACGAAGAGAAGATCCTACGATTATGCCACAACTGTGGATTGGAACCTCGTTGGCGAATCACTATCACACCGCACGGAATAGCAGTACTCGATGGTGACGTTCAAAAAGGAAGAATACTGGGGATATCTCACTACGAGGAGATGCGAAAATCTTCTAAGAAAGGAGATAATATTGCCTCCTTTGAAAGTGAATCAAGTCTAGATATCCCAAAAGTCTCGGCTTTTTTGGAGGATGCGAGGAAAAAGATAAAAGTGTTGATGTCAGCTGAAAGGGAAAGCAAGAAAAGTCTTCAGAAAATAGAGGATGTCGTTGAATCCCAGACCAAAGAATACCGAGCTAAGAGTCAGGGAAGAATACGCGATAAGCGAAAACAAAGACAAACACGTACAAGCCAACCGGGAGAGGAAAAAAGTCTGGCTGAGTGTTCCCAAACTCTAAAGGCAGGTAAACGCAATCGTGCGAAGGCAGCTCATGATCTCGGAAGAATCCGCCCCGAGCTTGCAGACGAGCGTAGACAAAGTACATTTACCAAAAGGTAATTGAAAGAAAGAATGTTACGAAAGCTGGTATCTCACTAAAACGCATTTTAAACTAGCGACTTGAGGCGTTGAAGAAAGAGAGGAAGAAGAAGAAAAAAAAGGAAGAGGATGGGGAACAGGACGAAGAAACGGAGGACAAGGAGGAGATCAAGTTGTGTAGACCTACAAGCTGGGATCGTCCAGGTTGCGAGGCAAGCACAAAATATCTAGACATCGAAACTCTGGATCAAGCCATCTCTCAAGATTCGAAGAAAATGATCACTTTTAGTGGAACAGACTATGGTTTGAGAGTCTTGGCGACAAGTGTCCCACTTACGTGCGAGCGTGTCAATTTTCACTGAGATTTATACAATCGAAAATTTGGCGCTACGCAAGCCATCTCGCCCACCCCCGAAGATATGTTGCGACTTCCCAAGCCAATAAGAATCAAAGCTGGCTACCTTGAGGAGAGCACGCTGTGTCGAAAATTTAGCAAAAAACACGAACGAAGAAAAAAGGTATGGTGTCGATAGTTGCCTACTACGATACTCATTTCGTACTCAAGAAACAACCGATGATCTATGAGGTAGAAAAGGAACTTCAAGAAACTTCGTCTGCTTCCGCCACCACGGTTCAACAGGTTATTGAGTCACAAAAGGTACATTTATTTTGTTTTTTTCTTCTATTTCCGATCTGATCTTGTTTCATATGAGACGAAGAGAAGTTGCCGCAGGCAACTAAGGCAGTTTTATCATTCAAACCGCGCACATCACGAAAAGCGCACGCAGCAGTTATTCACTGATCGTATTTATGATCAAATTCCGGCGCAGGAGCGAAAGCTTGTTAAGACAGCTACCATCACCGGCAAAGACAGCAGGCGAAAGGCCATACCAATCATGGCTATCGGAACACAGGGAACTGGTGTCGGCTCCCGCTTGAAAGGCCATATTAAGCGAGGAGGGGCATGGCTGCGCAGACGCCATCGTCGATATGTGCCAGTTGCAATGACGGATGAGCACAGAAGCTCCCAATTGTGCGTTTATTGTTTTGAGCAAGTTGAAAGGCCAAAAGCCCGAAGGAAGAAAAAAGGTGAATGGAAGACGATAAGGGTGAATGGCGCATCACAATGCGTGAATCAAGAATGCATCGCGTACAAATATGGATATGCAACGCAAAATCGAGACACACAAGCAGCGCTGGCCATTGGTCTGGCATCTGCCAGCAATCTTCTGTCTACCGACAGAAGTACACTATCACCATTCAACCCCAGCATATTTCAGCTGGAAAACCGTTTGTACCCGGCACTACCTATCACAGGTAAGTCTTTCTCGGTACTATTTTGTATATCTTTATCGTGTCGTTTGTGATGTAGGTGCGTGAATCAATCACGGCAGCTCTACAAAGAGTAAGTGTACCTTTTGTATTGTTTGTATTTAACATTTCTTTTGATGTAGGCTAAGTGGACTGGGACCCGTCGCCATGATGGGAGTTATCGGGGCTCCTGGTTCAGGTAAGAGAGATCCCTCTTGACGATTTTCGCCGAATCACAAATGTGACATAGGGTTCTGATACATCATTTCAGTCGCCGAGATACAGTATGAAACGTAGACAATAGTTTAACTAGCTTCTTGTTGTTCCTGAGATACACTCTTCCTGAATCAGAGCCCACCCTGAAATATTTGCAAACTCTGATAAATATGATTTCGTATCCATAGAATAAGTTGTCGTACAAGAAGCATTGGTAAATCAATACCTGGATAAACACACCAGCTCTTTAGACCATTAGGTTTTTCTCCTTTCCGTACACATTGTTTTATTTGAAAACGCGCAATAATTTGCTTATGAAGATTGGCAGGGTTATATCTTGGACAAGCACAAATACACTTATTCTATAAGTTACATAGTTGATGAGAACGTTTCGAGCCTTTAGATTATTAGTCTTCATAGTGCTATTTGTGCATTTCGGTAAGGCAGCGCGTAGGATCCAACTGATTTTGATATTCTCATGCAAGAAATGATCCCTGTACAATCCATACACTGATAAAAGTAAGGTTATTTTTTTTTTTCAAACTGATTTGAGAAGGTTTTACTGCATCGGCTGCTACGGAGCAGTTAGGAATACATATGTTCGTTCGGCACAAGTACGGATGTTACAGTATGAAAAGGTCCTTGACATAATTTTCAAAAAGCGTACAAACAATGGTCGCGCGCGTTCTTAATTAAGACTACAGAAAAGTAATTTTAGAATGCATTGATGAAAGTCTGCTTGAACAATTAAAAACTCAAGTTATCATATGCTAATGGCATTGTACAATCGTGGTTACGTCAGACCAATTCATCATAATGTATTAATAATTATCTCAAGAAGGTCTTAGATTATATCTATGGTTGTCTACTCTTCCGAAAAATCCTCACTTTTGGGCACTTGATTAGAGGGAATGCAGTGCCCAACGGAGACCTCCTCATTTTTATCCAAAGCGGATTCGAAAGCATGTCTAGTTGTAACTGACTTTGCGGCATGACTACTATCCCAGACGACATCAAGTAGCTTACGCAGGTTTTACTGCAACGTAATCTCCCATTATTGCGCGTACTTACACTTACATACTAATTATGCATGCATCCACCATATTATTGTTAGCTTAGTAGTACGGAAAAACACGGGTTTGCTGTCGCTTCCATGCACCGCACTCGGAACGATAATTGAAGGATTTTGGCTGTCAATAAAGCTACCCAGAGCGATCAGTGCCATAGGATCATATTGTAAAGACACATGCTTCTGCCCGGCTTTAAGAATACAATATACCCATCAATAGGATCTCTTTTGAAGCACAGAGGCAATCTTAAGGTCTGCTCTCACACCGGTGGATGTAAGGCGGTATTGTAGTTTAAGTAAAAGAAGAATGAAAAAGAATACTTTTAAGACTTGTTTTTATCTATTGGAAAAGAAATGAATGATCGTCGCACAGCTCATCGCGAAATGCGATGCAAACAGAGTGCTCTCCATAGACGCAGGATTTATTATAGAGTTCCGCAAAAAAGCATTCAATAAATAGTAAAGTTTGAGATTTGCTGCCATAAACGAAAAGGCTAATGATCGTTTGGCTTGTTTATGTTATGAGGATACATGGTATTTGATATTGTTTAAGTGTGTCAACTAGGAATATATTAATCCGGAATGAGTGAATGTTTAAATTACTGCTCTTAATACAAGAGACAAGCACAGCACTATATTGGGATTATATAGATATGTAAGCTGAAAATGGCTTCTATTGACTTGACATTGAGACCATTCGTATTGCAACAGGTGGAAGCAAGGCCAAATTCAATTGATGCTCTCTGAAATTTCTCACCTTTCAAGAACCAGAATTCACCCAAACACACAAAAATACATCGTCAGCTGCCCAATATCTTTCTAAACTTCTACTGCAGTATTTTCGGGAATAACATGTAGTAATTTCTTACAAAATCTCCTCACTAACCTCTTTCGTCATTAAGTTGCAAATTTTATTAACGCAGATTACCATTTGTTCCTAAAATATAGCTACTAGCAAATTCGTTCCCACTGCGTAGCATAGCCAACATATACAGATATATTGTTTACCCTCCTTTCTCCTTTTTTTTTTTGTCATTAGTCCGTCTTCGAAACAACTTTGTACTTCCTCTTCGTTTCCTTTGTCTTCAGTTTTTTCATCTGCAGACCTGAATGTGCGCCAAATTCCTTTTCCCACTCAACCTTAACTTTCCGGTATAACATCATCGTGAACCGTGCATCTTCCACCTATAATCCACAGTATCAGTTAACAAAGTCCCTAACATAAACGCTATATGTTTTACCGAAGAGTGGCTTCCCGATTGGATATTAACTTCCAGCACTTTTTGAGCTAGTACCCTCAGGGCTGGTAGCTTTGTACGACATATTTTTCGAAATTCTTTGTAGCGTTGTGTATCACGGATCATTAATTTTGGATGATCCAGCATGAGTGCTCGCAGATCGTTGTGAACAGCATGTCCAACCAAAATTCGATCTTTAATGATATTCGCCACCTTTTCTTGTATTTCTTTAAATGTAGGAGCTATAACCCGTGGTTAGAAAGTCTTTCTACAAAAAATTTTTTGTTTCTTACCATCGACCAAGTGTTTCGGTTGGACGCCACTCACTTTTGTTCGATAGTCTGTCACTCGTTCTTGTGGTTTCACAAAGGTATCCAGAAGCACTGCTCCATTAAAATTGACCAAACTAACGCGTGCCAGCGCTGACTCTTCCCCAGTCGGACCCACGCCTACCATTTCACAATCCATAGCGACGAACTTCCCAAGCCTAGAAGCAATTGAGGACATGGATCTCCTTTTGACTAGTACAACTTACTTCGCATCTTTGCCCTTGGCTTCATCCATTTTCTTGACAAGATCTTTTTTCCGATTACGTTCCTCTTTTTTCAGATCTTTTGCCGAAGTATAAGCCAGTCGTAGATCATCATCATCGATATCATCGCCAAACCATAAATCCTCCTTGGAAGGAATTACAGGTTTTTCACTAGAAAAACAGATAAATAACCAAGATAAACTACTGCCCTATTCTACCTTTCTTCGGTCTTTGCCTTCTTAGTGTTGGCATGCTTGCTGTCCAAGTCGCTTGCCTTGCGTTTCTTGTTATTCTTCTGACCCGACGATTGGAGTGTCTGCAAAGGTAATTGCTAAGTTATGCCATGGTAGAGCAAGTCAGGATCTTACCGGCAAGAGTTTCTTCCAATTAGACGATGGGGCAGGCGTATTGGATTTCATTCGTTGGGTCAATGAAGTGCAGCTTTTCTTCGGCCACAGTGGCTTTTTGTGCTGTGACCGGAGATAAAAAGCATAGACTCCGGATCCAATGAAAATGCAGCAGAGTTCCTACTGGCCAATGGTGTCACTAATGGCATGGAGCGACAGAATGCGTCGTAAAATTTGTCAGCTCACTCACTCTTCTTTTGATACGAAGAAGCAAAATGGTAAGGATATATTTCTTAGACTTATCATGGCATATCCTTTATCCTTTGGTGATCTGAAATTTTACCGCTTTAAAACAAGAAAAAGAGGTGGGTGTATTTGACTATGCAGTTCACATTTACAACAGTTAAAAGCATTACACTGGCAGGAAAATAAATCCAAAAGGAATACGAAAAACAAGGTGAAAGAATCAAAACGATAGACGGTGGTAGTGAAAAGGGGATATGAGTGTACATGTAGTGAGGCAACTCGCGGAGGACGCGGGCTTCAGATATCAGCAGACGCCCGGACCAGCGGAACATCTGCTTTGGGATGGTTCTTTCGTCTTCCTAGCAGTGTAGAGTTATCCATGTTTAGCTCAAAAACTGCTTTTGGCTTTCGTGGTTTGCTTCGGGGTTCCGCTGGAACTTCTTGTTGTTTGATCCGTTGTGCAAGGCGCTCACGTTGCAATTGCTGTAACATGTTAGGTTTATCACGGCCTAGCGATGTTTTATCGAGATTGCATCGCAATGTCTCTATGCTTTGTTCGTGATCATCATCATTCCCACTGTGTGAACTAGATGACGTTTCATCTGCAGTCAAATCACTCTCTAAGCTGCCCGCTTGTTCATCTTCGTCCTCCGTATCGGATTCTGCGTTGTTTAATGCGTTTACAAATATTTGATTAAATTTCCGATCGTCTTTATCATTGCGGAGGCGTCGAATATTCTTTCGTCGTGCGCGTTCCTCCGTTATTCTGTGAACCGCATACGAAACGTCGAAGCATTCTTTCATAGACGTAATACCCGAGAAAATATCTCTTCGTCGCTCAGACGCTTGCGCTCTGGCTTCCTTCGTATTTTCTGCATCGGGCTCCGCCACGCCTTCTTGTACTCGTCTCTTGAACTTCTCCGCCTCAGATATAACCTTGTCCTTCTTCTCCTCTTCCTCCTCTTCCTCGGGCTCTTCGACGAGTGTTTCGTTGATCTTTTCCGCAGGAACCTCTTCTTTCTCCTTCGTCGGGGTTTTCTAGAAGCAGCGTATAAACATCCGTCCATTTGTATTCTGCGAAAAATAAATAAACAAACAAACAATTACCTCCTTCAACATCCATGGGTGATTCAGAAACTGGTCGATGGTATAGCGGTCTTCGGGATCAACGCAAAGTAAATGTGAAACAAGATCTTTCGCCTCGTCCGAAATGGTATCCCACCAAGGGCTCAAAAATGTATAGTGGCCTTGCGCCACCTTCTCCGTAAGTTCTTTTATACTTTCATCGTAAAAAGGCGGGAACCCCGAAAGTAGTGTGTACAACACGCATCCAAGCGCCCACATGTCCACCGATTTAGAATACCGCTCGTCCTTCACAATTTCGGGTGCTGTGTATCCTACAGTACCGCAAGGTGTCATCGTGTGCGAGTCCCAAACAACCTTTGAAAGTCCAAAATCGGCAATCTTTACTCGACCGATGCCGCCTCCTCCTAATCCTTCAACAAATTCACCTTCATCCTCCTTCGGTTCGTCATAAGATTGCTGTGGGGCTAAAGGGGTTTTACGTTTCATAAATGGAATAGGCTCAAATAGTAAATTTTCGGGCTTAATGTCTCTATTCGTTCATTCATCCCTTGAGTATTTGTTCGTCATCTTGTCACAACACCTTACCTGTGGACAACGCCCTTTTCTTCATGAAGATATCGAATACCATCTGCAACCTGTCGTACGCAGTGGCGAGCAAGATCCTCGGAGAAATAGGTCAATCGCACAATTTGATGGAAAAGCTCTCCGCCCTCACAAAGTTCGAGAACCAAGAAATAATACTGGAAACACAAAGTTTAAATATACACTGCTACACCCGGCGTTTGTTCGCACCTCTTTGGTTTCAATGAACGTTTTCAGCTGCACAATCGACGGGTGGTTTAGAGTCCGCATAATTTGCACTTCCTTCAGTACACTTGCTTTCTGTTAGACGACACACATTAGCCCAAGTCACATGAAGACAATGCATTTTTACCTGTTGCTGGTTCAATTCAAACTTTCGAACAGCCTTTACAGCCACCTGCCCATTGTTCTCCAAATCAACAGCTTTATACACATTCGAGAACGCACCACTAAAAATAGGAGCGAGTAAGTAAAGCTGTGGCATCGTAAAGGCTCTCCACATACTCTCCAAGCTTGCTGATTAGCTTATAACGCTCGAGCCCTTCATAGGACGGAAGACGCTGCCTGGCCATGTTCTCTTCTTCGACAATCCGGGCAACCGCTTCATACTTTTTGGCTTTGCGCTGAGACACAGTGGAAATGTTGTCCCCACCACCAGAACTTTTGCCGTTACGTATGAAGTTTTTAATTTGGCTGAACACTGACATTCTGAACGTGGCTGAATAGTTTCTTTGGTGCGGTTATATAGAACTGAAATTACTGTTACTTGTCCGCAAAAAGTACGGGCTGTTTTCTCTTTTTTGTGATGTAATTACAAAAGTAAATGAAATCTAAAACAATGTCTTGTTCTTTGCGAGAGAAACTAAGGAATAAAAATATGCGGGAAAAGAAGCGAGGACTTGTGTGGGGGAACACAAACCCGATTTTTACTCAGACAAGCTGAACATGACATCATTAGCACGCTCGCTGCAGCCAATCAAATTTACTCCTAAAGCTTCAGCCAGGCACCTTACCTTTGTTCGGTGCCCATGAAAAGATGGGTATTTTTGTCACCACCTCTTACTAAACTAAACCTGAACGCACATGATGGTATCCATTTTTATTCCCTTACACTTTACATGTAGATGAGAGTGACCAGCAAGGGAAATGCATATTTTCAATATCTATGACGCAAGTCCTCTTCATTAGCGAAATAAGTTTATTTTCATCTTGTTCCGTGAACAAACTCAGAACGTCAGACGTAATGACAGAAAAAGAAACTGCTATTCACTGCAACGTGATCCGGTGCAGAAAACCATTGGCCTTTGAAGCCAAGGTATTACACAGGTTCCGCAGCAGATACAATAATAAATGCAACTGCAAACCCTTTTTTCTTAGGCATGTGTCACTTCCTGTTCTCGTAAGTGACACAGACAGTCCATTTCCTGCTTCTGATGCAGCTGATGCTTGAAGATATATTCTGTCTCGAATGCGCCAATCGCTCATTTTCGCAAGAAAATGTATGTCCAGCCTGTAGAGCTAACCTACCTGGGAAGTAAGTTGTGGGTGCCCACAACCATCTTAGTCTTTTTTATTTTTCAAATAGAGATAACATTATGTTAACTCAACTGAACCCGTCTGAAGAGTACAAATCGGTTTGTCCTGTCTCATTCTAATATGTTGTTCTAATTTGTGCAGTCGGTACTAGCCGGACTAAAGCCTGACACCATCATGGATATCTGCAGCCGTGCCATCGCATTCTACAGCTATCAAACAAGCCAAGAATTATATTTTAGGTCCCTGCTGAACAAAAGTTTAGAAAGTAAATGCAACACGCTTGAGGAACAGTTAGGTGACACAAATCGGATCGTCAAAGGTATATTCTGCGGTGTTTATTATGGTATGCTTAGGATTCTATTCTCCAGCCGAAGAGCAGAAAATTGCAGGTTTGATGGTTCCACCCCCCATAAACATCATATGACACTCGACATAAACAAATTTATATCCAGAACTTATGCGAGAACTGAACCTGGAAAAACAGCACTCCAACGATTTGCACTTGCAGCTGCAGGAGAAATCAGAGCAGTTTCAGAAGTTACAAGTATTGAGATTTGTATGCTGTGTCATTTTACTTAATTACCTAAAAGGTTATCTACGAGAAACTAAAGCACAAAGGTATGACGCCCACTATGCAGCAACCAGTGCCGTCCCCAAGTTCTTGCCTCCCACAGAGATCCATGCCTCATTTAACCCCTTTTATACAACCCTCCGGAAAAGTGCGTTGTCAATTTGACCCGCAACCCTCCGCTTCTTCAGCCTCTTCACAAAAGCACGAAAAACGTGACCTCCCGCTAGCTCAAGAGAGAACCACACCAACTCTGGTACAAATGCGATCTCTGTTCGAAGTAAACTTTTCTAAACTTTTCTACTAGAATCGACAGGACAGTGTGCTGCTGGGCGTTAGAAATACCGGTCAATCTTTGTATTATCAAGAAAAACGGGGAGAAACTCATTTTCAAAGGGGTAAGCAATCTAGTAGTCGGTCAGAAGTGTTATCTTTAATTATGATTGTATTCAGTGCATGAAGTACAACAGCAAATGTGTCACGAGCATAGAATGATGAAAGTGAGGGGTAGTCACTACACCGTAGCGCATTCTCCGGCTGCATCGACCATTTCGGTAATCCCTCGACGTCCTTTTCCTCCATCACAGTACAAAGGGGATAGTACAAGCCGTACCCCGCATTTGCCTATGTAACTAAAATACATTATTGCTACAGCGCTAAGTTTGGAGAAGGGGGAGGTAATATCTGCTAATAGCGCCTTGCCTTTGTCATTATCACTCCTTGCTATGCGTAGTCGATAAGTAGCCAATTAGGAATAACGCTGAGCAAAATAACATCTTTCTTCTGCCACTATCACTGTTCAAAAATAATAAACGCTGACTGCACTTGCAATATATTGTACCATCTATTAGCGTATAGAGTTGATATTAACATTTACGGCATTTACTTGCCAAATCGCATGGGCGTATAGAACAGGTAGCATAAGCAATATAAGAAATATCTATGTGGCACTGGGTTTGATATGAACAGTACTGGAATTAGTCTAACGTTACAGTCAGCTCGTCTTTGTTGCTGTGCCGCTGTCGTGTCTCTTGAAATTTCGCCCGACGTCAACGTCAAATCCTCTGGATGTCAATTTGGAAGCTACAGATATTTTATTTTGCTAACAAGCTGTTGTTGCTTGTTTGGTGTGGTAATATGGTTGCTAGGTTCACTACTGGGGAGGATTCGTTAGAACAAAGATCCATCATGGAGAACAGAGTTGACGTTCACCCTTTGAATTGCACGATACGATTAATGGAACCTAAGCTATTCACCAAGGAATTCAAGGATTTCATTCTTTACAGTTCGTAAACCAAATATTTTATCGGAAAGTATGGTTATCAAATAGTAGAGTATCCCGACAACGGCGCGTTAAGAACAATCAAGTATCCCGAACCTCCGACTGTTCTGAATGACGCCGAAATTACAAAAATAGTGATTCTGCATAAAATCCCCATGGTCACCTTGTCTGCAGTACCTTGATCCATCTATCCAAGATTCATAGCAATCTAGAACTACGCCATAGCAGTTTACTGTCTTATTAATGACTTCCTGACATAATCTTACCTCATAAGTTTTCGTTCTGCTGATGCCAGGAAGTCATCCTTGTCCGCATTGACAAAGAGACCAGTGGCTCGCAAAATAGAATCTAATCCTACATGCAGAGAAAATCGTCAGATTTTTGTTGCATCCTCCATTGGTACATGTATTAAACCATATTATATTCTCTGCCACATTCTTGCACTTTCTGTGCCGTAGCTGCAAAGAGGTACCATTATCGGGCTGTGTGTACGTGAGAGAATCTCTGCAAAAGTGCCACCTTTGCTTGCAGAAACATGTGCTTACGGAGAAGGCGATGTGAAAAGCAGAGCCGAAAAGAATTGTGCCCTTCCCCTTTTAATACTTGTCAATGCTAAAGCCTGAGATCACGGTCCATATCTAAGCATGAAAACGTCATTTCTATGCACATCGGTCTTCCGCTATAACACAAAGCTTGACAGTGCGCTAACGTAGATAGAGTTACCTTCCAGCGCAAAGTTTATTGAAGCCAGTGCAAATTTAGATCTGAAAATTATAATACCGCAACTGTTGTGGACATTGCTTATCATTGCCCTGATGAAGTAACAATGACAGGCCCTGAAATCGCATCGGACATCATATGCCCGTCTTTGCAAGCAAATGTTCAACCTGAGGAAAAAAATACATTTTGTGTAAAAATTATGCTGAAGATAGCAGTACAAGTCAGTGCATAGTGCTCTATTCAGTATAAGGATTATCAGTCGTGAGAAAAAAAAAAGGGAAAAACAAATAATAGCTATCATGTTTGTTATTATAGACATAGGTCAAACGGTTTGAAGAACGAGATAAGGAAATCACAAACTATCCTCATAAGGATACAGCGGAAACGGAATAGCACAAACATGGATGGGAGAAGCACATGAAGACGAACTTCCATAAAATATGAAAGGGAGATCGTGGCCTTCCACTCCATAGGATGTTAAAAGATACATAAAGGAAGCACAGACGACGTAGGTTGAAGGTTGCTCCACTGCCTTCTCACTGTGATAACCTATAACAACGTTATCAATAAATATTCAAGTTGAATACTTGTCAGATGTCGTTGGTGAGACTGTTACACGTTTATATTGGGAAAAGAACCAATGAGATGCACCTTGACTACGTGCTGGTCATGTAAAGGACAAGGCGGCCTGGCTAGATCGTGTGATAAACATAAAAAATCAAGAATTTGTTTATGGATGGGATTACAAGACTTGAACATCTGTTAACTATCTGTTTTTTCTATCCATTGCGGATTCGCTGATCGATAGTTCGTCGACTGTTTGTTTGGGAGGTGCCATCTGCGGTAAAGGAACGGGAGTCACGGTTGTTAGCATGTAAGCTGCTGTAGCTTGGGCAACGCCATAGCCAAGAAAGCCAATATAAGGCACACGGGTGATAATATAGGTAAAAGCGGAAAATGCGAAAAGAGTATCTTTTCTTTGTTTCAGCCAGTGACGTCTAGCCTTGTAGTTCATATTCATCCGCGCAAAATATGGGTCAAACATTTGACGCATCAAAGCACGCATAAGCACCAGAGCATGTAACAGGTACACAGCAACCCAGCTAGGAAGAAAGAAGAAGCATATGCCAATACCAATTCCTTGTAAGCTACAAAACGCATTGAAGCCGGCATAGGCGCCTATAAAGATCACTTGAGTAAGACGTTAACGTTATCCAGCTTTACCTGCTATTGGAAGTACAAAGTTACCAACGCGAGGTAGTAATGAGCTAAGAATGATGAAACACCCCAGTGTAAACAAATGAAACTTTGCACTTATTCGATCGGTAAATTCTGCCTTATTTTTCCAATAATTAGCGCGATATCTCTCCGTCGATAACGCGTCCGTATAGCGTTCACGTCCTGGGTGACATTTGTCAACAAATTTTAAGGATTCCATAAAAAGGTCGTCCAAAGGTTGGGGATAAACATATCGCATAAATAACAATGCAGTGCAAGGAAAGTACGAAATAATTTCGCGTGTAGTCCGTGCAATCGTTGCAATCAGGGCATTTGCTTCCATTGATTCACTACCAAAGACATTTGGTAAAAACGTTTGTAGAAGGATAAAAGGGATGACAATAGCAGCTTGCGATACACAGAGCAAAACAAATGACAAGCTAAAAAGACAAACAAAGATGCATAAGAAACGGCACTTGTAGATATTGGGATTTTGAATAACAAGACGAACGCCATAAAGAGTATTCTCCGCGCCATCTACAATCCGATCAAAGTCCCACGATTTCATAATGAAAATACAAAAAGATATTAGAAAAAATAAACGAGAGAGAGAGAGAGGAAGATGATGTATACATTGGCGTAGCATTGTTCGCGTGTTTGAAAGGTTACTTATGTGACTGTTTGACGCCTGCCATGCGTAGGAAATATTCGAATAAACTCGTGCATTTATGATATATCTAAAGTAGGATGTGAGTATGTTTCTCGGTATGACGAGGTCTTAACCTACGGGTGGCCGAGAAAGGGGTGGGGGGTTTGGTCCTCCCTTCCCCTCTTTTGAATTCCATGTAAAGATGTGCTTTCTCAAGCTGTGGTTGCCCCGATAGAAACCCACACATGCTCCTAAGAAATAAACCTTATTACAGACAATAGTATCTTCTGTTTTTTTTTCTTTAAAGTCAATTTTCTGGAGAGTACTATTCCTCGTGCACGAAAAAAAAATCACAGCATAACACCATGGAATCCAGGATAAAGCAAAGTAGTAAGTTTATGCCATCCTTTGTGTTTTATTGTGAGCTAGTAAAATGAAATGTTTTTATTACTGCTCCTGCTTCTTCTTTTCCCATTCTTCCGGAGTATATGATTTCTAACAATTTTTTTTAACCATTGAAGTCGTCGTCGTGACAAATATACAACTTACCTGAGAAAACGCGTGAACCTTGCTAATTTCCTCCTTGAGTTTTTCGTTCACCAGTTTATGACGAGCGAGTGTTCTTTTGTCGCGGAAAAGTCCTGACACGATAACGACCTCGTACATTTGGCCACAGCCAGATGAGAGATCAACGATCTCCTAATGGTTCAAAGATTCTGAATGTTATACAACATTGCAAAATCCACGTTGAATTCACATACGACGTGCTCGGCCTCCAGGCGCTCTGTAATGGCAAGCTTCAAAGAATCGGAGGTGACTCCAGAGTGTTGTGTAGACATAATTGGAGAACAAGCTCGAGGTTGAAGAGTGGGGCAAAATAAAACAGTACACTGATTGTTGCACGTCACATGGTTCTCATGAGTATTTGTGAGCGTCTTGCTTGTTTGTCGAACCTTTTTATTATTATTATTATTATTAACCCCTCTTCAGACAATCTATCGCGCTGTGTTGTGTGCGTGTGTATGCCCACAAAATATCCAGTCCATTAGCAGTTCTTTTTCTGCATACACACGCTCACGCTCAGTCAAAAGCTGTGTGCCGTAACCTGTCAATCTTTACTGCATTCCTTTCTAACCCATCCATTTAACTACCGTCTCATCATCAGTCTCTCTTGCACATCATCACATTCTCTTTCTTTCTTTCTTCCCTTACCTCCTGAAATACACACAACATGAGTTCGTCTCCTCCCAAACACTCATTATCATCACCAACCTCTGGTAATACACCACCTCCTGTCCTACCAACACCATCTTGCTCCACCTCCGCATCTGTCCGTTTACCATCTCCCGCTGCACAACTCAAGCTTGAACTCGAGCAGCAACTAGCTGAAAAGGAAAAACAACTGCAAGAATCAAGTAGCGGGATTGAAAAAAACGTGCTTGACCGACAAATCAATCTGCTTAAAGAAAAACTGAAGGAAGTAGATCAACAGCAGGATGCCATCCCCCAGAGTTATCAGCAGCAAGGAAATCACCAAGAACATCGCATCGATAATTTATCACCTGCGACCTTGGAAAAACTGCGTTATTTGGAACGGGATCTAGGAAGCTACAGGACGAATCCGCTGTCACCTGGTCTGAGTGCCTTGCGAAAAGAAAAAGTAATTTTTTTTTGTCTCCTCTCCTACCTCAACCGCTGATATTTTTTTTTTTTTTTTACAGTTGCTTGGTCAGCGGGAGGCACTGCCGAGTCCGTCTACTTCGACCATGTTACCGCCTGCTCACGGACATGATGTTGCGCAGATGTTGCCTTTGCCTCCTCCCCCGACCGGCTCTACACCTACGAAACGCCGATCGAAGGTTCCCAACGCAGATCGACGGAATACTGACATCGAGTTTGCCACTGAGATTGGTCAGGGGTTATTGATCGAAGTTCGTAAGATGCAAGGTCTTTTGCAAGAAAAAGAAGAACAGCTCAGAGCGCTGGAGATACAAAAAGCCGATCTGGAACGAGCAGCAGAATCCATGGCAAAGCTTTTGAGGCAGAAAGAAGAAAATGAAGGTAAGGTCTCTTGTTTAAAAATTTGGCAACGCTAATGACCTATTTGCCTCAAACAGAAAAACTCAAAGAAGAAACATGGAATCTTGAACTAGCAAAGCAAGAGCTTACCATAAGCGTCACTGATTTACAGCAGAATCTTAGTAAAGCAAATGCTGAACAAAACAAAATGGCGAAGCAGCTCAACCGATTAACTTCCGAAGTCGAACACCTGCGCGATCGCGAAGAAAAACTTACTGCGACACTTGACACAATGAAAACACGTCATGAGCATGACATGTCAGTGATACGACGGCATTCTGCGGGACTTCAACGCGAAAAAGCGGAGCAAACGAAGCAAATTGAAGCACTCACGTCCGAATTGGCAATTGCCAAGGCACAAAAAAGAATTGCCCGACACAGTCAAACAGAACTGAAACCAGCAGCAAACGGCGAAGTAACAGATGAACAAAATCAGGATACATCAACGTCAACAAAGGAAGGCAGCTCACCCAACTCCACACCGCCGCCGTCTCCAAAACAATCACCTGTACGCAACCAAGCGCTTGAAGTGGAAACCCTTAAATCATCGCTTGCACATGCCCATCGTATGGTGTCAAACTATCGTTCGAATTTACACAAGGAAAAAACTGAGAAATTCGAGCTGAAAAAACTTCTTGCCGAATCGCAAGAAACCATTGAGCAGCTTCAAAATGACCCCCGCTTGTGGGTGGACGCAGGTCCTAGTGCTGGCGGAGCCAATGATGCTGCTGCTGCTGCCGCTCGCCGCGCAAGAAAAGCCAACAAACGCAGAGCACCAACGCGCAAAACGAGAGGCGTCAGTCGCCGACATCGCAGCGGAAGCACAGTAGGGGATTTATCTGATGAAGATAACAAGCACAAGGACGACTCCTACTCTTCACTGGAGTCGTCCGATGAGAGCGATCTCAATGGCGAAAGCGACAACGAACATGCAAACATGTTCCAGGGCATGTCTCCATCCATGTCTACCGGTTTTACACCGCTGTCTTCAGAGCTCTCACAGAGCCGTATCCAGAGCTCAATTTCCTTGGATACACATGGCAGCGTCGATCCGATGGAACTTGAACAGGACGAAAATGCTCCCCGTTCACTAGGTGACGAATTAGGAATGGCTATGTCCAACGGTCCGGTTGATAAGCCTTCCCCACCACCACCTGCACAACAACAACAGCAACAGCATTCACTGAAGGATGCTGCTTTTGCCGTTGTCGGAGCGATTGCTGGGGCTGTCTCTGGTTCACGTGCGACAGGTGTCGATAGTTGCACACAAACGGATCCATCTGTGCTAGGTGAGGCACCATTGACCGATGTTACGCAGAAACTCGCCGATCATGCCGCACATCGTAAGGTAAAATTGGAGGTTGTCAATATCACGAGTATCGATATTGCCCCTGTCGATCGACACGATGTCCAGGTCCAGAGCCTCCCAGCAGAAACAAACGACGTCGAAGTGCAAAGCGATTCGCAAATATCAGTCGATGGAGGTATGCAAACCGATGAGGTCCCGGCTGTTCATGTCGAAGTACAATGCGAACCTACTTCTACACGGGATAATGAAACTCAATGGGAGGAAGCAGCCGGCGTGCATACGGCCACTCCTACCACGACTGAATCTACCCCTATTGACGTGTCTGTACAACATGAGGTTCCCGAAACAAGGGATGCGGAGGTACAATTTGTTGCAAAACCTGCAGGTTTGACAGATGTCGCATTGCAGCACGGGTGGATTGGCGAAGCACCAGAGGCAACTGAAAAGCAAACACCAAAGGCCATTGTTCCTGGTACAGATGTTGGCATTCAAGTCAATCTATCAGAAGAAGCGCACAAGCTGTCCCTCGCAGGTGGTTTGCTGGCAGCCGGTGCCGGCTTACTTGGCCTGGGTGGGCTTGCCAAGGCAGCCTCTGACGAGAAAAATACTACCAGCGGCGAGGATGCAACGAAGGGAGTACCACGAGACGTCGGTGCGGAGGTTGAAGAGACAAAAATATCCGAGAACGACGAAAAGCTCCCTACGGCAGCGTTGAAAGAAGAACAGCCGAGCGATGTCGCAAAGCAGCTGATGCTTTCGAACATTGCACCCGGTGCAGAGGAGAAGATGTTCAGCAAGGCCGATGTCGATGCGATGGTGGCGGAAGCCGTTACAACAGCGCTGTCCAAGTCGCAGTCCCAAGAAAGCATGAAAACGGACGGAAAACCCCATCCTGACATTAAACGCCACACATGCGACATGAGCTCCAATCTGACGAAAACAGCAGGTGTGCGCAAAGCGAACACACCTAGTCTAGCAGATCTCGCTGCACGCGGCTCGTTGCGCGATGACAACAGTGTTCGCTCTACGCGAGAAGTGCCCCCTCCTCGCCCAACGAGCCCGCCTCCGTCATCGCTGTTATCTCGAGTGGGTTACTCGTCTTCTCTCCATAGTCTGGATCGATCCAACACAACAGGATCGACCTCCAGCTATCTCAACCGAGGCAAAATGCCGGCCGGGCCAACGGATTTCGAACGCTCGTCCGTACGCAGTGGCGCAGGCTATACCCGAAACCATGACCCCTATGGTAGACATGATCATGCCAGGCCAGGTGCCAGTGATCTCTCTTTATCCTCTGCAGATACCAATGGAATTTCTGGATCGGAAGTTTCATCCCATACCAACGGTTTGCTCCAAAACCGTGGTAGTACCGACTCCAATGTGATCGCCATGATCACGGAGACCATGATTGGCGATTGGCTGTGGAAATACACCCGCAAACCCGTTGGCCATGGTATTTCTGAAAATCGACACAAGCGTTATTTCTGGATCCACCCATATACCCGAACACTCTATTGGAGCACGCAAATGCCGGGTGTGCAATCCAACGAAACCAAGGCCAAAAGTGGTAAGTCTCGAAACAATCCAACTTGACTTGTCATAACATTCTTCCTTTCTTTTATTTTTAGCCTTTATTGAGGGCGTGTCTGTTATCCCAGACAACTCACCGACACCGCCAGGCTTGCCCAAGGTCAGTCTGCTTATCAAGACAAACAACCGCCTGATCAAGGTGACCGCACCTGACATGGCACGACACAATGCCTGGTTTGAGGTAAACATTGGCATCATGCCAGCCATCCTTCCCGTTGCTCACATGCCCTTCCTTTCTAGTCACTCTCTTACCTGCTGGCCCGTTCTGGCGTAGATGGATCTTCCAGCGATATGGCAAGAAGCATCGACCAGCCCTACCCAACGGGATCTGTGTCGAGCGGGCGTGTCTCTATTCTCAGAACCCCCAGTATCCAACGTATCCAGGGTATTTTCCGCTCCACATCCACGGGACGATTACGATCTGTCAGCTCAGCACAATCTTCATCGTCATCCACCAACAATAGAGCACGTATGGAGGAGGATAATGATCCCCTGGAGGATGTAAGAATGTGCTGCAACGGCAAACATCATGTGTCGAAGCTCGAGAAAGAGCACCTGAATCGTCCTCAGTACCGCAAACGAAAACCACGACAAACATCATCCGTCGCTACACGACCAGTGAACAGCTAAAACTATCCCTTACGTTTCTGCCTCTTTAATTTTTCACACCATTTTAGACATTTCCATCTCACAAGACGTTATCATGCATGCGATCCACTTTTTTTTTCTTCTTCTTCCTCTTCTTCTTTTTCTCTTAATTCCACTTTTTTTTTTCCTTTTTCTTCTTATGATAAAATACCAAAAAAGATAATAAAATCTCTAAAAAAAAACAGTATGCGAAAAAAAATTGGGAAGGCAGATCTGTGTCGTGATCGGCATCTCATCTTTCATGCATAAGATCTCAATTTTCGCTCAGTCACACAACCTTTACTGTTGGCCGGGACCATGCTGCGATCCATTTACAGATGCCTAGCAAAACATGGTGGCCCATTGACCGAAAACGATGCATTCTGCCCCTCATTTGACCAAGTTATTAGCAACACAAGACAATTCAGCCATGGCCGAAGTGCAGTTGATCGTTCATTTAGACATCGCACAAGAAACCCCGCATGGCATTCTGCACTGTATTCTAGACAAAAGGCAAGTAAAATGGTTCTATTCCTTTTATGTACTGATGGCTTTCGAAGAAAGCATATTTTTATACTTCAGGTTGGTTGTTATGGGACAAGTGCACACGAATTTCACAGTTTGCTGTTATGCCAGGCCGAATCCATACGACATCTTAGGCATTGACGCTTCGGCGTCCGAGGAAGATATCAAGAGAGTCTATTACGAAGTGAAGTATAAATAGACAATGCAATTCTTACTGAAGATCATCCGCAGCTTGCAAAAAAGTACCATCCTGATACAAACAAAGACAGGGATGCCCATGAAAAATTTGCGCAGATTAATGAAGCCTATGAAACATTGATGAACCAACCAAAAGCAGATCCATTTGGTACATACGAACAGCCAAAGCGGTAACGTAGGATGCTGACACTTCCCATTTACCCAGCATCCCATCGAACGGAGACAAGGCACCCCAGACGCGACTTCGATCCAACGGATATGTTTGGCGGAGGTGGCGAGTCTTTACGACCAATGACAGGAGAGGATATCCAGGTAGGTTAGACGACATCGTGTGTGCGGCAACTGATCGTTTTTGTCTTAGATCCAATTAACTATCAGTTTCTTGGAAGATATCAAAGGAACAACAAAACCTGTGACGATAGATAGGATTACCCACTGTGGTATATGCAAGGGCACAGGGATGCGGGCAGGCGAGCATCAGCGGTCGGTGTGTCCTACATGTCATGGTACAGGAAGAAACCCAGTGTCGCTGGGAGAAGTCTACATGCAATCTACATGCAGGACATGCAGTGGCACTGGATCAACATTACGTAGCGAGAGTTTATGTACAGCGTGTGAGGGGATGGGTAGAGTTCGTGAACGTCAAACCGTGCTTGTGGATATTCCTCCTGGGACAGATAATCAAGCACGTATTCGCGTTGCTGAGCAAGGCGATGCACCATGGAAAGGAAACGGTAAATCCGGCGATTTATTCGTCCGCATTAATGTAAGACGGGGTTGAAGAAGAAGAAGAAAGGGGTTAAGCTTATCTTTTGCCTAGGTTGAGCCGTCTCATATTTTTCAACGGCAAGATGCGGATCTCTTTGTGTCTGCCAAGATTCCGTTTTACAAGGCTATTTTAGGCGGTCATGTACGCGTACCAACAATCCATGGTGAAGTCGACATCCAAGTACCTCCAGGATCTCAACCTGGCGATCGTGTTGTGTTGCGCGAATATGGCATTCGACGACCTTCTAAACCACAAGGAGATCAAATCGTCACATTCCAAGTGGAATACCCAAGGTAGACGCTTGTTTTCAATTTTTTCAATTTTTTTTATTCAACGAACATTCTCTAGAACTTTGAACGAGAAGCAACGAGAAATCATTCAACATTATGCAGGTCTTGTAGAACTCGAAGACAAAAATCATTCCAAGTGCTAGTTATTTCTTCCTGATGTCGTGTATGTATAGATGTATATGTGGGATGTGAGTGAGTGTGTACGCGTATGTGTATATATATATGTGTGTGTTGTTTATGTGTATAGCATTGCTTCATAGGCTGATAGGCAAGAGCGATCAATGTGTCGATGCACACAGACGAGTGCATTTCAAAGGATTGACGGATAAATCGGTTGTATTTGAACCTTGCAGGATTTCTTCTGTGATTTGCTTAATGTACATCGACGCTTCTTCGATTGTCATTTCTTTCCGCAGTGGACGACTCAGATCTTCTTCGTCTTCGTCTTCCTCCTCCTCTTCCTTCAGCTCTTCCGTAGCGCTCGTTTGTTCTTGATCAATTTTTGTTTTCTACCCAAGTGTGAGTTCGTCTAATGGAAGCAACTATTGTCATCTACCTTGATAAAGGTCTCATCAGCATTCATTTTCTGTTCATCTTCTTCCTGCTGAGGTCGTTTCGTTAGATAACGTGTAATAGAGTTAGCCTGGACAGTGGTTTTCTTGACAAGCTTCTTTGGTGCTTGTACATTGCGGTTTTTTTCTTTCCCATTGATAATTTCCGTCTTCAATGCATGTTTCTTTAGGGCAAGGTCGCCATTGTTCTTCTGCTCACGGCAGACGCCAGCTTTCCCAACGTTGAACCCAAATTTGTGCAAGGTAGACATGAAGTTTGTTTTTTCTTACGCTGGACTGCCTTTTCAGATCACACGCTCAGTGTGTAAAAAAAAAAAAAAGGACGCGGATTTTTTATGGGCCGGGAAGGTCCGAAGCTTCAGGAACAACCACTCAACCGATTTTTTTATATTTAAGCTAACGCCATGTAAAACAAGACAAGGAGGTGTGTCACCGTGTGAAGCTAATGGTGTAGAAAATGGGCTCTTTTTTCATTCCATTGCCGTTATCAAGAAACATAAAAAAAAAAGCTTTACGCATGTACATAGTGTAACTTCCAAGAAATAAGCCTGTATGCCATTATCTTTTTTTTTTTCGTAAGCAAACAATGATGCTTGTACAGTGTGTGGTTTGGACAGCTTAAGGGTCGGATTTCCGTGGTGACTTGATTTCTCTGGGATGGCGACGGCACTTGTTGTGCCCGAAATAAGAATGGCTTCCAGAGGCATTATCGGAGCTTGTCGAAGAACTATCATGAGTGCGTGTCGTGGCCAGTTCATCGTTGTTGAAGGATTGGATCGGTCGGGTAAATCGACCCAATGCGAACGACTTGTTCAACGATTACAGAATGCAAATCACAAAGTCCAACTGCTCAAGTTCCCAGGTAAGTCGATCGGTGAAGACAAATCACACGACACTAGACCGGTTCGGTTTTGTAGATCGCACGACGCAAACAGGAAAAATGATCGATGGCTATCTTAAGCAGTCTAGCCACTTGAACGACCAAGCGATTCACTTGCTGTTCTCTGCAAATCGATGGGAAGCTATGTAAGGGAAAGCAAAAATGGAGAGAGGGAGTTTGTTCTGAGCGCAGGCGTAGTGATACGATGGCTTCTTTGCTTCAATCCGGTACGACTTTGGTTGTCGACCGGTACGCTTTTTCTGGTGTCGCGTTTTCATCCGCCAAGGTAGGAATGATACACCGGTGGAATGGTTTGTTTATTCTGAGATAAATGACAAAAGGGCTTGGACCTGACGTGGTGTAAACATCCTGACGTCGGTTTGTTAACGCCTGATCTTGTGTTGTTTTTGGATCTTCCGATCGCCGAGGCGGAGAAGCGTGGCGGTTTTGGCGATGAACGGTACGAGAAGAAAGAGCTCCAGATGAAAGTACGAGAGCAGTTCATGAAGCTCAAGCAGGATGACTGGAAGGTAAGCTGCAGACGATCGTTCGGATCAGCACATGTTGACACGCAAGACAGATGATTGACGCCAGCAAGTCCATGGACCAGGTCCATGAATCGATTTGGGAAGCTATCCAATCTACCCTCCACCAATCGGAACCAGCGGCGTTGCGATACGATTTATGGAAATAATTAAGCCAAAACAAAAAGTAAACAACGTTTTTTAAAATGGACCAAACATTTCCTTTTATTTTATTTTGAATTGGCATTTTGACGCAACCTGTCTAGTTCCTTGGTGGCATCCTTTCTCGCTTGTCGTCGTCCGGCTTCCTCCGCGCGAGATGAACTATTGAGTAACGATGACGCAGGGGACATCCCCGTCGGCGATCCCGGTGATCCGCCCGACGCCGCTTTTTTGGAAATTAAGGACTGGAAAAAGTTTGCCAACACCTCGTGGGACGAGCTCTGAAGTTGCGGATTGGCTCCGCCTGTGGAAGGAGTATTGGGTCCAGCCAAACTTGGTAAACGATCCATTGGGTTTGCCCCGGACGTCATTCTCTGAGAGTCGACGTTACAGACATGTTCAGGCAAAAAAAAAAATCGAATGTTACCTTGCCTAATGTCGACTTATCTGCCGACGAGTCCTTCTTGTGTCGACTAGTCCTTCCTATATCGTTGCTATCGACACTAGCTCGTACTGCATCCAGTGCATTGGCAGCAACACCTAATGGACCGACAACGCTAGGCCGTGTCACTGTGTCACCCGTGCCACTGTGTCGCTGTACTTCTGGCGCCCGTTGGAGTGTCTCGAAATGACGTTCCAGGAACGTTTGTTCGTCTTCGCATACGACAACGGGTGAAATATTCAATGGCTACAGAACGCCACCATAAGAATACATAGAAAAAGTAAATGCGTCCGCTCTACCTGTTCTTCTGTGTCAGGATCGGAAATCTCCTCTTCGTACACGCCTCGAGCACCATTTGCTCCAGGTTGCTGTCGATCTGCCAAGGCATCGATGTCGGCATCCCAGCCTTCATGAACACCGTCGCAATCGAAGCCTTCTCGTAGCACACGAATTTTTCCCCATGAATCCCATCCAGAAGGCACCAGTACTGCGTCACGCTCTACTACTTGGGCTTTCAGATGAAAAGGATATGATTTCGTCGATGTCGTGAGGACTCGATGTAGGATATATTGGCGAAGGTTATGGAAAGTGTATGGATGGAAGGTGGATGTGTAGAAAAGAGATGCTCCGTCTGTTCCAGAAAGAAAACATGCGTCAGAACAGGAACAGCCTCAAAAAAAAAAAACCTACATTTCATACAGACGCAGCGAAGTGTTTGCTGGATGAAGTCAAACTGATCATCTTTGTAATCTTGTGTTTGTTCGAGGGTGTTGAGCGCGTCACTCTGTTTCATAGTGATTAGGTTGAGTTCCTAGACTGAGGTTCTTACTTTGCAACAAACGATAGCGATGGGGATGCCGAGATTCGTTGACAGACAGCCCTGTGTAAGCGGAAGAGTGACCTGATCCGCTGCTGTCGTGGTTGTTACCAGGGGTGCGGGGGCTATGGAGCTTGTCGATGTGGACGCGGTCATAACAATACCATTTACGGGCTCCGTATAGGATTGTAAGTAGTGTTCAACTAGACAAGAAATTCAATAAACCAGTTTATGCAGAAAGAGCGCACTTTTCTCTCGAAGCTCATTCACCACTGCTTTCCCTCGACTCCAGGACTCGTTGACACTTCCTTCTTTGCATACTTCTTGGATAGCATGTTGTAGCACATTCATCCAACGCTGCAGTGATTCCAAGAACTTCCATGGTCGCGTCCAGTCGAGAGCAATCACCACAAAGGAATCGGCAAGTGTCTCCGAGCTCAGGGCAAATTTCAGTAAGGGAAGGTATTCTTGTGCTGATAATCCCAGTTGGTATAAGCCTAACCGTGCCATGGCTAAGGAAAAAAAAAGCATCAGTGGAAAGCACGATCGAAGCCATCGATACAAACCTTCGTTTTCTTCGTCCGTGACATCAACATAGGTGTAGCCTAAGGCTAGTGTACCTGAATCGTCATCGAACTGTTCAACAAGCATTGGGGTATAGTTGTTGCTCACGCCGAAGGAAGCTGTAGGTACGTCGTCTGTCTCCTGCTTAGGCGCTTGCGGGCCCGGATCGTTCTTCAGATAGTGAATGAGTGTTGATTTCCCGCAGTTTGGATCGCCTACAAAGACCTGTCAGCTACCAGACAGGCACAGAAACGAAATACATGTACCTAAGACAAGCACATTTTTGGTGTGTACCATTTTGGACGATGCCACACCCTTCAAAATGTTCGACCAGATTTCATCTTTCTCGGCCCCTACAGGTAGACCTCCTGCACCAGCAGATATGGACGTTGTGGACTGACTTTGCGACGGCACTATGGGAAGCGACACGGAGGGTGATGGTGCTATCGTCGTCATTGTTTCTTTGGCTGAGGAAACACTGTGCCTGAGGAGCTTCAGCGAATTTCTTTTGAGGCAGCAGTCCTCCTGAGAGAGAGCCAAGGTGCGCACGTGATCTTCTTGATCGTTCAACCACATCCTTTTACTATCTTTTCTTGATAAGGTCTAAGAATTTCGCAAAAGGATTAGTCATTTATAGATGTAGGCATAGCTACTGTCAAAGGACGGGATGCATGATGAGCTTGCATTCCGAATAAACTTACACTAAGCAAACGAAAATTAGACGTTATGCTACTGTCAATCCGCAATACAAGACTTTGATAGTTATATGTTCTGAATACGTATTTTGTACTGCTAGTCTGTTGTAGCAGCCCCAACGTTTAAGCCCTGAAACTTTTTTGTTTCTTGCTTTCCGAAAATAAAACGGAGAAAGAGGGCATTTCATGCTTTTTTTTCCCGCCTTTCTCATCTTCTTATGGTCTATTCAAAAAGAAATGTTTTTTTTGTAAGATAGCAACATAAACGAGAGTACTGTTTATATGTCAAAGGTTGTAGAGACAAAGTGAGGAATAAGACTGTTGTCCTTCTGTACATCACGAACGAGAATAATGGATATATACATGGTACTCATTGAACTCATAGTACTGTACTAACATGAACGCTATTTTATCCATCTACCCATACACAATGTGTAAATAGAATTTGCATTTGAGTAAGGTGAAATAAAGTTTTAAGTAGAAAGCAACCAATTTCTAATTGACATAGTATATAGAGGGGGTGCCGCACTGTACAACGTACACGTGAATCAATAGCTGTAACGTCATCAAACACATGTAGCTTACTTCATCATTTACTACTGCTAATCTGTATCTATATCTATTTATTTGGTTGTCCATTCATTGTCAATGCCAAGCGCTCTGCACGCAGGGTTATATTGTAGGTCAAACTGTAGCTATAGATACGCAGTAATATTTGGCTTAAGGACAGCGCGTACAGCGTGCTTGCCGTGGATGGGCTGTGGAATGTGTTGTCTTTGCGAGATTAGTTAGAACACAAGTTGGGATATGAAGTTTACAGCGATACTATTCCTTGTAGATGTAACTTTTGACGAAGAAAAGGAAATTTTAATTCTACTGCTTCTTTAACATTCCTTTATTTTGCCTTTAAAGATTTGGTTGTATGTTCTTCGAATTATTTTTTTTTTTTTTTTCGGAGGGATTGAATTAACAGGTTGTAATAGTCGTTCGAATGACTAAATGCAAGATCCACATGGGTTGGTTTTTTAGCGGTTGTCTTTTTTTCGCCCCTAACACTACAGGAATGTACATTAGAACATCCTGCAAACGCTGCTACAATTCACGTCTTCGTCGTTTGAGTCCATCCGTGCGGAGAAATATCAATGGCTACTTCCCCTCGATTTAAACCCTACCCAACGAACCTCCTCTACGCCACATAAATTTACTCCTTTATTGTTATGTCTGAGATTAGATCGATACACGTTGCTAAATATAATACAAGTCATCAGGGCGGAACCCTCCAGTAAATGTTTGTATGATAAGCAAAATTAGTAAGTTTGATATTAGCGAGGTGCAAAGGGCCAGTTCTTTAGGGATAATAGAAGGGTGAGCAAAAAGTATACATTTTTTGTCGTTAGATGCAAAAGTGGCGTGTTCTTAATAATCAAATAGTTGAACTATCTACCGGTTGCTTTTTGTATAATCCTCACATATATTATTTGCTGATTAATAACGGTTTAGATGAAGATTTTATAAAAATTATCAGTGCACCTCTCCGGTGATTCCACAAAAAGCTGCGGAATTCATGAAACAAAGCCATTTTAGTCCTGCTCATCATTTGCTTTGATGGTTGCCTCAAACCTTTTATTAAGAGCGTTACAATCGATTATAAAAAAATTGGTGCCACATCTTATCCTGCACATACATTTCCAGACAACACCAGCATAAACGTACATAATACAAACAAAACCAACGGTATAAAAACTATCATGCACAATGATAAGACGATGCGAGGCTAAATGTTTACCGCATCCATGGTTACGTACACTGTTAATCCAGCAAATAAATTGTACACAAACGATCATCCGATGTACAGTACTGTCTTTACTGCTCTGGCGTAAAGATGTTGTTTATTTTACTGCATTACAAGACAGGATGCGAGCGTACATTGTTTTTGACATATATTTATCGGAGAAACATTTCTACATACCCCGTTTACGTGATAAATTTCACTGTCAACTAACAACAGTAGATATGAATAACGAGCATTGATAGCGCTTTTATACGAATTTTTCTAAATGAAGCACCTCGTAGCAAAGTTTATAAAATGAATAAATGCTTTCTACAACTTGCAGACAATATTGCTAATGAAATGTTGCATGAAGATCTTGCTGTTTACGCTACTCTATAATAAAATTTGCGTCTATGGAGTAACCAACTTTGCGTTAATCAACGATATTTTACTTACATCAACTCTGGCCCCCGTAGACCTAAAATTTATTTGAGCAGCATAAAAAGACATTCATGGTTAGCGAATGTAATAATACTCAAGTGCCAATTCACTTAAAAGATAATTTCACATGAATGTGGGGGTCCACCCCGCACGCTGGACGGGTGGAGGCGACGTGCAAAGGAATCTGGCAACGATGGCCAGTGATTTGATAGCACTGCAGAGGACTTGAAGCGATGCAACGTCTGGCGATCTATGCGGAGAATAAGCAATTCTTGAGTGCGACAACATTCACTTGAGTGAGGAGTGCTAAACACCATCACAGCCGAGACGGTTCGGGACAGAGGTCATGCAGGTTAAACAATAGACAAGAAGACATGAATAATCGTGTTTACGGATAGATCAACATCCTTACCGGGATGCTTTAAAGAAACAGAGCCAAAGAAAAAGAAAAAGAACGGTCTTTCCTTTTAAATAGGGTCCCTTTTTTTGGGTGGAACATTTATCTGAAAACACAACGAACCAAAGCATTGCGCAAATCCATGCTATCCAGGCCCACTTTAATCCGACGCAAAAAAAAAGTACTACTTCCAATGCAGAAATGATATACACCTCCCGCAAAACGTTTTAGCCAACCGCACAAAGATATTAATGGCTACGCGTAAACAAAGAGAAAAAGCCCTGTATTGTCGAATTTCCTAATCGAGGGATGACGACAGCGAGGGAACACGCCGCTTTGTTATTCTTTGTTTCCATTTTGCACAGTAACTACGCGTGTCATGTATCGACGTAGACCAAAGAAAGCCGCAGAACCTTCATTCCCAAACACCTTTGATGGATTTGGTTATATTCTCAAGGAGAATGGAGAAATTAGAAGCAAAGAGACCGGTACTAATGTCCAAGTGTATGTCCCCTTATTTAAATCGAAACCATTCAGATGCGCCCTATGAATTTGAAGTCATTCCAAAGGACAGGCCATACAACGAAGCACGTTACCAAGCGTTTATTGGTATAGTTTAGCAAACTGGACTTTGACTGGTGGACTAAAGGATGGTAGATCTTGTCGGTAACGTTGTTGAGGAACGCCTTCAGCGAGATTTGCATTTTCAGAAAGTCACTGTTCCCGTTACGGCCGATCCAAGCAAGAATGAGCCTCATACCTACTTTTACATGACGTGAGTGTAGAAGATTTTACTCTGAACACACAGTAACGTTCTGTTTTTCTTCTTAGGCCAAATGCGCTGACAACGACGGACAAATTAATGATTTTGTTTCCAGCACTTAACGTTCGGTGCGTGTGTTGTTTTGAAAAAGTGACTCGTTGAATAACTAATGATGCTGCAGTGTGGGGCAGTGGAGCAGACGAGTAATGTGTGATGAAAACATTGAGGTAGGGAGCGACAGCGTGTCAACAATATCGTTGATAGTTTTATACAGAGTGGCTCGATGATCCGTGTCTCGCAATTGCTGCAAGCACAGGGTTACGAACTGATGATCCTTAATCCGGCTGGCAATTTCTGGGTCGACAATAAACCTTCAGTAAGTGCGAGGGATAGTCGCTCCTTGTGTAACTCCTAGTATTTTCTGCAGGACACCATTCCGACTTCCAGCGGTGCTCACTATGACATCGTTCCAGGTAAGCTTACAGATCGTTCTCCTTACTATTGTACTTGTCATTAACTTGCATGCATGCTGCACAGAGAATGGAACCCCCGAGGAGCACTGCGATTATGTATTCCGTCGATTCATCAGGTTTGGGAGAGGCTCATTTACTTCATACAACTTTATTTAACGTATAATTTTACACAGCAAAACGCAAGCGACAAGGATTGCAGTCATTGCTAATGGATGGGGTGCCTCGAGTTTTATTGAATTATTAAATGATCATTGTGAGTCATAGGGATAAGACAGGTGGTAATATTTACTCAGGTAAATAGTTGATTTTGTAAAGTCTCGTGTCAAAGCAGTGGCTATGGCCAACAGTGTACATGAGATGAGCAAATTGAAGGAAGGCGGCAAGCGTACGTGGGTAATTGATGTAAGTACGAAAACTTTTTTTTTTCTGGAGACAATTTACTTACTTTATTGATTCACAGAATGTAGTGAACTGGTGCGTCAGCGAGAAAGAAAAAGGCGAAATCGTAAATGATACACGGTTTGGGTGCACATGTTTATCTGCAAGTAAGTCTAATAACCTCTGGGTCAGGTGGGTGTTACAGCATCCATTGACAAAAATTTTTTGTTACCAAAAGATGTGGAGCTTACCGATTTCACGTTGCCCACTTGCCTGAACGAGATGCTTCATTTTATCGGGGTCAAGATGGGAGATATTGAAGTGAAAGAAGAAGAGAATGAGACACCAGATACGGAAGTTAACCTGACGGCCGAGGAAGAAGCTGAATTGGCAGAACACTTGAATGTAGTTAGCATAGGTTGAAGTGGTGGCGATCGGGTCCCTGCGTCACGAAAAGTTCGATGAGACTTTTTTTACTTGCATACTTGTTTTTTTTTTGTACCTAATTGATAAACTTTTCAATATCACCATTTGAAGTAAAAGATGATTATGATAAGCGACAAACAAAAAAAAATGAGTGGCGAAAAAAAGAGAGCTAATCGACGGAGTGCTGCAGTGCAACAATGTGGATGGCATGGTTACCAATTTCTTCGGTTGTCAAACTGTTGTGAGGCATTCAAACAAAGAGATACCATTGTCATGGTATAACAACTAGCTATAGATAGTAAGGTTTTCTGGTGCTTCGAAAACTTTAATGGTTTCTTTGTCTTGTGCTTGGCGTAGAAGGCGCGACGGTCACCTGGATTTTTATTTTGGGGGGAAGGACCAATGAGCGGGGGAGTTGCTTCGAAGTGCCTCGGTGTCTCATAATCTGACACACTTCTGCTTCTTTAGTTTTGCTGCGCAGCTCCGCTGCATCATTCTGCAGCATTTTTTTTCTTTTTGGGAAGTGGCGTTGTTTACATTGAATTTAACCACTTCTAGAGTTGTTTATTCAATATACACCAAGTTGTTAATTTGGATGACAAAATCAACGGATTTATAGAAAAGTGTGTGCACGCGTGTATATGTGAGAGAACGACAATTTGTAAAAAAAAAGAAAAAGAAAGAGTTATGCACCATGCCGTACATCACCTTGCATGGCATTCCTGGTCCATCCAAAAATGGCCATGCTCACCTCTCTCTTCGGAAGGAAAAGAGTTTTTTACAGACTGGCCCCCCAACCCCTTGAATCCAGTTTTCACAATCACAATTCACACCACAGGAAAAAAAAAAAGGGGAGAGATTTCTCTTTTTCTTTTAGGGGGTTAAGTAAGTCTAGTTGGCGGATGATCTCCAACTTTGGCTTCGTGACAAGAAGTATTTGTTTACGTTGAAAATGTGACAAGTTCACAAGGCTTGCACTCCAGATTGGGGGGAGTTTAGGGTTTCTTGTGGTCACTACCTTTTGTAGCATTTATACTACAGATGACCTGTCTGATGAAAAAGAAAAAAAAGAAGTCCACCAGTTGTATTTTTAATCCTTTCGGCATCTTGTTAAGAATTATCCATCTATACAAAGAAGGAGGTGGACGGGGAAGGAAAGGGACCAGTAGTATTAGGGTGGAGGCGCAAAGGGGTTTTGATCCGATATATCCTGTCTTATATTGACCACAAATGGTATAGTATCCGAAGACGCCTAAAGTACATTTTTACTTGGTTGGTTCCTGTATATAAATAAATGCAGGTAAACACAACTGGTTTGCAGCATAAAGCATAAACAGTAAACACTTACCTACCCAAGATCAATTCTCCTTTTTTCTTGTTTTCCATCCGCGGCTTAAATATTCTACTCTTTTTTTTTTGTCATTCTCCGCTGTCCATCTTTTAAAGATCCTCATTTGCATTCACTTCGTTTTCTTCTTCTTTTCTTTTTTTATTGCTCTCTCTTAATCAAAGCATTTGGTAAGAAACAACAAAAAAAACATACTATTATAAAGGTCACCCTATTAACCTGCATATTTTACGCACGGATAAACAGCATCTTTCTTTTTGTTCTTGTCGCACGTATATATATATACACACACACACACTCACATATATATATATATATATATACATCACTCTCTCGATTTTACATATAACATATACGCGCACTTATCTATACACAACAAAGAAAGGAAAAACGCGTTATACGAATAACAGACACGCATTATCACATTATGGAAGGCATATATCAAAATAGCTTATATTCTTCAACATCATATGTCATGCCACCTCCCACCGATCATCCGTCTTACCATTATCGGCCCAGTGCATTTTCAGATGCTCGATCGGCGTATCAACCAGCATTGCCACATTCACAAGGTGAAGACTTTGTCAACGCGTCTACAACCACTGCTTCTGCTGCTGTTGCCGCTGTTGCTGCTGCTGCTTGGACTTCATCATCTGGTCACCCCTGGAATTCAAGCTCTCCCCCTCTCCCGCCTTCACCTTCGTCTTCGTTTATGGCAGGGGCTCGCCCTGGATACGGAGGGCCCACTACCTTCGGTCCGACCTCATCTTCTATCCCTGGTCTTCCAATGCAACGTTCCAAATTAACCACTACTTTGTGGGAAGATGAAAACACTTTGTGTTATCAAGTAGATGCTAAAAGTGTCTGTGTTGCTCGTCGACAAGATAACGATATGGTCAATGGTACAAAATTACTTAACGTTGTCGGAATGTCCCGAGGCAAACGTGATGGTATTCTCAAGAACGAAAAAGGTCGTGTCGTCGTCAAAGTCGGTGCGATGCATCTCAAAGGTGTCTGGATTACCTTTTCACGCGCCAAAGATTTGGCCTCCAAATTCAAAATTGTGGACCTCCTCTATCCCTTGTTTGCCGAAGACCCATCTGTCTTTCTCAGTCAAAGTTTGAGTAACAACAACCACAACAACAACACTACCGGTGACAACAACCACACAAGCGGAAACAATAATCCGCCTGGCACCAGTGGAAACAACAGTATCGCCATGATGATGTGTTCGGCTTCTACCAGAAATGTGAATCATTTCCACTACAGACCTACCGGCATTGATCATTACAATCTTGATATGCAAGGTTGGGATAGATCCTATCCGACGCCTCTTCCCAGTATCACAAGTACACAGGATCAATGTAAGCTTCTTTGTGTAAAAAAAAAAAAAAAAGTTTATTCATTTGTCTTTATTAGTTTATCGTCCTTCTAGTCTTCCCAGTGGAAGCTGTAGCCCTGTTCCAGGCGGTATTGCACCGATGATGCCATCAGAAGAAAATGAAATGTGTTTCTTGAATCACCCCTACGAATATCGCCCTATTCGATCTTCCTTCTCCGGTTACCTTCCTGGACCACCGTCATTATACTCCGAACAAGACAACACACACGCCCCTGTGCCATATGACTCTTTCCCTCCCACACCCCGCAAGTCGGATACAAGACCCGAGGATGCTTTACAGGAGGACGATCGTGAATCATCAAGCCGAATCGACTTTCCCACCAGCCCACCACCGGAATCTCAATCACAGGCTACAAGTCTGAAGATATCCAGCGGAGATCAATTTATTGTGTCTAGTACAACCGCATGGTCACCATCGCTTACATCACCAAGTATGTCAACTTCATCCGACGTAGATTCATCCAGATCAATGACAGGTACAGTAATCAAAATTGGTTTCTTTTTTCCGACTCATTAAACTAAAAAAAATTTCCCTCAGCAGGTGGTACCAAGCCTCAGAGTCTCGTGATGGTCCCTCGGCGTCAAAAGGAGGAGGCGGAAAAACCCACGGCCAAGGCGGGCAGAAAACGGTCCGCAGTGGCGGCGGCGTCTTCGGCTGACTCCAAAAATCCGCGCAAACGTGTTAAGAAAGCAATAACGGCCATCGCCGATCATAAAGTGTCACTATCTTAAATAATCTACCGATTCATCTCCACACAATCAACTGCAACAACAACAACATATACGCAACGCAACTCAAATATATACACAATGCTCATCTATTAAAAAAAAATTTAACAAAAAATAACAAAAAAAAGAACACGCAACGCACGACTACACGCACGCACACTCACACACACACTCACACACGCACATATATATATCACAACTCGTACAAAGCAAAAAATGATACCCTTTTTTTTTCCTTTTTTTTTTCTTTCTCTCTCTTCTTTTCTTTTCTCTTAGTTTACTGTATGCTTCAAGTGTACTAAAAAGGGCAAAACATGGTTTGTCTCAGCCTTTTTGAAGGTGGTCAATAAAAAAAGACCTCAGCACTATTTCATTGGATAAAGGGCTGTGTGTGGCGCGGTAATACAAGTGTTTAAAAAAAGCCACAGCAGGGTTGCTGAGGGCCTAACGAGGGAACAAGTGTCACCTACACCCAAAATATCCCTCCATCTGTTCTTTTTCCAGTTCTTCTTCTTCTTCTTCCTCCTTTTTTCTCTCAAACCTCCCTTTTTTTCTGTAACCTTTTTTTTTCTAATTTTCTTCTTTTTGCCTTAATTCTCCTTCCTTTCAAAAGCATAATTTGTTCATTCCGGGAAACCTTTCGTATCGATGACTCCACAGACGCCTTCACCTCAGCCACACATCAAGCATGACGCCTCCATCTCGTCTTTATTGAACGGCAAACAATCATCGGAAGAAAGACGAGATTATCTTCCGACACCCGTAACACCCGCGAGTGGATTCCCTACCCTCACTTCCGAGTTGGTAAACTACGGTGCTTTTACCATCCAAAAAGAAAAGAAAGTCTCCTCGGACAAACCGTATGCCTGTCATGAATGCGACCAGACCTTCAGTCGACCACATAATCTGAAATCACATCTTGCCACCCACTCCTCCGAACGACCGTTTCAGGTACTACAAAAATAATAATAACCAGATGACTAAAAGTGATTACAGTGTGAAACGTGCAAACATCATTTTAGACGCCATCATGATCTCAAGCGACATCAAAAATTACACACAGGTGAACGGCCACATGTGTGCAAAATTTGCCATCGATCATTTGCCCGACTCGACGCACTGAACCGACATCAACGTGCCGAGGGTGGCACGGCCTGCAGTGCAGCGCATCATCACCACAAAAGTACTCGTTCGAGCGCCACGCCCCCTCCGACAAAGCAAACACCGCCTCAGTCACCGCCATCTCCGCCCCTCCCTCGCCGTACAACCGCCAGGCCTTCGATCCCGCAACTCAATATTCCTCACCCTGCGTCCCAGCCATTTCCAAACGAGATATATCCCGCTCCACCGCCGCCACAACAGCAAACCCAGCACCAACCCTCCCGATTACTCGCACAACATCAACAACAACAACACCACCACCAACAACAAACATCCAGCCCCGCCACAACCATCCTCCCCTCGCCGCTCGCCTCGCTGTCCCACAGCTCCAACTTCGTGCCCCTGTACATCAAGCAGACGTCCTCTCCTCCGCCTCCACCTCCTCATCCTCCATCGCTGGATCGACGACTCCCCCCTCTCGGCAGAGATTGGGAACAGGAGAACAAGGATCTAAAGCAGGAGCTTGCCGCAGAAAAAACCCACACCGAAAAACTGAAACAGCGTGTCCATGACCTAGAAATTGAAGTAAGAAATCTCATTCTCCATGTCTCGTTTCGGGCACTTAGTTGATTTTCTTTAGAACAAAGTGCTACGGTCTTTAATCATGGATAATCAAAAACGTAATCAAGATAATGATGAACCGACGGACGACCATCCTGTGAATAAGAAAATTAAAACAGAATCCCTCAATTGTTCATAATCCTCTCTACACCCGTGTCTCTCGCTCTCTCTTATCACCTAGAATAACATTTCCACTTTCTCCAACAATTTTGTTTTTTTTTTTACAATAGCGATAATCCCATGATGCCATTTTATCGGATGATTTTTGCCTCGCAAGGAGGCGCTGTCTAAGCTTTCCTTCTCCTTGCTCTCTCCTCGAATTTTTTTTTTTTTTAACCTCGAGGAGGAGCTGGGAATAATGTGTTTGTTGATTTATTATTATTATTATTATTACTTGAAACTGTCCCGCTGTCAATTCATCTTTACTTTCAACGCTGCAGGATAATAACCATGTGTGTTGCACTTTTTGTAAATGCGACCTCACGAGACCTCTTTCATCCTTTTTTTTTTCTCTCTCTTTCTTTTCTCACACAACACCTTTTTTTTTTTTCTGTACACGCTTTTGTCGGCTCACAGAACATGAGTGTATGTGTGTATTTCAAGCCATCGCTCGATTGAAAAATGCAAATGGCTGGAGAATGACCTTGGTTCCCATGTCAATGCTAAACGTTACCATTGCAATATGTATTAAAATAAATAAATAAATAAGAATTGGCTGTATTTTCATCACGGGTAAAAGGAAACCTACGTATTTCAACTCACGACCGTGAACTGTCGACTCCTCCTTGCCTGCCTTTCACTTGTCGTCGTGAAGTATATGAAATAAAAAAAATTTTTTTTAAACCACCTTCTTTCCCTTCGATAAGATTCATGTGTAACGTTTCTGAACATCGGATATGGGGTTTCCTCTTTAGCAAACATTAAAAAAAATTGAGTCGCTATCCAAAACGATAGATACCATTTTTCATTGGTTAGAGAGTGGACGTACAAACAACGAGTAGTGCATGGATTTGATCTGGGAACTTGCATAGAGGTAAGCCAGTGGTTAGAATCAAGATATGTTTGGACAAATTGCAGCAACGAGTCAATCAAATCAGAAGATTTTCCAAAGTTGTCAGCAATAACAATCAAAATCCCTTGAGATGATGGCAATGTAAGGGATTCACAAGGGGGGAGTGAAGCAAAAAAAAAAAAAAATTCAGAAACGCCCGCGCTTGTGACAATCCATTCTGTCAGGTTGTTACACGAAGGAGTTGCCATCGTGTTCGATTACTTTGGTAAATCTCTTGGCATAACAAATGACAGGAGCAAAAGTTGAATCGCAGATCAGCACCCACGTTACCACCTTCGTGAATAGCCAGCATCGATAAGCACTAAAAAAAAATATCATGCTTAACTAAATTTTATTGTAAACAGATATGTCTTTATGGAAATACTGCAAGTTCAAAGTGAACCGCTCGTCGACTTCTTTAAGCGGAATGTTCTAGGAAAGAAAGCAAATCGACAATATCCTCCTCTTCTATCGGTTGATCTATACTTTTATGGGCAGCAAGCATTGCATCTTTGACGTAAAGTGGATCTCGCATTCCCGTAAAAACAGTGCCGACCTGTTCATGAGCCAGTAGAAATCTTAATGCCTTGACAGATAAGGGGGAATGGGAATCATCATCCGCGGCCCCGAGAGAAGGACATAATGCGCACATGATCCGGTCCAACTCGTTGTTTTTTCTTAGCGTATCAACATAGGCATATGAAATGATATTCTCAATAAGACCGTGGACGCCCTAATGATTTCATGAGAAATATGTCGTTTTTGCAATCGTCTAACCTGCTGATATTTCTCCATCCAGTCTTTGTAAGCCAACTGCTCCTCAAGCGATGACAGCTGGTCAGCATGCTGTTGCAACGCCGCCAGGTCCTTCTCCACAGCAGGTTTAACTTGGCGATTCAGGTAATGTTGTGTGGCAAAGTGGTTTTGTGCCAATCGATTAAGATTCTCTGAGAGAACCTGTGATACGCATAAAGTTCAATAACGGAACATGAAGTCATCCTCCTCATCGTCTTTTTCTTCTTCTTACCTGGCCCCATACAAACTTAGCCGCTAAACTTTCCTCCCCCATAGGCACTAGCCTGAAACCGTTAATCCACTTTTTTTTTTTTTAATTTACATCCTTACGTTCGGAAATCATCTCAGTTTCTAAATGCGATACTTCCTGGAAAGATTGTGTCATCTTCTCCATCAACTGATGTTCAGCTATTTTTTTCATCAGTAAAAAAAGCAGGGGAGGTTGTTTTCTTTTTTTTTACCTTGTCCATCCATCGAATGATTGACAAGCATCCGGATTTGGCCATTGACGATCGAATTGAGCGGACGGTTTGTCATTAAAAAGATGTCGTGCGCCTTCTCATTGTCAGTACATGGTTGCCACACATGTTTGTACAAACCTTGGCAATGTCACTCACGCTTCCTTTGTTGAGAATAGCTTCGCGTTCAAATAAGTTAAATGGCACCTCAACAGCCACAAAGTTGGAGGGCTTTTCACAAGCTTGCAGGATTTGGGAGAGTGATACATGGTCCACTGCCATAGGTAGAGCCATTGTGTTGGAACAGATACCATACCCCCCAATGACACCTAGCGCCAACTGTGTAAACATAACTCCTGTTCAATCCCTCACCACCTATGTACCATTAGCAACTTGTGTATCCAAGAACTGGAAACTTTGTCTGAGATCCTTGTACAGTTGAGCAGATGTGTAACGCTACAAATCCAAGTAGTAGGTTACTTTCTTTTTTCTCCTCGGTCACACCGCCTTACTCTGTTTTTCGCCATGAGCATCCGTTCAGGAGCATTGATCATAAATATATCCAGTTTGGATGTCTTCAGCCGCTCGAGTGATGTGTTAATTTGCTTCTCGAGCATACGTGGCGCAATGGAATGGTAGCTGTTCTCGCTGATCTGAACATAGTCGGTTTCCAGGGGATCGATGTCCGAAGCTGACAAATACCCAGATTTTGTCACCAATGTTACCGACTAAAAGAGACCACACACAAAGGTTAATTGTATTCATGCAAACCTCTCCTTCCTTCCCTCTCTCTTCCTCTTCCCCATCTTTAGCCTTCCCAAAGCTCAATGGCTTATTTTTTTATCACCTCGCGTCTGACTTGCCTGGAGGATTCCAGAACCGCTAATGTTTCACCAATCACTGTCTCTGACCGGCCTATGCTCCTGAATTAGAAAAAAAAAATAGTTCCTATGCGCTATTACCATTTTCAAAATTGGCACCGGTGTCAATAATATTGATACCATTTTCTAGCGCTTTCCGCAGGGCTAGTGCATGGTTTTCTTCCGACACGCGGTAGGCGCCAAAACCAACCCGTGTCACAGTTCGATCGAGTTTTGGGATGACAGTGCGAGGTACAGTTAATGTAGCATATGCATGTCGACCGGATCGAACAAGGTTGCTAGGACAATGTTTCCACATGGTCGAGGGACAGGAATGTGGAATAAAATAAAATCAAACAAGCGTACGCTTTGTCGGCTTTCCAAAGCCACTTTGGTACAATGTTTATCCGTTCATGCTTTGACAGTTTTGCTTTATGTACAAGGTGCACTGACAACGCTGTTTGTTTCTACAACAAAATAAAATAGAAAAGGATGAGGGGTATAGTACATAAACAGATGATGATGATGATGATAATGAAGAAGGCTACGTTGCTAGTAAAGAAAGTGGGAGACGCATTTCTGTCACTTGGACAGTGTAGGAGCAAATGGGAGCTGCCACTGATCGCAACTGTTCTTGTTCGGATTTTTCCCGCGTGAGCGCAGCATGTAATTCGCATAGACTACCTTTTACATCGACCTCTACCGTCTTCCCTTGTGATATGCTTTCGTCAATGGTGATGACCAGTCCATCCTGTGTACAATGTTTGGTCTCTAAACTTTGACGGAATATGCTGCAATGAATTTGACGTCCGTGCTCAAACATAGCGCTGATGTGGATTGGCTGCATTGAAATCGCGTAAAATACTTTTTTTGATTTCGGATCGAACCGTGTGGGTATTGCTGTCGTATGGCCAAACTGAATCTATGGAGAACGGGTAAATTGCTTGATACATCACAAGTTTTTGCTGCACTAACCACAATGCGCCAGTCATCGTACTGGATCTTTTTGATTCGCTGTTCAATTTCCCACAAGACAAATGATTGAATAAGGTGGCAGCTTCGTTCCAACCTTGCCAGATCACCAAACGATAAATGTTCTATGACACAGGCAATAAGCTCCGGTGGCAGTAATGTAAGCATTCGTTGGGGTTTTGAAAGGGAAGTTAAAAAAAGCCGGGGAGTATTTATTATCCTATGCGGCGTATCAAGCAGTAGGTCACCTGCTTTTTCCGTTTCAATCTCCCGTTTTTTTTCTGCACTAAAATTTGGAATGATTTTTTTTTCTTGTAATCAGATAGAAGATGCGATAATAGAATGGTTTCACAGTGGTAATTATACTGATTTCCGCAACGATAATACAAATAACTGGATGTCGCATGGTTACTATTCATTTTTTGGGGAACGTGCGCCCGTTTCCCAGTTTCAGAAAATGATCATTTCTACCTTAAAACAGAAACACACCCATCCAGGCGGACAGATGGCGATCCAGCTATAAACACTTGACGTCATACAACCTTTTCACGCACTGCATAAATTGGGCGTGCATACATCCTGTTTTCTAGCTTCGAGCGACATTTTTGCTATCATAAGGAGCTTAGGATTATCCTGGGAAGAAGAGGGCGAAAGGGGATGGCAGTTGAACTGAACCTTCGGAACACCGGAAGATGTTGGTGTGCATTAACGGAATAGACTCTTGCCGAAAGTTCTACGGCGGTACATTGTTATTATGAAAATCGCTCGTCGAGGTTTCCTATCTGGGCTTTTTCCCTATTGGCCAAAAGCGCGCGGACATCAGGTCTTCTAGAGTAGAAAAGTTATTCTCTTTCCATAGTAATAAACCCGTAGTGGGGAGTGCAGCATCCTCTCTCTCTCTCTCTCTGTGCAACCCCTGGGGAGCATCGTAGCAGATGCACCGGAACATCGTGTCAAGCCGTTCGTGACACTTAATAATCATTTCTTAAGGCGTGCTGGGTAAATAATGTTTCATGGATGAATGAATAAAATATTCCTAAATCTGGTTGATTGTAAAAAATGATTGGATTTGCCATTGTGTATTTCGTTCTTTTTTTTTTTATTCATTTTTCATGGCGTTTTCGAGATGGGTTCCACCGTGAGTAAAAGTATCAAAAGTAATAGAGTTCGCCACTTTGACGATATCAGTGTCACCCGACGAGACAGTAAAGAATCACACAAACCTTTATTGCACATCATCAACACTATCCGGTCAGGCGTCTCTTCGAAACCATCCAGCAAATCTGTTTTCCCGTTCGAAAACGACGAACGAGCAGCAAGTGACCGTGTCAGTGTCCATTCCGAAGCGACTGTTCGAAGTGCACGTAAGGGGATCTTCACGCAACTGCAGAAGGCTTGTGTGGTATATCCGTCACAAGATTCATTTGAATCTATGGCGGTTGCCGCCGCTGCACAGGCAACAGGCTACATCGCCTGTTCAGATGATGAAGGTGATGCTTATTTATCCGCCCACACACCGCCACAGACAATACCTTCGCGAGCCATGGCGCCTAGCCCTCTCTCTGAGAATGGGCTGAAGGTACCCCCTGCCGAGCTCCAAGACGTGGCTCAGAGGTTTCAACGGAACGTCAAAGAAAAGGGGAGGACGTCGGCCTTTCTCAAAGACATCGATTCGAACACAACCATCGAGGAATTTGAGCCGAGCTGCATCAGCGAACGGATGATGAAAGAACTATTCACCTTGCCGGAAACAGACCCAGAACGACAGATTGACCGGGACAGGTAATACAAGTGGCAGCGTGGAAGGCGGGATGGCCAACCTTTTCACTATAGAGATCAACGTCTGGCAAGTCCATGCCTCCGAGACAAGGTCACGAGACCACTCATACCTATTTATAGCATTATCTTCTCAAGCGATCATGGGGAGGGAACCACATGGCTCCTATACATGAACCCAGTCTCATCGTTCATTGGCGTTGTTCAACAGGTGGGAAAATGAACGACGACAAACAAACAAAAAGTGGCTCATTCGCGGTAACACCAAAAACCTTAGGTATCTGGGCTGTGGAGACGGCAGTGCAGTTTCCCCGCGCAAAAGTGATCGGGATTGATTGCGACTCGGCGATGATCGCCTCTCTGTCAGATACGATCAAGAATTGTAGCTTCCAGCACGCTGTTATACGTAAAGGACACACAGGGCTGGAAAACATCCAGGACAACGTGGTTGATTTTTTGATGATGAGGAACGTCTGGCTCCTGAATTCCCCTGACCAGCGATGGAAAGACGTGTTACGTGAAGTCAAACGTGTCTTGAAACCGGGTGGATGGGTCGAGATCTATGAACTAGGTAAGTCGAAACTTCCCTTGCACAAGGGCGGCGGCTAACGAAGCCTTCTCGCCAAGACCCCAAGTTTCATATGCTGTCGGATGGTTACCATCTGCAGCAAATGTCGAGATGGTTTGATTCTTTGCTGGAAAAAATTGGGATTAGCCGAAACACGCTTTTAAGCGTGGATCAGGTGTTGAGGGAAACCGGTTTTGAAAATGTGGATGATCGCACGATTGGCGTACCCATAGGCGAATGGCCAGTAGGACAAGGTAAAAAAAAAGGTCCGTGTGAACGGGAAACAGTGAATCACTGGGAAATTTTTTAGCAATGAAAGAAACCGGATATCTTTTCAAAGACTTAATAGAACGTCGTTTTCGAGAAGGAAAGCGATGGATATGTGAAGTTTCCGAGATTTCTGAACAAGATTATCTGGATACCTTGACAGGCGCTCTGGATGAATGCGAACCGTCAAACGCTTGTCTGCACTTACTCTACTATGCAGCTCAAAAACCAGTTATGCTTTCTGCCTAACTTTTTTTCCATGTATATATGCATCAATATATTTATCTACAACATAAACATTCAAGGAATTTGTTTTCGACCTTTTGCATTCGGCCTGTGTTTGCATCTGTACCAATTCATGCACAATAAATACGCGACATGGTCCAGCTTATGAACGAATCTCTAGATATAGGTTGATGGCAGTGCAGATCAGGTAGATGCTGATCCAGGCATAACCAAAGACCCGTGACATTCGATAACCATTCAATGGAACCAGCACAAGCGACGAAATCAAAACCAGTAAAAGACCAGTGGCTGAAACAAGAATCGTCGAGGAAACATCAATCGCGTAGGGTAGCTGTTGCTGAGATGTTGTATACGTTGCACTAATGCCAACACCAAGCATAATGTCTATATACAAACAACGTCAATCCATCTGGACACACAAACACACACGCTCCGAGCGGAAACCTACTTAGCATGGGTCCGCCAAAACAAGCGCTGATAGCCATCATGGGATATCCCATTTTGGCTATGGTGATATTCGCCACAAGGTCACCTAAACTATTTCCCTTTTTTTTTTTTGGCATTGTCAGTGCACAAAGATCATCCAGCCTTTTCTTTATATTACCAGTGCAAACACCGTCAATCCCAGGATAGCTTCGCTGACGCCTAGGGCCATACCAACGGTCTGCAAAACGCTGACAACCTCGTTAGCAATGACATAGATCCATACAACGGCCACACCAAAGCCAAGAAAAGACATCATCCAGTATAATCGGGGCTGCTTTAGTGGAATCGTTGTCATCTTAAATGCAGCCGCAATAAGGGTGCCAAAAACGAGAGCGATGGGGATAATGATTGCTGGAGGTATAATGTTGTTTACTGAAAAGACAACGGCTACAAAGAGTGGTGCACAAACAAACTGAGTGGCAGTTAGCCATTGACTCCAGACAAGAGTGCTTTCGTAAAGTTCATTCATTTCGAGCGGGTCGTCTTCGGCAACGTCTTGAAGCATAGCCATTGCTTCGTCGTCCAAGGTAATCCCATTGCCTCGTTTTACCGTCTCCTCCCGCACGACGGGTAGCGTGAGCGCTAGCAGAAAAATGATTGGAACAGATATGGCTGAACTGACTTTGCCGTAGAAAGATTTTTGACTGAAATTTATAAGTGATGGAAAGAGGTGGTGGGATATATCGACAAAGTGAGCGCGTAACGTCCACGTCGCTTGTGGATGGGCTGTATCCTCAGTACCTTCTGTATCAGGCACTGGTAATTCGTTTTCTTCAACCGCTTCCGTTCCATCGGGAGGGGCACGTGTTGTAAGCGGTACGCTAACAGCAGGCGTTTCTGATGGCGCTTGAGCATACAGATGGTGGAGATGGGGGTGGTATCGTGAGCTAGCTCGTTGGAGGGAATGGACGACATGTTGAAACTAATGCAAACGAAAAAGCACTGGTAAGACATGCCTCCCAACGTCGGGTATCTACCTCGATTGCAGAGAAGAGTGATGTGCGGATATGCAGTTTGGGATGGGCTTTGTTCCGTCGATGGCTGTAGTCGCCGTGAAATCCTTCTGCTTCAAACCCTTCGTCATACAATTCCATTTCATCTTCTTGTGTCTGGGGCTCTTCAGGTTGCCTTAGTCATCCATAAAATCGGTAAGAGGAACCTTACCATGCCATGCATTTCCTCGCAGCAGATTATCTACTTCCATGCCTGTTTCTTCATACTCCAACCTTGCTCTTTCCACCAAATTTTGGTACGTCGATCGCCGCTTCATGTAGTAGTTACCACCAACCACAACGAGCACATAGATAGCGTAAAACACGATCAATAGAATCGCCTCATACAAATAAATAAGTCCATCCGATACAATGCCCATCACAAGACAAATCGCCACAGTAAAAAAGGAAACATCGCGCAGAAAACTCATTCTTTTTGCACGGAATGGCTTGATGGCACACATGGATCTATCTTGGAGGATCAGTGAACAAAGCCTCGGCCAAATCTGCACTTGCCCTGCGATAACACTAACGATAAAGGCTGCACTACCTATCAGCTCACCCAGAGCGAGCGATCCCATGTTATTTTGCATCGCACTGAACGTAGAAAACAAATCAGGGCTGCCATTGCCAAAGGCGAGAAATGTCACACCCGTCTATCAGCGAAGCGAAAATAAATGTTCAATAGCCGGATCACTGGATTTTTTTTTACCAAGCTTTCGGAAAGATTCAAAGCCGATGCGATTGTTTGTAAGTTCGGACCTAGGCATCAGTTAAAAAAAAAAAGGTGAAGTTTTTCAGCCAACGTACAGAAAAAATCGGAAGCGGCAATGCCTACAAATCCAAATAGAAATAGCAGCCAAATGCACTGTTCTTTTTTGGTCAGTCTGGGCTTCATAGCCGCATGGACATTACCAGGACAATAAAGGCTAATGGTCTTAAGGCGGACGAAGCACAATAATAAAAGCGAATGTAGTTGATTAGCCCTGGCGTGGCATTGACGCAGTGGCTCATTACGAATGCACATTGATCTTCATGTTGATAGACATTGTCACACTGCATAGTTTTATGTTCAGTGTTCTTTTTTAGCGTGTCGTTTGCCAAGATCTACCTCGTGGACAACGACATTGTCTGTAGCTGCGCGTTTTACGAATGAAGAAGTGTGCGACTGTCGCCAAGAGTAAAGTATGATCTCAATGACAAACAATAGTGAGAATAGATACACGGCGGTGCGCCCAAGCATCGAGGAAGAAAAGTAGGGGAAAGTTTGTTGGAGGTGTCTTGGCTGCAGGACATACGACAAAAGCCAAGCGGCACGTCACATACGGTTTGCCTTTTGAAACACATGGATAATTCACACAGAACGCATGCACAACTAGTAAAGACCATTTCCGAATTCGACAGCATCGACATTGGCGAGCGCCAAGACGAAATAGCTCCGGATTTAAAGGATGTTCGGAATATACTTGTCACTGGCGGCTTCGGTTTCCTGTAAGCAGCACCAGCAGAAGAAGAAGAAGCGTGTCTGGGGACCATTGTTGACCCTTTTCTGTTTCTCTGCGGCGGAAATGACAGAGGGTCGTTTCTCGTTCGAAAGCTAGTGGTTCTTTACCCTGATTATCACATCTACGTCGTAGACAAACTGGAGTACCGCGGCTCAACACGAAATTTGAAGTCGCTGCGCCATTTTCCAAACTACACGCCCATCAAGGTAAGTGGCAATAGGTGCTCCTCCGAACCTGTGCTTATGCCGATGGCAAGGGCGATATCACGTCGCCGGACTTTATGACATTCATCCTGAAAGAGAAGAAAATCGATGTCATTTTTCATCTTGCTGCGCAAACGCATGTGGATCGCTCCTTTGGCGACTCCTTTGAGTTCACCACGTAAGAAATTCGCTGATCCGAAGGCATGACTCATCCCGACATCGTCGTAGTAACAATGTCATGGCTACACATGTGATGCTTGAAGCGGCAAGAATACACCGGGTAAAGCGATTTATCCATGTCAGCACAGATGAGGTGTACGGCGGAGTAAGTGGAGAATGGACGAATGCCACGAGTTTGTACTTGGTTAAAATTTTCTTGCTGCTAGTCAGATGCGATCCTTGCGCCATCTAATCCCTATTCCGCCACCAAAGCAGCTGCCGAGTTCCTTGTGAAGGCATACCACAAGTCGTTTGGATTGCCTGCTGTCATCACACGCTCAAATTCGATCTATGGGCCGTACCAGTACCCTGAGAAAATCATCTCTAAGTTTATTTGCAGCCTGATCCGCGGGGGGAAATGGTAGGAAAGCGTTCCAGAACGAGAGCAAGCTCGCCGAGATACCGGGAACTAAGCTTCACGTGTATGTGGTAGTTATATCCACGGCGATGGGCAAAACTCTCGGAAATATTTGTATGCGGCCGATGTGGCGGATGCGCTAGATCTGATCTTTCGCAAAGGGCAAGTAGATGAGATTTATAATATAGGATCCTCCGTGGAGTTTTCCAATTTGGAACTAGCCAAACGTCTGATCCGACTTTTCGGCCACCCAGAAGAGGAAATAATGGATCATATTGAGTTTGTGCAAGATCGGCCGCTGAGTGATAAGCGGTACAGCGTAAGCTACGAAAAGCTGGAGGCGCTTGGGTGGAAACCCAAGGTACACCTCGACGAAGGCTTGCTAAGGACAAGTAAGTTGGGAGGTTCATTTCCCGCCTGGATGACGATATCTTACCTCCGTGTTATGCAATCCGTCTAGTTGAATGGTACAGACGGTATACGGAGGAATGGTGGGGAGATATATCTGACGCTTTGCTTCCACACCCGCTGAAACCGCTCCCAAATGACACGCCCTATGGCTAGAGATAAGATTGTCAGGCAGAGATAATGCTAATGTATATCATTGGATAAACAATTTGTCAGCCCGTCGGAGCTTGCAGAGGGACGCTTTTGCATCTTCCTGCGCCCACATGACAGCATCAAAGCTTATATTTATCCGGTAGCCAGTACCCTCGTCTGTGCAACTGAGATGTACCTATAAAATACCCGGCTTCTAGCCTTTCTTCTGCCTGTTCTTTTCATCAGACACAAAAAACGCGCCTGTAAATAGCTATTTTAATTTTTCATCTCCTGCAACTTCTGCTTGTATAACACACACACCGTCTTGACTACTGCATTTAATACCATGGTGGCCGCTAGCCAAACACTGGCCCGTCGATACGTTCCCTTTAAAGTTCTCAAACGCGCTCCTACACAATTTAAGGTCGAGATTTCTCGCCAGTACTACAACGAAAAGAACCAAGTCGTCTGCTATCCCGGCGCCGTGTTTGAAGGCACGGTGCATTTATCACTAGCCGAGCCCATCAACACACAACATCTTAAACTCACATTTAAAGCAGTGGGTGAGTTGCGTTCAGACGTTGCTCTTTCTCATGCAATGCCTAACGCTTCTTTTTTTTTTTTATATAGAACGCATCAATTACGATGCGATGGGATGGGGAAAAAGCAAAAACGACGGACGGCTGTTCGCCGTGCGCACCGTCTTGTGGGGTACGCAGCAAGCGGAAGAAGCCACTTGGCGAACATTAGACGCAGGCGAATACACATTTCCGTTTGTCTGTCAGCTGCCGCTTGTCAACTATCCGCCGTCCTTCGATCACCATTTTATTGCGACGACGTTCTCGCTGACGGCTTCGCTAGAGCGCCCTGGACTAGAGTCATTTCAATCGGAACCATGCATTCTACGTTTCCAGCCTATTTTAGAAACAAGTCCTGTTAAATCCATCGGATCTTACGTTGAGGAAGTAAAGATCACGGGGAACCTTCATGCATTCGTATCACTCCCGCAGTTGACATACAACCTGTTTGAACATCAAAAAATCCCCATTCGTGTATCCGTCCATTCCAGCCGCCAACAGACCGACAAATCCGAAGCAACAGCGCAGATCCACGTCTACCTCAAGCGCTACATGACCATTGTCCACGACTCTTTCTCACGCACCGAAGCCATTACCATCAGCGCTGTTGATCAGCGCGTCGTACCAGGCGACGATCTCACGATCAATCTACACTTACCGCCAGACCAGACAACAACGCTGACCTATTCCGATCGATTCACGCTCCAGTACCGGCTCGGCATCAGCGTCAAAGCGCGGCATGGCCCTCTTGTTACCAAAAAGAAGCTGCTCTCGATCCCCATTGCATTTGGCACGCTGCCGATGGGTGCAAGAGCGCCTGCGGACTTGGCAAACTTTACCGACACATTGGTTGCCAATGATACTTCGCTGCGTACAAAGCCAAAATTTCTCAGGCCCATGCGATGGGAGAACGAACTCCCAGCCTACGACCTACTGCGACCCCCTTCGTACTCGACTGCCGTCTCTTCGTCTCTGCTCCATTAGATCATTGTGCTTTGCCTCCCCTCCCTTCTTATTCTGTAAATAGCCCATACCCCATACCACAAAAAGATTACACCCACTTTAATAATAATGATTCATCTTCTATCCTTACAATCCAGCAGCGATGTCACTTTCCATGTGTTTGTGCAACTTCACGAGGACAGTTCTCACGGCGATCCATTGAAGTCAAATCTGAGTTTTGGATTGTTCAAATAGTCATTTTCTACCAAACTCAATCATGTCGTAAAATAGCTGATTTTGAAATACATGCTATCGAATTTTTCTGAACCCCCATGTCAGGATAAATTATTACCAATCGGCAGCATGCTTCCGTGCTAGTACCGAATGGACGCGCCTGAAGAACAATAGATAGTGCATCTAAACCAATGAAATAAGAGTAATCCCGTCCAACGCGGGTAAACGCTTTGACGTCCTCACCGAATGCAAGGCGTCATGAGCTGCAGGTGGCTAGTAGCGGTACCTCTCCGCAGGAAAAAGTGTACAGGTTTTAGCTAAACCAGGCGACGTGTACGATCCAAAGATGCGTGCCTACGTCCGATTGCGCTACCCATGACGGTTGCACTCAGCATACACGCTGAATGTTTCCTCCCCAAATCCGTTGCGCTGCTGGATGACCATACCTGGAAGAAATCCGATGCCGTTATCAAGGGTCTCGCTCGCTCGCACCCAGCTCAGTTCTGACTCGGGACAGCCTTGGCAGGGCGCGGGAAAATAGACTTGCACCGTGGAAAAATTTCAGACGAATAGGTACAGGAAGTCTTTCGTTTCTTCACGATCGTAATGGGCGGTAGTGATCGTTGCCTTTTTTATTTGTTTATTTATTTATTCGTGTCTAGTCTCTTATCCTCACAGTCATGTGTAACAGGTATCACATAAACATGATATGACTGATATCTTTCTGTCGTCGTCCGTTCCCTTACAGAATCATACGTATTCAGCAAGCCTTCCCACCAGTTGCTAGTAGACAACGAAGCTCTCGTGCTTTGCTCCATCAAACCAATGGGTACCTATTCTGGGTAACACGCAAGCGCTAAGGGCCCATTTGCACATGAAGTTGTATTTGGTTAGCACCGTTCCTGTGATCTGCAATCTCATTTCTGAACAGGTTTGCTCAGACCCCCCCACACACATAGGAGATCGTGTGCCACTCTGGAGAGTGTAGACAGACCCGTTGCTGATGTCCATCACCAGCTTTACTAAGCAACAAGTCAGATTTGACAGCAGCGTTGAACAAGGTAATTCCTCCGACCTATTACTATAGTAACAAAAAAATGGCGGTTATCAGATTTCAAAATCTTATTGTATCACTTGATGGGACTTACAGTACTGGTATATTTTATTATAAAGCTGAGTTCCTGTTTCAGAATAGGGATACGCTATTCTCTTTTGGTTCACGTTGATAGACGATAGCTGATCGGTGGGAGCTGTTGTCCACCGCCCATCACCTCATATTTTTTGTTTTTTTTGGGAGAATAAAGTATCCTTCCAGAGAGATCCGAGCCTTTGACATGTCAACCTGTTTGTTTAATGCTCCATACATCGTTTCCCAAAAGTACTGTCGCATTGCGCGAAATCTCACAACATGATTTGTACGCAGAAACGCCAAATCTAGCAACGTTAATTCTGAAAATAGTGTATCTTTCCTTTCGTTCATGTGGTTAGAAGCGGAGAAAGAGATATCAGCTGTGTTTTTTCTCACGGCTCAGAATGGTAAAGCGGGCTCTGCATTCTCTTCCGCCTGAAATTATCTTTTCCCCTTTTTCAAAGGCTTTTTTTGTCATTTCTCCTCGATATGAAAGATAGTTCAAACGATGCAGAAGTATTCGTCATGAATAAAACTATGTGTTCCCAGGAAATCCTTGAGAAATGTGAAACCAGTTTAATATTCTTTGGTTTCTGAGAAAAAGTTCGACAGGAAGGAAAATAGAGATAAGCGTAACAATTCGCTGTCTACAGAATGAGGTCAAGTAGGGAAATGCCACTGAGACATTCTGTCTTCCATACTTTATGCAAATCAATCTCGGTTTGGTAAGACTATCACTATTTGGGATGCCAACGTCGGGCATTCACGTTATTCAAAGCACGATGGGATTGGTCTTGGAATATATATCTCGATAATGGTTGATCTTAACAAAGTAGAATGGCTACCCCTAAGTGCCCCTAATAATTTCCTCTTAATTGGGGCGCAGTGATAGCATCTATGCTATAGCACGAGTATCATTTCTACGCTAAACAGATTGCTATTCCTTTCAAAAAACGGTGCACTATTCGAGATGCATGATCACAACTTATCTATTTAATTCATTAAATGCGAAAGCAGCCCCAAACAAAGCTACCAGATGAGGCTGATACGAGTTTGGCTCACCCGTACCATTAGATGTTCTTGGTTAGTCAATATCATTTCTTAAGACCTTGCTACATGCTTCTCCCTTGTTAGGGATTTTTCAATCCCGCAAATGAATACACCTCTATGAATCTCGCCAATTCAGAAGAAATTGGACATTTGAATCTTATCAAATGCAACCTCTGAAAGCAATTTGAGCAGGACAGCCTAGTAACTGCACCCTGTTACAACAGATCCAGTTTTATTATGATGTTTACTAACTAAACCAATAAGAAAACAGATAACGTGGAACGTACATACAACGCGTTCACCACCTTTTGTTTGCTTGTCCTGTTTTCCTGGTGGGACAAGATTATATGCGAAGAAAAGATGTACCCCCAGACGCATCAAATTTTTACTGCATGGACGTGTCAGAAAAGTCTACATGAACGTACCTAATTAAAACACAGCCTGTCTTGGCTGTTTTAGATGCGTTCTCTCCCGAACTGCAGCCGACACTCATTTTAGTCAAGTTTTCCTGGGAATGGAGGGTTTAACTATACCTGTAGCTGTCAGAAGTACTGACTACAAAATAAACACTGCAATTCTGTACCGCGTGCGACATATCCTTTTCCTTTCAGAATGCAGCGGATAGCAATTATGAAAGAAATGAAGAAGGAAATGAAATACATGAGCATTACTGTTTGTTACAGCTATCAGATTTGATTTGACCAGACACAATGGCTGTGTCAAATGATCATCATTCATTTTCATATAGGGAACCAGACTTGGATGCCCCGAGGACGGAGGTATGGTTCACGGTTTCTATGGATGCCCAGTTTCTTCATGATGATCACAGAAAACCTGAATCAATGCAATGTATCACGATCTCTTGCGGAAAATGAGATAACATTACTTCAGTGAACAAATGTTACACACACTGCCGAGAAGGCTCGGTACCGAGATCATGCAGTCTAAAGAATAAACAAAACAAACGTAAATGATCCTGTAGGTATAATCAAACGGAAGCACATGTAAAGGATATCCTATGACAATAGAATCGCAGATCATGAATGCCATCCCTGTTAGGTACAGTAACCATGTCGGTGCTTGCTGGTAAAGAGGGGAAAGGCGTAATGGCCAAGCGTGACTACGTTGTGACTGTCCGAAGGTCAAATCCTTTTGGCTCGCCTGTCTTTTACCGTGAATCCGCCGTACAATGTCAGACCTTAGAGTAAGTGTCGCACTATTAACGATAGAGAGCAAGCTGTGCTTATAGTTTTTATTAGGACGACGTTACGATGATCGATCGCGAAGATCGTAGCAACGGCATAGCTGATAGGGTGAGCATTCTATCGGTGCGATCACAAATAGCATGGCTCACATAGAGTTGACGTCTGTCCGCTCCCTTTGTAGGGAATTGCCACAACGATGGTCAATGACGATCTGACTTCTCAGACTGATTCTGTATGGCATGAGTGCGATTCGATTAGCTTCGTTTAATATTTGTCGTTTTTCTCCGGATGCAGGATGTCGATTCGAGAGCGACACCTAGTCGTTCTAGCGTTCCAATCAAAGACGATCCCAGCAATGAATCGGCCGTATGTCCCATTCCATGTATACTATTTGCTTGACGAATTTTCCTTGTATAGTACGAGTCTCGCTTGAAGCGATACCGTTATCTGCTGGGTCAAACTGAATTATTCGCACATTTTTTGGATCTAAAAACCGTCAAAGATGACGCCTTGCATACAGTACTGAAAGAAAAACACGCCGAAAAGACGACGGAAGAAGGGTATGCATAAACAAAAAGAATGAGACTAGCGTGATGTTTATTGGCCTATAGATCGAGACGCCGACGAAAAACGGAGAAAGAAGAGGACGAGGAAATTTTAAAGGATGAATCCAACGAAGGCAATGAACAATTGACTGTGTTTACTGAGTCACCTGCTTGTAAGTGAATGATGTACTGGGGCAGATGGTTGACGGCTTTGCAGATGTCACTGGAGGAACACTTCGCGATTATCAAGTCCAAGGATTAAATTGGATGGTGTCCCTGTATGAGAATGGAATTAATGGAATTCTTGCGGATGAGATGGTGCGGTTCCCTCTTAGCGTGCTGAATAAAGGCTGGTATACTAACATTGTTGGTACGCAGGGTTTGGGCAAGACATTGCAAACGATCTCGTTCTTGGGGTATTTGAAACATTTGCGTAATATCTCTGGGCCACATTTGGTTGTAGTACCCAAATCCACTCTACATAACTGGAAAAACGAATTTAGCAAATGGGTTCCGGATTTTGATGCCTTTGTTTTTCATGGGGACAAGGATAAGAGGGTAAATAAGAATGTATTTGCTTATGGCAAGTTGACTGACTGCTTTAAAGGCTGAGCTTATTCGCTCTCGCTTTCAGCCCATTAACTTTGAAGTCTGTATCACTTCGTATGAAATATGCTTGCTGGAAAAGGCGCAGTTTAAGAAAGTTGCGTGGCAATACATCGTGATTGATGAAGCGCATCGTATCAAGAACGAAAACTCGATGCTCTCACAAATTGTGCGTGCATTCGATTCTAGAAACCGCATGCTGATTACAGGAACGCCCCTTCAGAACAACATTCACGAACTCTGGGTAAGCACTTATCATGCGGAGTGTAAGCATCCTCTAGAGCTGTCAAATAGGCTTTGCTCAACTTCCTACTTCCGGACGTGTTCAGTTCATCGGAGGTGTTTGATGAATGGTTTGAAAAGCAAGGCGGTGACCAGAAAAAGGTGGTGGAACAGCTTCACAAGGTAAGTAATAGGTTATGGTTTGAATTTTAATAATGTGCGTGGGTTTGTAGGTGTTGCGACCATTTTTATTGCGGCGTATCAAATCAGATGTGGAGAAGTCGCTGTTGCCAAAGAAAGAGGTTAATGTCTATGTGAAAATGAGTAACATGCAGCGTCAATGGTATCAAAAGATTCTGGAGAAAGATATTGACGCTATTAATGGCAAGTTAACTGGAGGCGATTCTGCCGATAACTAACTCGTGGCTTTTTCGAATAGGCGCGGTTGGATCTGGAAGGCGCGAAGGAAAAACGAGACTTCTTAATATAGTTATGCAACTAAGGAAATGTTGCAACCATCCCTATCTGTTTGACGGTGCTGTAAGTCGTGGTTGTACAAGATGAAAACAAGATTCATGTGAAATAATAGGAACCTGGTCCGCCCTACACGACAGACCAGCATCTGATTGATAATTCGGGAAAGATGGTGGTACTGGATAGACTGCTTACGCGGCTGAAAGCACAAGGTTCGCGTGTCTTGCTATTTAGTCAAATGAGTCGCGTGCTTGACATTCTTGAAGATTACTGTTGGTGGCGGGGTCATGGTAATACACTAGTGATGTCGCTTGTCAGCATTGTGTAACGTCTGATTAGAATACTGCCGAATTGATGGTCAAACAAGTCAAGAAGATCGAATCGATGCAATTGATGAGTACAATAAACCTGACAGCAAGAAATTTATCTTCCTTCTTACTACCCGAGCTGGTGGATTGGGTATCAATTTGACAACAGCTGATATTGTTATTCTTTTTGACAGCGATTGGTTCGTTTGAACAACGTGTATGCACGTCTGCGTGACTCAAAAAAAAAAAACTGTTTATAGGAATCCTCAGGTCGACCTTCAGGCTATGGATCGTGCCCATCGTATTGGTCAGACAAAACAAGTGTACATTTTTAGATTTATTACCGAAGTATGTTAGATCAATGATGTCAGCCAAGACAAGAGGGTTCTGATTATGCATTAGAATGCGATTGAAGAGAAAGTATTGGAGCGAGCCGCACAGAAACTCCGTCTAGACCAACTCATTATCCAGCAAGGACGTATGACGCAACAGCAGAAAGGTAATACGAGGACCCCGTGTTCGAGGTTTTGCGGAAACTGATTGGTTATGGGGGGATTTAGGTGCCACCAAGGAACAGTTATTATCCATGATTCAGCATGGTGCGGAGAGTATTTTTAAGGATAATGATACATCCAATGACTTGGATGACGATATTGAAGAAATTCTGCGACGAGGCGAGGAGAAGACGGCGGAACTTAACAAGAAGTACCAGAACCTGAACATTGATGACTTGAAAAACTTTTCATCGGAAAGCGCTTACCAATGGAACGGAGAGGACTGGAGTCACAAGGTAGATTTTCGGGGGATATGATGAGATGTCAATTAATTTCCGGTCGATAGCGGAAAGCGGAGAGTATCGGGTTGTCATGGCTGGGACCTGCCAAGAGAGAGCGCAAGGCGAACTATGCTGTCGACGAGTATTACAAGGAGGCACTGAGAATATCGTCCAGGAATCCTGGAGTCAAAGCACCGCCTCGCGCGAAAAAATATGCAGTGTGAGTCAAAACAATGGACAAATGAACGACAACTAAATCGGCATGAAGCGAGGATTTCCAATTCTTTCCACCCAAACTTGTGCAACTCAACGAGAAAGATACGCTTTATCTCAGAGTATGTTGACAGTTACTTAATTAATACTAGACACAGATGGACTAAAGTTTGTTTTTCAATGAAGAAAACGTTGGAGTACAAGGTTCCAGCGATCCCTGAAGGAGTAAGCGCGAGAGAACGAAAGAAACTCGAAAAGGAACGGGAGGACCAGCAACGCAAGATTGATGCAGGTAAATAAGATGAGCACGCGAAATATACAGGCACATGAACAACCATACGTTTAGCGGAACCTCTTACTGAAAAGGAAGAGGAGAGTCGTAAAAAGCTGTACACAAAGGTTTGGAGAAACGTAACATTGCATATGGCGGAGTTATTTATCATGTGCTTGTGCGTAGGGCTTTGCGGATTGGTCCAGAAAAGATTTCTACAGTTTCATCAATGGTTGCGTAAAATATGGCAGGGAAGGCAACACTGTTTCGTTCCTTTGTTCGATATTTATTTTTTTATAGACATAATATCGAAGCAATTACTACGGAAATTGAAGGCAAAACGGTAGATGAGGTTAAGAAGTACTCGAAAGTGTTCTGGTCACGTTATAAAGAAATAGCAGGTAATTGTTCCAAATTAGGTAATTGCACATCTTTTTATGCAAATACCATTTATAGATTATGAAAGACAGATTGCAAAGATCGAAAAAGGAGAGAGTGAGATCGAGAAACAGTTGGAGATTCAAGATCAACTTACACAGAAAGTATCACGTCATCGCTCACCATTACAACAAATGCGATTCCATTATACACAAGCAACGAAAGGAAAAAGTTATAATGAAGATGAGGATAGATTTATAATTGTTATGTTGCAAAAGTATGGATATGGAACGGAGAACGTATATGATCATATCCGTCGTGAGATCAGACATTCAGCACAATTCCGATTCGATTGGTTTTTGAAATCGCGAACATCACAAGAGATTGCGAGACGATGTAATACATTGATTGGTCTGATTCAAAAGGAGAATGCTGAATATGAAGAAGAATTGGAAGAACAAAAAAAGGTAAGTCTTTTCATTTAACAAAAAATAAAAATAGCTTGTTCTCATGAGGTGGCGTTTAGACGACAAAAGGACGACGATCAACGACTAAATCCCGGCGCCGCTAGAAAGTTTAATTTATATTAACAATGAAAGAAATGAAAGAAAGAAAGAATAGGAGAGAGAGAGAGAGAATGAAATCAGTTCATTATTTTGTTATGAAACACTGCGCAAACGAGATATATTTCAGAGACATCTTACTCATAGGCAAATTATAAAATCTTCCTTATTTGATGTTTACAGTCCCCGTGTTTGAGGACCCTAAAGTAGAATGGACTTTGAACTAAGGGTCTGATTATGAATACGACAGGAAACGGAACAACAAATGGTCATGCACGTAAGAAATTTATTTGTACAACAACACTTGACGATCTTCTGTCTTTTTAAATTAAAATCATGTATGGGTCCACAGAAAACGCTGTGTATCGCTACACAAAAAGGGCCCGATTGCGTCTATCCACGTAATCATTGATCTTGTGTACTCATTTAGGAGTTCCAAATTTATTTTTTTTCTTAAGATAGCTGCGGGGAAAAAAAATCAAAAAAAAATCAAAAGGGTCGACCCATGTACAATTCAAACACAAAGTTGCTATATTGACATATAAAGAGAAAAATCGTCGGAAAAACGGATTCATGAAGATAAGATGAGGAGAAAGAAAAGAGAGCATACCAGATTATACAAGTAAATGAGAAATAGAAAAAGAAAAACCAGATTCTAATGTACAATAAAAAAAAAAGAGAAAAGAAAACCCAAAAAAAAGTAACCTGAAAAAGGAAGAAATACAAAGCAACAAACCGGCTGTACATAATAGAGAGGAAATTAGTTCAAGAAGAAGAAAAAGAAGAAAAAAAAGAAGAAACTACTTCTTTGTTCTTTCAGGTTGACTGCATATAGCTGGATAATAAAGATGAAAATAAAAAAAAAAACGAATGAATAAGGGTGATATAAGAGTGAAGGAAAAAAAAAAAAAGATAGGAAAAGAATGGAAGGTAGTGATAAAATATAACTTGTGTGCATTGTGTTTAACCAAAAGTGCTCACAATATGTGCCAAATGGAAAAGTTCACCGTTACTTGTTTTATCGTCTTGTTTGGTTGGAACTGTTGGGTAATTCATTGGTGAATAATGGAGTGGTGGTAAGTAATACTGTGGAGGAGGTGATGTTGTTTGAATTGGAGGTGAGAATAAAAAAGGCGACGATGATGTTGATGATGTAGTAGAAGAAGAAACGGATGAAACCGAAGATGCACGGTTTATCCGACCCATAGAGGAAGATGGTTCCAATGGTGTTGGTCTTGGTAAAGCCATAGGCTGGAAATTCGGATCATAACGTGTTGGCATAGTCATGGAACGAGTTCTACTGTTCTCAGGATGATGCAAAGGATACAAAGCTGTTTGACTATCCGAATGGATCCGAGTATGACAGTGTAGGCGTGGATGTTGCTGTTGTTGATGATGTTGTTTTTCATAGCCCATTGGCCACTGTTGTTGCTGATGATGATACCGATGATGATGTCGACGTGATCGTGGTGACATATGCGTACGGTAATGCTGCATCATATTATCTTGACGTGAGAATCGAGATGGGCAACCCGGATAAAGACAGTAAAAATTCTTTTCACCCGTATGAATGCGATTATGCCTAGCTAGATGGCCACTGAAAAAAACTAAGTGATTAATAATTGATCCGTAAAATTAAAATTAAAAAAAAAAATTTACCTTGTAGTAAAACTTTTGTTGCAACCTGGTTCTGTACAATGATAGCGACGACGACTGGAGACGGCCGTATTGGATTTCGGCTTCGTTGAACTGTCTTCATCGGACGCGTTTAAAAGACTAATTTGTCTTCCGTTTGCGTCTTTTACGGATAAGCTGGAATCAGGTAGCATTTTTTGATTTTTTTGAATTTTTTTTTTGTTGTGTTGTTGTTGTCAAGTATAGAAGTATAATGAAAAGAAAAAGTGAAGAGAAACAATAACGTGGAAACAGTTAATTCAGGGTATTTATAAAGAGAAGAAGAATAAGCCTAAACTTAGATTAGGAACAGGGTCGACTGGTTTGTGTAGCCCAATAGAAGATGAGAAACCTTCGTCAGTTTAAAGCGCACTGATGCAAAACAGGTACAGATGAATAAGAACGTGTTCGAATGCACTGCAGCCCTGCATATCAGAAAAGGAAAGAAACGTGCTGCTCGCCCGACTAAGCTTGGAGGTAAAAAAGAAGAAAACGAAAGAGAACGTGCGTATTGGCAAAACAATAAGGATCAGCGCAGCAAAACAGAACCAGACTAAACTTTGTTTAACTCAACCCCCAACAACCAGGGAAATTCCCCGATTCTACCCTAGCTTGCCAGTGATCTCTATTTTGCTGGATAACTTGTCTGTGCACCTTCCCCCAAAAAAAAAAAAATAATTAATTTGTACGAGCAAAATAAAATGTGTCATCTTTTTGTATACATTAGGTTAAACAAATGAAATTATTCGTAGCGGAAATCATTTAGTACGTCGGATTCTGTTTTCTCTTCTCGTTCTGTCGCGCGAAAAGGTAGGAGAAAATTGGAACCTGATAATATATCTGACTTTTGATTTATTTTTGGACGCCATCAAAAGGCTCGAGCTTTGCACAACGGACCAATCATACTCCCTCATATTTATTGGGGTGGCAACAGAAAAGAAGAAATGACTGGTTTGCCAATAAAGCGCCTGCAAACGTGGCACATTTTGTTTATTGACAATTCTGGCGGCGAGAGATACGTTTGGAATACTTAGGGAGGGCCCCTCCTTATCGGCCAAGTGGAAGATCGACAAATGGACCCCAGATTTAGTATAAATGCAAAAGATTCTGATCGACAAAAGCCGTTTTGGTTGTCAGGTTACACATTCGCTAGCGCTCCCTGCTTCCACGTTCTTTTAACAACACCATCTCGTTGCTGTAGTTGTTATTGTTACTTGCTCTTCGTGACTCACCTGGCATCCCACCCCCCTTTTTTTTTTGCTTTGGTTCCACACTTGCTTTACCCACACGTAGTGGCAATTAGACCCTAAGGGTTCTTCTTTTTTTGTGTTATCTGCAAGCAGTAGGTGATATCATATATCAACTAAAGGCGCCAATCCTCCCCGCTACTGTGTGGCTTTGCTAGGTCGATCAAGGGGAACTTTCTGATTTCGTCGATAGAAATCATCCCCTCGTTGACATGTAAACAGACCCGAAAAAAAAAACTTATTAGCTGCGCGGAAATCATATTCCAAACTAATCGACATCTGGTTCCAAATAATAGTTGCCATTTAGAAAAAAGAAGGTTATCAGGAGCAATGGTATCACCATGAGGAAAAAAAGAGACTGAACACCCTCATGTGATCATGGCCCAGTTAAGAAATGACGGTCACTTTTCAATGCACCTTCCTTCAATGCGAATCGATTTCATTCGTCTCTACTGATTTCACAAGGTTTAGCACCTGCTCAATTTAGTCCCATGCCTCTATTTCTGTCCCCAGTTTTCTAATATGAATCAAAGCGTAAACTCTATGCACGATTGCACGTTTGTAACTTTAACAAATACGTATAACAAACATTTATCGGACAGGGGTTGCGTAATGGTTCGTGGCAGAAACGAATACCAGTAAAAAGTGTCCTCTATCTTTATTATTATTATTATTATTTTCGATGTTCAGGTGGAGCTGTCTGAGCTTCTTATCACTGGTATGACGTACTGGTTTCTATTAGAACGACAACATCAATAAACAACTTATTCTGCAAATAATGGTTATGTCTGTGTTTGCAGATAATTGCTCGTAGATTCTTTATAGTATTATTATCACACAGAGAATAGAGCCGTGAAAAAAAATAAAAAAATAAAAAAAAATAGGAGGTACAGTCGATCTAGTACAATGAATTGTTCGCAACTACCGAAGCAAGTCCTTGCCACACTCTTTTTTTTTTTTTTATAGATTTTGATAACAATCCTATTGATATTGACCTCTTTCGTATACTCCTCTTATGCGCTATAGCAATGTTAAATTCTTCCAGACAATGATTGTGGCAGTAGGTGCGTTTGGCTATGTACATATGGACCAGTCTAACCATTCGAACTATTTCTAATGCGATGATCGGCTTGATCTCTAGAATACTCCTCTTGTTAGGAGTACAAGAGCTGCTCAGCGTAGAAAAAAGTACATCAAGGGGTCACAGTGGTCTCTCCTTACCTGACGCCAAGAAAGGATGACTAGAAATGTCCGCATCAATGCAATCGGAGAGAACAGGCGCGTTTATTGAGTTTCCAAAAAGAAAGACATCTTCAGTAAACGCTTAGAGCTAGCTACGGAGAAGCGAATAATGATTTTTAGAGTGATTCGCGGGATAAATTTCAGTTTTAGAGACGATTGATCCGGAATAAGAGATATTGCATTCAACCAACGCGTCTCTGTAAAGCAAATGGAAGAACTGAAAAACCATGTCATCCATACCGCATCATTCCTAAGATATTTCACAGTAGCATATGACGCTTTAGCGTGCAGCAGTGAGACAAAGGATTAGGTACAATTGCTAGTTCTGCTGTGGATTGCCGCATTGCAATGCGAAGTGCTAAATAGGGTGAAAAGAGCAAGGCTGTTTTAACAAAGGTCTTTGCCTATGCAATTGCTTTCAATCGAGGTCTGACATTCGTAAAATGTTCATCTTAGTAGCTCAGTACTGCCTAGACAACTCGCAGTCCAGACTTATGTGAATGAAAAGGATGACGCCCCACCCCCTCGTGTGCACGTTATAAAGGTTTCTTTATACCATTTTTGGCTACTAGCTAAGACCTCCGTAGTTTTATAGAAAATCACGGAGATATCTATCCGTGCTAGTGGATCGGTGAAAACGTGCCCACGCGTGGTAAATGAATGGCGAAGCTGTCAGGGTGGTAACTTCTAAAATAAACCAAACTAAGGTTTTTTTGCTACGTAATTGGTACTATTCATCGAACCAAGGTGTTCTCACCAGACAAAATTAAAGCTTTCTAACCAAAAGCTCCCTGGAGAGGAGAACATCATCAGAAAATAAAATCATTAATTTAGTGCTGAAATAACAGTTCATACGCATCTTATCTTCAGGGAGTATCTAGGTTATCCTTCTCTTTTTAGCTTCATCCTTCAGAGGTCGATCTAACTGCTTCATGCACCCTGAGCGGAGAAAAACCTAACGCCAGGCCACTATGACGTAATTCGGCTTGCTTTAGTTCCATAGCGAAGAGTAGTCAACCCCTGTGCTCAGTTGTCAAAATGAATGCATGGCTGGTGAGATGTTGATGACTCCATAAATCAGTGCAATCGCTTTGCATGCACTATTTTAGTCATCATGAGGAGGTAAAAAGGAAACAAGGAGAACATGACGAACATGTCTTGGTTGATCAAAATGTGCGATTACCATTTCTCTCATATGAATGTTATCAGTACGTTGACGTCGTCTTGATGAAAACACAAACACGTGTGTAGATATGCTTTATGAAGTATTACATGTTACTGCTTTACATACGTATGCAGAGCTAGCACGTCTTCGTAGTGTGTATGGACCACCTTTTTCGTCCCTGGATGATCATTCCCCTCGTTGATTGGTGACAGAGTATCAAACTATGCCATAATGAGGTTAGTCCCTTTTTGGTGGGCTCGACTTTTGTTTTGTCAATGAATACTCGTGCACAGAGCTTTCGACACCTAAAAAGATTAAAAAAAAAAGACCATGTGTTACATTCGATCGTTGCGTGTAGTACGATGCATGCGCTTGCAGGTTCGCGTGGTAGAAGAATCTTATAGAATTTTACCAAATTTGAGTTTTGGTACGGTCGGTTGCAAGTTTTAGGCCCTTCCTCCGATACTGCCTATTGAATAACTTTCTACACTAGACTAAACAAATTTGGCGTCCATGAAAGGCCAAGTCTGCACTAAGGAAGAAACTAATATGCGCCATCAGCTAAACTGTAGAAGCTTACTTGAACTTGGTCCCTCAGCGGACACAAAAATTATCCATGGTTAGTACCTCTTATATCTGGATGTCATCTTACGCCCGAAGGGTATTTCCATGTATCCATGGTGCCACACCGTGACGGGTGGGTGCGAGATTTGATGTTTAACGACCAGTGGTCTAAACACCATATCAACAGACATGAGTGATCCTGTACGTATAGCCAATTCTAGTATGTACCGAGAATGTATTAAAGAAACAGAGCCAAAGAAAAAAGCACTACTTTCAACGCAAAGTTCATTTAGAGACAACGCAGAAAAGATATGTATCCCCCGCAAAACGTTTTAACCAACTTCGCAAAAACATTAGTGATGGCCCGCAAGTAGGAAAAACACAATAATATCTAGTGAACCATGGATAGGATTTCTGGTCGGCTTGGGGCGAGAAAATTAGTCGGTGATGTAGACACTATCAAGTAGCAATGCCAAATAAAGAAAGTCGTTTCCTTTCACAGAGTTTTAATTGATACAATCGACAACTGGAGAAGCAGAATGGCCAATGGACCCTTCAAGATCTTTGACTTGGCGGCAATTCTGCCAGACAATGTTTCCTCATTCAATATCCCATCGAGCGGCGAGTTCTTTATTTTGGAATTGTAACACAAGTTCTCTCCATAGAGATGGCCATGACCAACTCACCTTTGCTGGCTGAGTGGTTGGCGGCATTCGACAGATTGTTGAGGTCAAGCACAGCATGCTTAGTAGCGTACTGCAGATATTGAAAGGCGAGGTGCTCGCTCTTCTTGCATCTCCAAGCATGGCGTAGCGACGTGCTGTAGAGAAACATGCTCATGAGCGAGTGCTTGGCGGCCGCTTGATTGGAACTACTCGTTGACTTTTTCCAGCTGGGGCGACAATATTGTCGTCACTACAGGCTGTTGCTCGACGAGCTCGTGCTCTTCATCATGGTCTAACCTCATCCTCTCCATGAGTGACATGTTGTCATTTTGTTGGCGGAGCTCTTAACTGTTGGCACAGGGTGGATGGTCATATTCCCTCACTCTCTCTACTATTTTTTTTCTATCGTCTGCTGGATTAAAAAGGAGAGCTGCTCATTTGTACAAAAAAGGTATCGAATTTTTAGAATCCAACCATTTGGGTCTCGACTCCCTCAGGCCCCAAAGCCAAAACAGGGCAAATATGGATTATTGAATCATAGGGGGGAGGGGGCGAGATCAGAATATAATTTTGAACCATCGGTCATCACCAATCTCGGTCAGTGGCATCCCTTGTCGTTGTTGAGGTCGTGTCCGGCATGGGTACGATAGATTGGCTATCACCTAACAAGCCCCAAAGAATTCTTGATGCCTGGTAGTCGTCATGCGATGACGAATACTATGTCAACCGAGTCCAATGCTTCTTGTGGTTGGCAAGGCCAAAGGTCGTTGGCCTGTTGAATACTTTGCCAATCGAGATGCATCGATTTTCGAGAAAGTCGACTTGGTCCTGCAGTGTTGAGGCATTAGCCGCCAAGATCGACGAAAAAGAGGTACAAGATCACCCTTATCACCATATTGAACATGGCCTCCAAATCATGGATGAAATATTTCAAACTTGATGTACTGGTCGGGAAAGCCATTTTGCCCTACGGCATAACGACGTAAAAACGATTCTTGGTAAGATGCACCGTCAACAGTTTCGCCCGCAAGCCAGAGATTTGGATGATTGGCGCACCTGCCTTGTGCACGGTTTTGGCATCGAAGGCATTGGTGAGATGGTCACCGATAACATCCTTGCCTTCATGCAAGAGCTTTCCAAAGTCCTTATTCATCTTGCTCACGTCAAAATTGCTACGAGCAGCCTCGCCAGCGCTAACATCATATTCTACGTCGTTTGCATCGAAAACGAATCGGAAATTCGATCTTAAAGCAGACCATGTATTTGCCCCCGTAGAGACGCTGCTTTTTTTTTTTTTTTGCTTTGATCTTCAGTTCACGTATTCCTTCGCTGGAAGAAAAATGTTATCCAAACCATGCTAACGTCAATTTTTTTTTTTGAAAGGTACCTTTCAGGCGCACCAGCAGCTGATTCATATTGAGTATAGCGCCAAACAATGGAGCCCAAATTTTCACAAATACTCTGTTTCGGAAGTATGGCGTGCGTTGTTGTTGTTACTCAGCATAAAGCTTTGGTATTCCACGATGTCAAGTCTAGAAAACGAGGAGGAATGTTTAAACTAGAGCATAGCAACCCTTGATTACTTTTTTTTCCGTATATCAAATTGAAGATGCGCAGTCTTTTTGGGAGAGCTTGGGCAATGCATTGGATATAATGAGCCTGAATAGGTGTTCATGGTTCTTATCCAGGGTATTGTTGCGTTTGGCGATCTGATGCGATAAAAAAAAGACAACTGTTAGCATGCACGTGAGGTAGGTTGGATATATAGTTTTATTGGCGGAAGAGAAAGTGAAAGAATACAAAAAACGCTCTAGTTACTTTTATATTAGATGTCAATGTTGTGTGTGTCTATTGATACAGCGCTATTGCTCCGCTGGCATATGATTAAATAAGACCGTTATGTTTTTCCCTGTATTACTGGATACGACAATAGATCCGTGTGAATCCAGCCTGTATGACTTTGATCTTGTAGTAGGCCCCGACCTCGATGCAGCATAAATGAAGAGCCATGTAGTTTTGCCTTTTCGAGTCAATATTCTGCAGTGCAGCCAAGAAGGTGTTCAGCGCGCGCTCTGCCTTTTTGTATTTGGTACTGTGGTATTCAAGGGAAGCATTGGCAGCAGCATAAACGTCGTCCCAGTGCTTGGAAAGGAGCCCACACGTAAAGTGACTGATTTCCAACGTAGCACTAGAAAATACCCAAGATGAAGAAGAGGAAACGGTACTTGAACTTTCTACAAGAAAATCTTATTAAGTCAATGTAGTAATGAGTTTACTAGACAAAGAGCCCGAAGGGCCTGAATAACTAACTACGGTGTCTATGGAATGAGATCGATAGAGAATATCTAAAAACCAGAGGTAAACTTTAATCGCCATTCTTTTTTCTACACGATAAACATGTTATAGGTCGTGTTTACTTACAATAGCACACTATTATTTAGCTTTTCAATAAACCCTTGATTCCACTTGAACTCTCTTTTTTCATTGAACCTTGAACATAGAGAGAAGTCGAGCAATTTTATGTGTGTTTTCTCCGTTTTCTCAAAATCGTTGAAGATACCGAGGGATCTCTGAAAAATTCAGCATTTGCAACGTCGTAGTACGTATTTTTCTTGGTATCGAAGTGTTGCAACACGACGCGCAAGTCTGATTTGAATGCACTACGACTGCTATTCGCCTAACGAATCTTGGCCGCCTTCTTGCTTTCGCTGTTTTCCGATTCGCCACTACTAATGTTAGTGCACTTGTACCAAAATATGAAAATTCTCTTTGCCTACAGTCGATAATAATGCAGTCGATTTTTCTAATTAAGGGCTGTAGAAGCGGGCTATGATATAGGTTTCTGTTATATTTCTCCCATTGTTGAGAATTACTTTGTACTAGCAGCTGAGCAGATTGAGTGAGCTTTGTAAACTATTGTATCTACCTCCGCTTGGTTGAGGCGGCGGAGGACCCAAACTGCCACAGTAGAGTCTCAAACTGAGCGAATTTTTTTTTGGGCGTACATTATGTATGCAAGGAATAAAGTATGGTCGACTGGGAGACCTTGTCAGATCTACCGTGTTTTGGTTCCCGGACGACGAGTATTACGCTTGTGTGTTAGTCATCGGCTTGCTGGAATGTGATATCGCAATGCTGTAATCGACCGAGATCGGTTCGAGGGTGCCACGTTGTAGTCATATTCAAAAATTTGTTCGCTGAATATTTTTCTTAAAACATCTATGAAGTTACTTTTTATTATGAAGTCGATCAACACGTTGGATTAACTGGGACTTGCGTTGCATATTTGTTCAACAAGAGGTCAGCTTTTAAATGATCCGCACCTTCCTGCTCTACTGTCATCATAACGAAAACGTCGCCTGAATCTTTCTCCTGCGTCATTACGCAGTATCCGGGCGGGAAACTGCCACCACTGCCAGCCGTTGAACAAAAAGGTTTTCCCCAACCAAAATCTAAATTTGGACCTTGCAAATCAAATCGGCACCAATTGGTCAATATGACATCTGCTGACCAAGCAATACGACCGGGAGGTATGTTGTACTGAGGAGCTTCGAAAAATGAAATCTTGTTGGCGATAGCTTCCGGTGAAAGTTGGGTACTTAGGTTGCTTCGGATTGCGAGAGCGACACGAGAGGCTGATTCACAAGTGGGGGATAATAGATCGGAGCGAGAAGCGGTGGCAGCCCAAAGGGTATTGAAATTTCCAAAGTACTTTTTAGACATGTTTCCTTGAGGAGATCTGTCTCGACCATCAGCGGCCATTGCAATCACCTCTGTTTGTGACTCAAAACTAGATCGTCCCTCCAACCTTGCCACATTTGCAGATTTACGGGCACGTGTGATGACACCACAAACAAGAGCAGCAAGTGCATCGCCCGATGAAATCCACATGTTCGGTTTGTGTCCTTCGGAAGTCCCAGAAGGCGATAAATCACTTTTTAATCGTCGCATAGAACCCTTAGTGAATTTCCATCTTGAAATCTCGGATGGTGCCAGCAAAAATGGAGGTGGGCCGGTTGCCGGACTAGGAAGGACGATGAACGGCGGAGGAGGGGGTGGCACTGTTGACTCTTCGATCAAACCAGCAAAGAATCGACCAGGGTTACGAGAAAAATCGTCTGGAATCTTTGTAAAATCAACTGTTTCGCCTCGAGCAAGTTGAGCCCAGAGTTCAAGAAAATCGAGAAAGCCACTTAGATCAGTGACTAGATGGTTTATGGAGGTGGCCACGGCTATAGTTCCACAGGAAAACTATCGTGATAGAAAAATTAGGCTCTGGTTGAGCGGTGATGATAACGTCTACTAATTTACCCTACCTGAGTTACTTTTACGGCCAATATACTTGATGATGGAGGTAGCAGCACGACAGTTCGTGGAGACAAATCTTCCGTATCACCAGCATATGGCGTACCTTTCATTTCGACCAGAAAAGGCGTACCCGACGTATTTTCGGCATTCATCGCAATGCACATCTTGCCCTCTTCATCGGTTTGCACAATTCCTGCAACTGGTGGATACAACTCGAGTGCTTCAGCAAGAGAAGTTTTAAGTGTATCGATTACTGCAGAAGTAGTGCTGGGAGGGCCATGGTAGAAGCGGTGATTACGAATTTGTATGGGAGGATTGAGAAGATCCAGACCATGTAGCGCAATTGTTGATGATGGGGAGGGGCGATCGTGTTTATTGGTAGGGTAGATGGTGTAAGTCTGAACGGTCATTTGCTGCTGTTCTATTATGAATTGGAAAATACACGCTTTATACCCATTGCTGCGCGATTCACGTAAACCAAAACCTTCCGAAATACCACGATTGCTGCGGCAACCGACGTGTGACAGCAGCTGTGGTCATAGACGCATCGTTCCGACTGGACAGTTTTTTAAACGCAAACGTTTGTATCATCTTTAGACGATGTCTAGAAGCTAGTGTAGAAACGAATCAGTGTAAGTGCCCTTTAAGAGAACTTCAATAATAAAAGACTGACTTCCTACTTTGAACTAGCTAAATATACGGCGTGAGGCATTTGTGAACTTGGCACAATGCGTATACATGATACCGATGAGGTTTTCTAAAAGCTCCAGCTATCGTCGTGTGACCAATGTCCTTGCACAGGGCGCACAACAAAGCCTTCAGTAGTATAATATCAATCTTGTTGCGATAACCAATTCCGTCTTCGAATCAAACCTTTTTTTTGTCCCAAGTTTTGTAACTGATAATAATGCCACAAGCTTAGTCTAGAACAATTGAACAGTTGATGTTGGCATCTGGATGTACGTTTAAAATTTTGGTTTTTTATTTAACGTCACTTTTGAGCACAGCGTCTGGATCGGACATATTTGCTCGTGACAGCTCAGAAAAGAAAAAAGAAAAGAAAAACCCTGTGGATGAGACAGGGAAAAGGTCAAAGGAGTAGGGTGAAAGAACATCAGGGAATAAAGAAAACCTAGGATGAATGAAAGAAAAGAGAGAGAAAAGAGAAGGGGAAGAGGAAAGAATAGGAAGGAAAGCCTAGCCTGGTTCAGCAGGAGGAGGAGGATCGATCCAGTGAAGAAGGGCCTGTCCTGGAGCACAGTCATAGTATTGTTGTCGATCAGCTCCCGGGTGCTGGTATGCGTCGAGTTCGGCGAGGATGGAACAGACGATGGGCCAGATGGTGGGGAGGTATTGACGACGACGGGTTGACTTCGGAGGCGAGTGTGGGAGGAGGTTAAGGGCGAAAGGCGTGGGATCCTCAGTTTGGTGGTGGGTGATGCCTAGACGAGCATGCATACAGAGGCAGTTAGGCATTTGTACATTTTTTGTGTATAATGTGATTTATTAGTGCCGCTGTAAGTGGCCACGTATTAAAGTGAATCTATAGCAGCAAGTCCAGCTAGGGGTCTAGGATGATCTATGAAAGTTCTCGCTGTGAGTGCGGCGGCGGAGGAGTATTGCGGTTGCTATGACGTGTGGAGGGTGAAAAGGAGTCTGATCAAACACATAGGCCCAGTGTGCACGCCAGATGGTCATGATCACACAGGCTACGAAGCTAGGGAAATCGATCTGAACGTGAGGGAGCAGATCGAGTTGAGTAGGATTGAGAGCATACAGACTGTGCACCTGTAAGTGGGAAGGGTGAACAAGAAATTGGCGAGCGATCGAGGTCCAGATAGGCTGTTTGTACGTGCAGGACCAAAAGAGATGGTCTTTGGTCTCGACGAGGCCGCAAAGGGGGCAGTTTGGTGTGGGAAAATGGGAGGGTGATAGTTGATGGAGGCCTTGGCGGTAGGGCAGCCTATCATGGTAGAGACGCCTAGGATCGAGTGGGCCTTGGCCGGTAGAGATGCGTTCCAAAAACTTCTCCACGTTTTAGCCGGGGTATGTGGATAGTGTGCTGGCAGACTGTTGATATCGGGTAATTGTGATAAACGGAAGTCATGACGAGACAGATTGGAGAGCAATAGACCTGAACCGAGCGTAGGGTTGATGATTCTAGCGAAATCCAGATGTAGCATGGCAGACTCATCGTGTGGTCTCTCTGGATCGTGTTTTAAAAGTGCTTCAAAGAAGGGAAACAATCGCCAGGAACCAGTGGGTGCGGTTGCCCGTAGGAAAGCGATGACGTTGTTACGTTGACGCCCTCGTTCTGCCATAATCTATGGACGCAAAAGCCGTATGTGGGGATCATACATGTATACTTCTTTCACCAGCAATTTTCGCCAATCGGGGCGAAGGCGAGGAATGGTATCTCCTACATAAGAGCAGACTCTAGCCAAAGGGAAGTCTTGAATGGTGAAAAAGCTGAAAGCAGCCCAATGGGGTTGCAGGTGGAGAGCGTCTATGGCCCGGAAGAGTGTCCGGAAGTGGCCGAGCTCAAGCAAAGAGTTAGTGCGCCGTTCGGGGAAAAGGGCCAGCAGGAGAGGTGAAGGACACTGTGCATAAAGCGCCATGCAATAATGGACATATTCCAAAGATAGAACCGTCGAGGTGTCGCTAGGTGCGTACCCAAGTAATGGTTGTAGCCATGGTAGTTGTAGCGCGTTGTGGTGACTGTGATATTCGGTTTATGTAGGAGGTAACGACTTGGTGTACGTTGAGACTCTTAGATAGTGTTTATTTATTTTGTCCCTATTGATTTTATACCGGGAGCGGTGTTTTAGAATAATACAATTTGTACACCGATTGTCCAATGATTTAGATGATCTATCTTCTGTCTGGTTTCTCTTCTGTGAGGTGTGTATGTAATATCGTTTGTATTTTGCTACGAAATACGACAGTGACCCATCGGATCCAGGATGCCTAGTTCGTCCGCCTTCATCACGGGGACGTGTGCACGTTTCAAAACTCACCCGGGGAAAAGATCGGCCATGTAGAAAAGATCCGACCAGGGAGCGGATTTTGTGTAGGAACGTTAAAGGGACGGGTAAGATTCGAATGGAGTACCAGACTCGACTGAGAAGTAATGTATTTGCAACCAAATCTTTTCCTCGGATGGTGAGTGATCGAGTCTGTAGAAGAGCTGCGTGAGTTGGATTTTAGCTATCATCGACTCGAGGTAGGCTTTCATTTGGGCAGAAGAGCTAGTGAGATAGTACTTCGCAGTCGAGTCTATAGATTGGTTCGGTAACAGGTTGAGCATGCATTTTATACAAGATCTCAATTTACCTTTTGAACAACATAATTTAGCGAGCTTCTCGAGATATCAGCAGCATAATTCGCGAAAAACTCTTTGAATAAAGCTTTGCTCCTAGAGTTCTTTAAGCATTGTAAGTGTCAAAAGCAATGAGCTCGAAAAAGGAAGCTCACTTACATTGTAATATGGGGCCAAAGTGTTTGCCATTGTTTCGGCTACAGTGCCAGCTACCACATGCTCTTTGATGATTTTTGTATCTTTAACCAACCACGAGAGGCTTTTCGTTTGTCTACAGAAGGATCTTGAATTACAATATTTTGAAGGTAGTTGGTGACATTCCAGTGGCATGGTTCTTCCGTAGTCCAAAATTCTAAGAAAAAAGGAAAGTACGCAGTGTATGGATCCTTATGCATTTATCTTTCAAATAAAGCTGCACATGAATATTATTGTCAAATGAATTTTGAAAGTGTCTTTCTTTCATTGCATATATCAAGTCCAAGGTGAAAAAAGTGAGACTGTAGTGATGCAGAAGGTGTTACATTTTCAGATTATGTGAAGTGCGGAGCTGAACCAATTTTAGGGAGAATGTTTTACCTTTTTTTTCTTCCTTCTCTTCCTTGTTGCTGCCCAAAATATTCTTTCTTCCTATGACCATGTACTGTAGTTCAACCTGAGTAGCATCAAGGGAAAAAAATGCGCCATACTTTGAAATAAGCTGAATAGTATGCTCATTATGGAACCGAAGATGCAGCAACCTAAAGTAAGTATATCTCATTTGAATAATCCTTTGGCAAAGAAAAGCATGATGGCAAGTCTACACATGAACCCTGCCCTATGCCGGAGAAATTTCTGACTGACTCGTCAGCATCGTCTGTCCCAGTCGGGAGTGGGAGCTGTAGCTTGCTGTTATGAGAAGAACGTCCAGTTCAACCCTGCCCTACGCCGGAGAAATTTCTGGCTGACTCGTCAGCATCGTCTGTCCCAGCCGGGAGTGGGAAGCGACCTTCTTCCTCTTTGTTAGACCTTACCTTTTTTTTTATGCGCATAGCGACAATAAGAGGGAAACTGTATCATATCTTTTATGCTTACCACATATTCGTCATTGTGGAGGAAGAACCTCTATGTTTACAGAGGTAGTTAAGTCCTCGAAGGTAGCTTTATATTAAACGTTATTTAAGGGATAAAATGACTTGTACCTTGTTATAGAAACGCAAAAGAAGATTTATATTTTATATAAATTGTGGCAACGTCCACATTCGTTTTACAATACTGAAGGGGAACACGAAAACATGTGTATAGCTCAATGTAAATGCTACAGTCAGGAATCAACCATGTACACTGTAGTACGTGAGCTTTTCGACTTCAAAGCAATACCAAACGCTGTGCCTCGTCCTGAATGTGTCCTGAATGTGTGATAGGCTGTGTGATCTGGGCTTTTACCCATCGGATATTAGGAATTGGCTTAGCACACACTTTGTGGAACTTAGGTGGCGCTGTTCCAAGCGTGAAACTGATAAATAGACGGCACATATCAATATGCCTCTTTCTTTACTATAATGGATTATCAACATGCCTCTTTTGTTACTGCAAAGGATTGTCAATTAAAGAAAGAAAAAAAACCTACCAGTCAAGGTAATAAAATGTACCTGATTCTTTTTAAGTGGAGTTATCTAACCGCTTACAAAGATAATACAGATGGATACGATATCAGCGATATGCACTCAGAAGAATCAGCTATTGTACAGAGCAGCCACGATACGCTAGGCAGATCTAACAACATCAATAGCTATCAAGATGGATTGAACAAGCGTCACACCGCTGTCGGTCCGAACAATGAGATGATTGATCGAAAAAACAAAGATATTAGAAACGAAATTGAAGATGCATACAGTAAGAACGGTAAAAACTATAACGAGGATATCCCCTTGGACGCGAACTCTGTCAATCAAGACCTTGGATGGGCCTTAGTCGAACTCGGTGACAAATATTATCAGGGCATAGGCATGGATAAAGACTTTGTCAAAGCCTTTGAATACTATAAAAAAGCAGCTGACCAAAGCAATGCGGACGCATACGCAAGAGTTGGAGACATGTACAGATATGGCCAAGGTGTGTATATAGACTATTTCGAAGCAATTGAATGGTACAGAAGGGGAGCAGAAGTTGGGAATGAAATGGCGCAAATCAATCTAGGGCAGATGTACTATTATGGACATGGCGTGAAAAAAGACAAAGGAAAAGCGACTGAATGCAGCAAAAGAGCGATTGAGTGGTGTAAAAGAGCAGCGGAGCTAGGAAATGCGAGAGCAGAAAACAACCTTGGATGTATGTACGAGGAAGGATTAGGTGTCAACATTGACTACTCCAAAGCAATCGAATGGTACCAGAAATCAGCGGATCAAGGAAATGCAATAGCACAATGCAATCTCGGGCTCATGTATGACCGAGGATTGGGTGTTAATGTCGACCGTTCCAAAGAAATCCAATTGTACAGAAAATCAGCCGATCAAGGGTATCCAATGGCACAAAACAACCTTGGAGTAATGTATGAGAATGGAGAAGGCGTCGATGTTGACTATTCCAAAGCAATCGAGCTGTACAAGAAATCAGCGGATCAAGGAAATGCGTTTGGACAAGTCAACCTTGGAAACATGTATGAAAATGGGAAAGGTGTCAATGTCGACCACATGAAAGCAATGGAATGGTATCAGAAATCGGCAGATCAAGGAAGTCAATTGGCACAATGCTATATTGGAGACATGTACTGCAATGGGAAAGGTGTCGATACCGACTATATCAAAGCAATGGAATGGTACCAGAAATCGGCAGACCAAGGAGATTCAGACGCAGAATACAATATCGGAGACATGTACTATTATGGGAGAGGTGTCAGTGTCGACTATTCTGAAGCAATCAAATGGTACCACAAATCAGCAGATCAAGGAAATGCAGCTGCACAATGCGATCTCGGATGGATGTATTATGTTGGATCTGGTGTGGATATTGACTACACCAAAGCACTTGGATGGTACCAGAAAGCAGCAGATCAAGGACATAGATATGCACAATACCATCTGGCAGGGATGTACTACTATGGAATAGGTGTCAATATCGACAATTCAGAAGCAATCAAGTGGTACCTGAAATCTGCGGATCAAGATTGTTACGATGCTCAGAGCGACATAAAAGCGATATTCTGGAATACGGAAGGTGTCGACGTTGACTACTCTGAAATAATCAAATGGTTCAAAAAAATAGCAGATCAGGGAAATGTAGATGCACAGTACAATATTGCACTGGCGTACTATCATGGAAAAAGAGTCGATACTGATTATTCCAAAGCAATAAGATGGTTCCGGAAAGCAGCAGATAATCATAATGCAGACGCACAGTATCATCTTGGGCTGATGTATCACAAAGGATTAGGTGTTGATGTCGATCGCTCCAAAGCAATTGCTTTTTACAAAAAAGCAGCGAATGGAAAAAATGCAGACGCACAATATAATCTAGCAGTTATGTATCAGAAGGGATTAGGCATTGATGTCAGCTACCGCAAAGCATTCGAGCTGTACAAACAAGCAGCAAATCAAGGGAACACGGATGCACAGCTCAATATTAAATTGATGCATCGATATGGATACAGTGTCAATGTCGATTACTACAAATTAGCAGATTGGAAAGAAATAGCAGAAAATCAAGGAGATGCGGTTGCACAAAATAATCTGGGAGTAATCCATCAGTATGGGATAGGTGTCAGAGTCAATTACTCCGAAGCAAAGGAATGGTACTTGAAATCTGCGAATCAAGGAAATGCGGATGCACGATTCAATCTTGGGCTCATGTATCGGCATGGGATAGGTATCCACATTGATATATCAAAAGCAATAGAATTGTTCGAGAAAGCAGCAGATCAAGGAAATGCAAATGCTCAAAATCAACTTGGATGGATGTATCACAGAGGTCATTGTTTCGAACGAGACTATTCCAAAGCTCTTAAATTATACAAGAAAGCAGCGGATCAAAAACATGGAGCTGCGGAGAAACACCTTTTTACTCTTTATTACTTACAAGGACGACGATAAAAAAAATTATTACATAGCCATACAGAAAAGAAATTTTCAGAAGCTATGTATCCTCCACATCATATCAGTATATTTGATAAACGTTACAAAGGAAATACAAAGTTTCGCTCCAGGAAATATACAAAACACTAGACACAACCGTGCGTAGTGGCTGTACCTCCTTATTAAATTGAACTAAGTGTCCATTCAGCAATCCAACTCTCACATATACAATCAAACTCTGTGTGCAGGGATTAGTCTAGCCTTCACTAATTACGTCATATGAGGCATCGCCTTCTCCAACTATATCCCGATGGGGCTCTCTCTTTTTCACCTTGTTGCATGAGTCTGGATTCAAGTTTCTTGAAAAGCGAGGAACTGAAAACTTCGTTTTTCCAAATTTCTAGGTCAGGGCGACTTTGCTTCAAGACGACTGCATTTATAACACATAGAAAAATAAAATTTAATATATTTACAATAGCATATGTTGACAATCAGCTTAACTGGAGGAAAACAATGCGAAGGTATTTTAAAAGATCCAAAAAGTTTGGGCCAGCAATGTCTCGCTGAACTTCATCTGACTTAAACTTTTGATACCAATCCTCAAGCTCTGGGAAGGTCTATACTTGAAGCTCAACTGGCGGATCGATTACTGCGCGTTTTAATCAGAAGGCGATAAGTCGAAGGGCATAAAACCAAGTTGAATCCCTCATGACCTATTTTAGAAGGCTGGACATATAAAGGCCAACCATCCTGTCTCGGCCCCATCGACCGACTCGACGTAACTGGTGTTCAGGAATCTCATCCTCACTAATTTCTCAAAGAACGCTCCCACAATTAACATGTGTGACTTTGAATGTAATAATCCCACTGCATCGATAGCATGGTTGTTGTATGCTTTAGATTGTGCATTGTGCGAGATCCGCTTTTCCTTGCTTTCCTCTCCACGGGAGACGTAGATGTTGTACCAACTTTTTGCGGGTGCCCCTGTTTGGAAACGGCTTTCCATCCATGTGCCAACGTGCGAAGAAGTAGAAGGCTAGGATGCCTATCGCACATAAGTCAGTAACACTGTGGCGCATCACAGCGCCAAACTTCAAACGACCGTGCTGATTCGCTTTCCCTTTATTCATGGTAATACCAAGTGCAATGCACCTTGTTGGATCTTCCCCGAGACACTCAGTGCAGAATAGATCTGGCAGTTGCATTGATCGTGTATATTCTACGCGTCCAAGTATGGCACAACGAACAAGGAAGTCGAGGCGGTTTCAGAGTCCATCAACTCTATCTTCATTCAACAGGTATACACAGATTTTTGCGGGCCCTTCCTTTGTATATCCATCGTTTAATGTATTAACTTCTCGATCCTCAAATGTATCTCGATTTCTCTAGGCTTTATTACGGTCGATTTTACTCAGGAGTGCATTTGTTGCTGCACCGCGAGGATGAGGGTGTGCATCATTACCCAATGCACATTGTTGTTTTCACATATCCGCCATAGCTTTGACATAGGCATATAGCGACTCCTTTCCTAGAGAAATGGTATGTCCTTCGGTTGTCTAGCGCTTTCTGTTCCCTGTGGGAATTATAACTTCGTTTAAGAAAAGAAGTTTTCCCTCGTGTACAATAACTCCGTCTGTGAACTCCTTCTCGTTCAGGCACAGTTCTAGATGCAAAAGGCATGAGGACAATGCCACGTAATACAATCGAGACCTACCTTAAAGTTTCCTGTCTATTCAAGTACATCTGTACTGGCAATAATGCTCTCACTTGATGCTCTTCGTTCATCCCGTACACTGTAGCGGGCTTTCAAGTGTTCCGGAGTCTTGTAGAGGATAGTTGTGCCATTGGCATAATTCTTATTCCATGACTTGGCCATTTCTGGCCAATGGTCACGGCACCGCGTATGATGATCTTGATTCATAATACGTCTAAAAAAAGCAAAATCCTCTGAATTATGCACATAGTGTACTTTTCTCCCTGCTTCTCTGCAAGGTATTTATACATCTGGTCTTTAGCGTTGTTCATTGAGATGGACTGGAGGAACAAGCAGGTACTCGTTCATACAGATGGCGGGACATCCACTTGGCTGGTATGTGATCAGCTCTAGTCTTGACTCCCACATACAGGTATTTTGCCAAGCTTCTTGCAAAAGATATAATAATACCATACGTCTCTTCTGACAAGTTTGGCTTGGTATCGTTCATGGAACCACAAATCTCGTTTGTACGAGAGGTACAGTCAAGTATTCCAAGGCGTTTGCGCATGGTAGAAATAAGTGTAACCAGCCATGCCTCATAATAGACTTTGTGTATACGCCCATATCGGTTGACAGTTCTAACCTTCGTATTCATATCAATTTATACATCTTCGCGTGCACTGTTAAGAGGCCTACATCGATATTACATGGGAGGCCACAGTCAACCAAGACTGAATTTTGTCAGATGGGGTCCCGCACCAAAAGACATAAATTTCTGAATAATATTCGGGCATATCCCTCCTTCCAGGGCATTTGTGCCACGGCTATATCTGTAAAATGGCAATTGGTTTTCATTGTGCCCGATCTTAAAGTACAACTAATAGCGTGGGAGATCTGACACGTGTCCAAGCCTAATGGCTTCTAAAATATGGGGGAGCCTGTTTCCCAACTTCGTAGTCAAAAAGTGGGAGACCTGTTCTAGAACAGATAAGCGGGTCATACTCATTGAATAAGTTATTCACAGCTGGAAGCAATTCCTCTGGTGGAGGGACAACCTGCTTGACGCGACGAAGCACCCGTGCCGGCTTAGGAGTAAAAATGTAATTCCACGTAATTTCTTTGTTGAAGTATGTTTCTAGTAATCGGCAGACCTCTTTATCTACGACAAAGATTGCCTCTCGTAAACGGTGGAAAACTCTTTGCTAATCCATGTCGCTTCGGAGCGTTAATCATATCCATTAACGGAATAATCTTCTTTAAAGTATCTCGTGAGTCATCTCCAGCAAAGAAAAGCTTATTATAAAAAGGATTGCTCTGCGCATATGTAGTATTCTTGGTTTGCGAAATTGATAACGACTTGAAGTACGTTGAAACTCTTGGATGGTCTTATTTATTTTGTTCCTATTGATTTTATACAGGAACGGTGTTTAGAATAATACAATTTGTACACTGATTATACAATGATTAACGCTAATGTCAACTAAATGATTTGTACCTATCGCGTCGCCACGGAGTGGCTGCTTGTACCACAGAGTTTTCACATCTTTTCTGGTTAATTTGGTTGACCACCTCGATAGGGAAGACGAGATCCTTGTGTCTTCGTTGCCATGTTCGACTTGAATTGACCTTGAGAACTTAAAGCTTTTGATAGCCACACCTTTGATTTGCTTGTCGAGGTGTTTTCCATTTACGAGCCCATAAATAGCCAATTTGGCGGGTTTTCTCCATGATCTGTTTAAGAAGGAAGGTATCATTTTCTCCCCCTCCTACGTGCACAAGAAATTTGATTTTTTCAAAAATTTCTGTAGCTACCCTTCCAGCTGTTCTGAGGCGGTCGGCGTCCTTCAAACGGACCTATATCGTGAGATACATTGTCCACAACACTCTTTTTGAGCTCTATAATGCATTGCTTGTTGATTGCTCCCCCTTGTGTCCAGCTTTTTCCTTCATACTTGATGGTATTTTTGCAAACTTATGTAGGTTTGTCTTAAGAGAGTGTGTGGTAACGTTTTCCGTATCTTCGAGGATTTCTGCTGGCAATTCTTTTGCTTCTGATCCTCGATCTCGCTGTTGAAGTTTGAGCTTCCCAAACAACGCGAGTATTTCTGTAATTTGCTCCTATGAAGCATCATTGATACTCATCAGTTAGCCTACAGTACGCGGCTTGGAAAGATGCAGAGGAGCGCTACGGCCTTCGACCTTCTCCAAAAAAAAAAAAAAAGGTCGCATTTCGTGAAATATTCCAATTGACACACAAAAAACATCTAATTTGGCGATTCTGATTCCCCAGAATTGTGTACTTCATAGAAGTCTCGATAACATTAAATGGAATAGATTACTGAAAGATGTATCTAGCTCGACTACTGTCTGTAAAATCATATTTCTGCAGTGGTCCTTTGTTGGAAGTTAGGAAACTTTGCTTCAGTCATTCTTGTACGCCAACAGCCAGACCTTCTGGGCCCTTACTCTGCTGAGAGGGATGCTCGTCAGCATGACTGAAATTCCGGTGCCTCTATGACCAGGATGTACAATGCATCTGCGGTAAGCCATCCTTAGTTTAAAGACGGAACCGGAGACATGCGCGAGCTTGCTTTGAAAAATTCCTTGTGTGTAATGGCTTTCATGTTATCCTGAATGCGGTATTGAACAAAGCTTTAAAAGATTGTCGAGATACTTATGCGCCTATTCCTTTGATAGTAACTGTCCTTCATCGAGAGCCAGGCATAGAAGCCGCACCGGATCCATGATGGATGCTACCCAGGAGAAAGGGTAGGTTCAGGAATATGGCATTTGGAGCAAGAAAAACTAGTCTAACCATTACCCTTAAAGAATGCTTTATTTGCTCGCGTCTATCAACTGTACAATGACTAATATGTTTGGAGCGAAACGCATTAATCTGCAAAACTTCTTACCGCTTTGCTGTATCTTCACCCATCCCCTTGTTCTCAGATATGAAAGCTTACTGTACTCATCAATGCGTACGGCAATTTGGTAACAGTTGTGTATTCAATCGCGGATATTTCAAGCATACAAGTGAAGATCTATAAAATGCTATCATGCCGTTTTCTTGTCAAACGCTTCCTTTGGAGACGTTTTGTACATATCTTTCTTTAACTATCTCGCATTTTACTAAAACATAGTATCAACGATACATCGTTATTATCGTAAAGTTTATTTATTTAAAAGCGTTGTATATCATGCTTGGAGACCTGATTTGACCTAGTGGAATTAACCGGGGAGATGGCTTTTGCGTCTCTTCCATGTCTACACGTTTTATTTCCCAGATTAATTTAACATACGTTGGATTGCCAAATGTAGCTGACGGATTAAATACTGGAAGGCACAGTAAAGGATGAAGAAATAGATAAAAAATAAAAAAGATCGGTTTTCCCCTTAAATACTTATCATATCCTGTTATCTAAAGCATTTTTTGTGTCAGATAATGGAACCAAACTCTTGCAACATGGCAAGATACATACAAGCATTAGACGAACAAAAGAAAAAAAAAGTTCCTCCCAAGCGCACAGAGTTCATTTGGAGCTCCAGTAATGCAAAAATACATTTCATGTCCAGCACAAATCGAAGACCGTATCACGTGGAGCTGACCATCAGTTAAACTCATTTTCCGATGGATATTTTTAACATCTCGCTCCTTACCGTCTGTTCATCTGTTCCTTTTTTACTTCTGCAATTACCTAACTCATAGAAACACTTATCCTCATGGCATCTAAACAAACAAACGCATCGGCATCCCAAACGCAAGGGAAGACATACCAATTCAAACTCGTCCTGCTGGGTAAGAAAGATCGCCTGAAACAACGTGCAGGTCTAATTCCGCTCTTTCCTACTTTATTATGGACTGTAGGTGAATCGGCTGTCGGCAAATCGAGGTACACGCACATTCTGTCATATATGTGAATACTGAGAATGTTTTGCAGTCTAGTGATGCGTTTTGTCAAGGACCATTTTGACGAATACAGAGAGAGCACTATCGGAGGTAAAGAAAAAAGGGGGGAAAGGGGAGCTAACAGAACAAGATTTGACAATTGTATGCAGCTGCTTTTCTAGCGCAAACAATTTCTTTGGACGACGATACGACTGTGAAGTTTGAAATTTGGTACATCGTCTTGTTTTTATGAGTTTTTTTTTTTTTTTTTTTTAACGAGGCTCCGTTTTTAGGGACACAGCGGGTCAGGAACGCTACAAGGTAAATCCAGGTGAACGAGAGCGTCTCTTGTTTTTTGACACTTGTTCGTGTTACAGAGTCTGGCTCCTATGTATTATCGTAATGCACATTGTGCTGTGGTCGTGTACGATGTCACACAACCTGTAAGCCCTACGAAGCGAGTGCGGGAATAGGCATAAATGACATGACGTTTTATATAGGCATCACTGGAGAAAGCCAAAGCCTGGGTAAACGAGCTACAGCGTCAGGCCGATCCCAACATTGTGATTGCATTAGCAGGAAACAAAAGTGACTTGGACGCCCGAAGAGCCATTGATACCCGGGTACGTTTCATCTGACTTGTCTTACCGTGACACTAACCCATGAAACAATAGACGGCGCAGGAGTACGCCGACGAGGCCGGGCTTTTGTTCCTTGAAACATCGGCCAAAACTGCCCATAACGTCACCGAGTTGTTTACGCTAATAGGTAGATCATCTGCTCGCAGCAGCAGCAGTAGCATGTGTAATGTTCATCGCCTATTTTCTTAGCAAAACGTATGCCGTTGGATCGACTCGCTGATAATTCCCGTGGTAAGCTTCGAGGTCTCAATTCTCGTGGTGTAGATCTCGATCGTCCTACAAATCCAAATGCCTGTGCTTGTAAGTGCTGTGGTAGATGTTCCATCAAAGCTGACAGAAATGACAGGTTGAAGTGCTACCTAGTTTCCCTCGCAGATTCCCCCCTTCTACCCTTCATCCTCTCGTCCTGTACTCTAAACGTGATTTCTTTGTTTAATCCACCCCGTCGCTTCTTCATCTTCCTATGTTTCAGAGCTTTATAAAAAGTTGTCTCGCCATGATGATGTGCCATAGTGTCGTGTTTTTATTTTATATTATTGTGTATGCAAACGGATGTCAAGAAATGAATGCGTTGATTTACTAAGCCCATACGGCAGAAGCATTAGTACCTGCAGACGGTCTTCCGCGGAAGCTGCTTACCTTGGCTTGAGAGGCCGATCCAATCTCCGGAATAAGGCTTCGTGGTTTCTTGGCCTCAGACTCCTCGCCCTTCTCGGATCTCTCTCGTTTGGTACCACGGTCTTTGCCTCCTCGACCGCGACCGCGACCACCTCGACCACCTCGACCACGTCCACGACCTCGTCCTTTGTCACCGTCCTTTCGCTTTTCTCGGCTCTCCTTTTGTTTACGGAAGAAAGTGCGACGGATGTTTTCTAAAAAAGAAAATAGGTTAGAGCACCTCTGTGAAACCATGGTGTCCAAGGTACATACCGTCGGCCAGTCTGAAGGTCAGTGCGCCAAGTTTGGCGTCCTCGAGTTTTGCCAAAAACATCTCAGGAGTCTCTTCCAACAGTTGGATAGCACCACGACCAGGTTCTTCGGCCATGAGCTCAACTGAGCCGACTTTTGCTTTTTCAGAGATCAACGTCTAATCGGCGGTCCATGAGAACGCGTTCCAGGGAAAGTGCACTTACTTTGATGTCTCTGATTGGCATGTTGTCTGCTCCGGTAAACTCAATCAAGTAAGTCTGACGGAAGCCTTCCGTTCGAGGAGCCCATTCAACACCATCATACTTTTCCTTGGACTTCATATCGATGTACTCTTGCCTACAGCCATCTGTGAACTTTCTCCTCACTCTTTTCCCGGGATAATACGTACTTGCCCATCACGAGCAATTCCTTCTCGTTGTATTTGTGTTCCTTCTCACGCACGTCGTTGGCAACTTCTGCTGTTTCGTACTCAACAAAGACACTTCCCTGTCCATTGCGTCAATATCAGCACGACATGTTCGATTGCCAACCTTGAAGTTCTTTTCATCGTCAAAGCGCATCTTAACACTAATAACACGTCCAAATTTCTGGAAGTATTCTGTGATGGCTTCCTTCTTGTCAGCAGATTCGAATCCTTTCTGTAAGACGTCGGATCATTCTGTCAGTGTCGTATGTCAGGCGTGTGTCTGCTTTTCATACCGCGTAAATGGATCGAACGTTCTTAGAATCCATATGGCTCAGCACCAGGCGTTGTTCTTCCTTTTCCTTCTCTTCCTTTGCCAATGCAAGTTCCTCCTCCGTAGGCTCAGGAGTGGAAATCTTACGCAGCTTTGTCTTGTCCTCATTGACCTCGAATTCAGAGGACAGATCAGCAGCAAGAGCAAATGTTTCCAGGTTTCCAGCAATCAATGTCTTGAATCGCTTGATGCAGGAGAGCTTCTTCAAAGTAACCCCTAAGCGCAATGTCAATGACAAGTTGAATAAGACAGCCATTGTACATACAGCCTGCGGGATCTTGCTGGATCATTTCGCGGAAGAAGTTATCCTTTGCAAGGTTCTCCTTGCTATAAATAAGCTCAAGCTGCGTAAGAACTTGCTTCTCCAAAGTTTCTTCAGACATAGTGGAAAGGAACGTGCAACTGTTTCTTTTTTTTTTTTTTTTTTTACCAGTATAAGCAGTCTTCGAGTCGGGATCCGAATCCACTGAGTTGCTGTAAAGCCACAACGTTTCGTTTGCATCAACGTTGAGAACACTCTTGTGCTTCCGCACAAAAACATAAAGATTGCATTAAAAGAAACGCCTATGCTCTTGAATGATGTACGGTTTATTGACAATTTTTTTTACATTATTCTAAGGAAATCCTGCGTCCATGAACGCCTGTTGATAAATTCCTGCACAATTTCCTTCTATTGCCTTTAAACCATGCACTCCGAAAGCTATAAAAAGAATTCGCATGCTTTAAAAGATTCCAGATACTATTTCTTTGTGCTGATTGATTCGATGTCCCCATTGAAGTAAACAAAAAATTCCATTCATAGCGTTGCTTTGGCGTAACATGTTGTTACTAACTTTGCATGCTACCTCAGCTTGCGTTTGTATCGCCTCTTGCGCATTGTTTCCTCTTGTTTTCTTCTGTCTCATACTGCCTTCTTTCATTGTTGAATTGAGCACTCTTTTCCGCCATGTACAAGCTTACTACTAAGTTACCCTTTTCAGCCTTCAGCACCGGTTGTTCCTGAAGCAGTATTCAGCTATTAGATGCTTATAAAAACCGACGAAGAAGGCGAAGTATTGAAGACAATGCGTCATCCATTCATTACGATAACGATTATTTTTCACACTTGCCTTACTACTAGTGATACTGGTCGTCTCCTTTTATTTCTGAAGTTATCTGGCTTTCTGTTAGTGTTAGTCGTGATATAGATTTACTGCTATTGAACTTTTTTCAATCTATTCTATAATAATTGTTGCATCTATGGAGAGTCAGCTTTATGCTATGAGGAATTGAATTTGCGGTTATTAGTACATAAGCTTGCAACAGCCTCATATCTTACATTATCTTGGCCCTCATAGATGCAACATTTATTTGAGTAGCATAAAGATTTATTTAGTAAATGGAACAATACTTACTCGAAACGATAATTCTGCCTTGCAGGCAGCGGCCAGACCCGCATGTCGGGTCTGGTGGAGCCAACATAAATTCTTTTTTTATTCTGGCCAGTAGTCAAATAGTACTGAAGAGGAGTTGAGGCGATACGACACCTGGTGATCTGTTGCGAAAGGTGAACGAAGGTCAGCGTGATGGCATTGACCTACTTTAGTGGTGAATAAAGTTGCGCATATGGCGCAGGATGGTTTGGGACAGAGGTCATATAGGCTAAACAGTAGATAGACACGTTTACGGGTAGATCGACGTTCTTATCGAGATTCTTTTTTTTGTAAAATAGCCAAAAAAAGGAACGGTCTTCCTTTTTTAAATATGGTTGCCCTTTCTTTGTTTTTAGGTGGAACATTTCTTTTATCTTGAAACACAATGAACCAAACCATTGCACAAACCCATGTTATGCAGGACCACTTTAATTCAGTGCAAAAAAGCCCCATTTTCACCGCAGGAATGATATATCGGTCCGCAAAATGTTTTAGTCAAGCACGGAACGATATTAGTGGCTACAGGTAAACAAATAGGAGAATGCCGTATTTAGGTAAACGCTTCTTGATAGTATCGCAAAACTGACCCGTCCACATACATATAGATCTGAACTTATCTTCAGTCCAAATCATACAGCTAGAGACTTTGTTTAGTTTCCTAAAGAGTTGTCTCTTTGATTTATCCATTGTAGACCTGTCCGTCAGGACTATACAGTCATTTAGTATACGGAACAACAACCTTTACTTTCCCATCCTCGTAAAGTTTGAGAAATTCTATTAAACAGTAACGTGCTGGAAGTATGCATACCGCATTGGTCCGTATATTGTATTTAGAGTAATTCTCAACGTATCGTATTTGATCCTATATAAATTGAAATAAGCTTGCGATGAGATAAAATGGGGTATGCAGGTCGGGTCTTGCCTTTTTGACACACTTATTTTGTGGTAAAAACCAATCATTCCATTTTCTTCCACTCTTTCACTTTCTCCTTTTGTAAGGTTAAAATAAATCAAGATTTTCGGCCACAGTCAGATTTCCAAAAAAAGAAAAAAAGAAGTTATTATAGAGCGTTTACTACTTGCATGTTTATGCTAGCTGAACTCAATATAATCAAAATCGTCAAATCTTTTCACGGAGGGATTCACGGCTCATGAGGATAGCAATTCACATGTTCTCAGTATCATGTAAAAGACACTGAGAACAAACATTTGCGAACCTACCACGGCATCAGTGTAATGCTTTTCTTGAGCTCCAGATGAATGCGTCTCTTCAGCGTGTAGCTTTCTGAACTGAAGCTGTACAATTCGATCCTCTACCTCAATCTTTAAGGATGTTTCTTTTCGCTTTGCCTACTTTTCTATAGCTAAATCATACTGCTTGTCCACTCGACGCGAGATGGACTCTTTTTTATGTTACGTTGAATTAGTGGGGCTTGTCTTTTTGTGATTATACGGCTTTACTTAGACCATACCAAGAGCGGAGATGTTCATACGACTTGATTCTATACTCTCAAATTAGGCAGGAAGCCCCTTGGGAGCAGGCTCTGTCTTATTTCGCTAATACATCTTCATGCAAGGTACGATGATCATCGCCGTAGTGTTAGAGGCTTCTCATTTTTCTGTCCTCAAACCTAGGGTTTCTGTTACTAAACATCCTTTGTTTCTAGGAGCAGCATAATATACATATTGAATGCCCATTTCTAGCAGTCAATACCATTTGTGCTGAGGAAACAAAGACTTCTGATCAGAAGAATACTTGCAACGTTTATCCAGAAGTGCGTTGCTCAAACGCATTTTAAACTTGAATAGTGTTGATCCAAGAACATATTCTTCCATCTGTCTGCGAGGAAGCGAAACATCCATCCTCATCCAGCATCATTGGTAAGTAGGGAATTACGCATAATACATATGTTCTATTTTCTGCATTACCTGAAATCTACACCACGTTGCTTTCTGACTCTCCTTTAACTTTAAATTATCATCATTAGGGTAGCGTATGATAAAATAGATGTGTAAAGCAAAAAAGAGAGTATTTTTTTGAGGTTTTTGTCATATACAGCAGGAAATTATGAAAACGGAAGAGAGATTTTGTACAAGCTGGTTTTACATTAAAGAAGAAAGAAAAGAAGAGAAGAGAAAAGGGATAATGGAGTATGAATGGCGCTAGGCTGAGATGGTATGCTGGGGCCATGAGACTTCACCATAGGTCACCACAGCCACCCTGATCTTCAACAACATAGTGCGGATTCTAGAGAGTAGCGATTAGCACCCACCGAGGGCAATTTCAGAGATGGCTTACCTGATATAATTCCCATTCCAGCAACGGGCTGTAATCCTTGACAGAGCCTGCTTCAAGCATTTCGACAAGTGTCTGCATGGTTCGTTCCTGCAGCGCTTCTTCATCCACGTTACTGCTACTACTGCTGCTACAGCTGCTGGTCGATGCGCTTGATAATTCTTCCAATTTCCCACATTGGGATTCTTCCAGTTGGCGCATGTGGGCTACAAAAGTATCGTTATAAGACTGCATTTGCTGGTGCAACTCGGTATAAGCTTCTTGTCGTAGTTCGGCCAGGTATTGGATGTCCTCGTCGTCCGATCGCCCTGATATGGGCAGAAATGTACAATCCTTGGATTTTAGTCGAGTCTGTGAAAAATCAATCAGATGGCTATTTCCTTTACAATGCATTTTGTGTACGCGCTTTCCTCTCTTTCCTTTTTCTTCTACTTTTTCTCTTTTTGTCCTTACCCTTTGACTTGTGTCGGACCGTGCTGCTAGTGGCGCAAAGGCGGATGCCAATGGAGAACGAACCTGCCGTCTTCCAAACTTTCTTGAGTATGCCATTAATGATGAATGATGATGATGCGACTGTGTTGAGAGTTTCATGGAATGAGAAAAAGAAGAGAGAGAGTGTCACAGAATCCAATCCAGTCAAAGGAGACTTTTTTTAAACCAGCGCCCAGCGACACTGCACATTGGCCAATGACATTCGTCATAAAAAAACAGAAAAGCCCATGAACGATCCTAAACGTCCAGCGCATGCTGTGTTCTCGTCCATGCTTTATGTCAGCTGCTATCATCGGGATAGTGTACTAAACCAGACGTGATTTGCTGCGTTCTGGCAAAAACGAACGACCAAGAAGAAGTACTTCGGGATGCCCCCATTTCCGATAACGTTTGTTGTTTATGACAAGTTCCAGAAACAACTAGATCCTTGCTATTCATAAACATCCAATTGCTATACATTGACGAACAAAGAAGCCAAGCTTCGTTGTTGTTTTTAACCTGTCTTCCACTTGACACAAGCCGAAAAAAAAAAGCCGAGCAAAAAGTGAGGGGGTTGTTAGAGAAGGGGAGCCATCCAATAATTTCCCCTATAGGTCATCCTTTTCCCTATACTTCCGTTTGAAACACAACCTTCCTGCACACATACACAAAAAAGAAGATTCGGACCGATCCAACGTTTTGAGTTCGCAAGGCATGAACGAAACGATCGTGGCGTAGCAGGGATCGAGTATTATAGCCGGCCCAAATCGGTGGGAAGGCCGAAAACCCGGCAAAAAAAGACACGCTGGGCTACCCCGCGTATTTCCTTGCTGCGTTTGATCGTCCTCCAAAAACAAAAACAAAGCACGGCAAATGCACTCTCAATTGATCTTATCTGTTTCATTTCCCAGTTGTTGAGCAAATAATTTAACGCATCGCATGCGGGTCACTACGATGCGGAGTATGAATTGGGAATGCGATCGAACCAGCTGACATCACAGACGATATTTTTTTTCTCTCTTTCTGTACTGTTTTTCTGAACGAATGGAAGATCAAAGAGACGAGAAAGGTTTTACTTATAAGCGATGGCGACCTTCTTCTGTTTCAAAAAGAGACGCGTCACAGCATGATGCGCCATCATCGTCACGACGGCAGACGTTCTCACAGCTGGACTCGTCATTCTATCAAAGCTCGCAGCATACCACGGTAAGCGCAGTCAGCTCGCTTGCATACGAATTAAAGCGAAACTGTTAGCGGTCTCAGTTGTCGCTCTCGCCTGAGATTCCTGCATCACGACGAAAACGTGAATATGCAGACGTACGGGAGGATCATGACAAGGTTACACGCACGAAAAGCTGGCATATATCAGGTAAGACGATTTGGTTGGATCCGATAGCAATAAATAAACTTTCATTTAATAGACTGCAGTGCTCCTAATACCTCCCCTAGCCGATATTACGAATTTGTGGATCCGGACATGCCTTTCGATATTCGTGTAAAGCAGATCCTACTATGGTGTGCCAAACGCCATATGATCCAAGAGGAGGATATCACACAGGGCAGAACACAGGAAGAAATCACGGCGCGGAAAATAGGTGTGGTCTAGACAACAGCAGGAAACCTATATACATTTTGCCTTATAACGGTTTACAGCACGCAACACGCAAAAACGAATCCTACAGCAGCTCATGGACGAAAAAATGGATACCCATCTGTTTCGCCCCATGGTAAGACGCCTCGCATTTTTTTTTTTACCACAGCCGCTCAACGAGACGTAGCCAGATTCAGCAAGCATCGGCAAAAAGCCCAACCCGGTGAATGAAAAGAATAAGCAGCGATTGATAAAATACAAAGCAATTATAGAAGAGTAAGCAGATGACACGCATTGATCGACGTCTCACACAGCGCAGGATGGAACAAGAAAAACGAGCATGGCAGCAAGCAGCGGGCAAAGTGTACGAATACCATGCGATGACGCTGGACGCTCATCCGGTCCTCCAGGAAGAGGACAGCAAGATCGATATCACGGAAGAACACCTTCAATGCTTGAGCGAAAAAGAGCGTGCCTTCTTGGAAAAACACGCTGAGAAAAAGCACGTGAATCAAACCCATGAGCTTTCAAAAGAAATGGATCGAGACATTACTGCGCTGCGCCAGGTGCTCAACACAGCTGATCAGTTCCAACAACTAGCGGGGCGAGTCGCGGACAAGATGCTGGCAGACATAGCACGCCAGACCGACTGGAAACAACAACTACTACAAGCAGACGCAGCCAAAAACGGTAGTTCAGCAGGGAACCAAAGCCTGTTTGAAGACATGCTACGTGTGCTGTCGCTATGCAAAGACGGCAAACAAAATGGTACATAGGGGTAACTATGAGGAATTTTCTTTCTTTTTAGAAATGTGCAAAGCTAGATAAAAAAAGTTGCAGCTTGCATTGTGTATACAGGAGCATGTCCATGTATGTCTGCCAGTGTAAAATAGTCCTGACATATGCATCCTTAGGATCGCCTGTACATTTGATCATGTCATGTCATGAAAATGATCTGCTTTTTATGTAATTACGAAACACCAGCAAACAAAAGAAAGAGTTTCTATTATCTCTCCTATCAAGAAGAAAAGGGTGGGGGATATTACAGAAGGATGACAAACATAATAAAGGAAAATGCAAAGAATTTGGACAGGGTGCTCCAGTTGTCTTAAAACTACACATTTCCATCAGCACCTATTTTATCCACAGAGAAAGGTCGACTTACCCTGATCTGGTAGGATCCCGCTTTTGTCATGTACCTGACCCACTTGACGGACTGGTATCCGCTCTTCTCAAAGACTTTAAGGAACCGCACCAGCAGGCCGGACGAGGTGAACATCAGCACCTGGAAATCCATGGAGATGGGAGGTCGTGACCAAACGCGTTTGTGTGTCATGGATGTCAGCTCTGCTTCTCCACTTAGTGTATATTCAGACTGTCCCTGGAAACGTGGAATTCTAGAAAGACGGCCGTCAGCAAGAAAAGACAAAAAAAAAATTGACACAGGAGTCTGCTTCAGCCTTACTTCCAGATGATGCAGTTTTCTGCAGGTGCATACTTGGCCTTTCCTCCTGAACCCACCTTGACCTCCACCTTTGCTGAATTGAGTGGGGTAGGGATTCTCAAAATGACATTGTTTGCATAGAGTTTGGGTGAGAAATTGGCCTTGACGTTGATTTTGTATTCCACGCGTGTCTTGCCAATCTCATTGACGACGGGGTGCACTTTGAACGGCAGGTTGACGTTATCCGTTGTGCGGTACCTGCTCCAGCGCAAGCGGTTACCCCATACATTCCCTTTCCCATGTTTCTTCCAGCGTACCTCATCAGTTCAAACTCGCCGTCGGGAGGGATGAAGCTAATGGTGCGGTCGTTATCAAATTTGCCGAGCTTCACGCACTGATGGAACTGGCAGTCGTCAATTTCTACCGCATTGGCTCGGCGTGCACTAGACCATGAGGTCAGACCAAACGTTGAGGGAAGAGGAAACCTACGTTGTTCGATTGACGGTGTCTTTGTCCAGCAGGAGCTTGTCGTTGAGGCCGAACTTGCATTCCGGAGTACCAGAGAGGTAGGCGCGCATCAGGATTTGGCCGGCAACATCCGCACGTAAAACGGTCCCTGCACAGCGGGTGGTCAGCCGCAAGCCATTGGCCGTAGAAGGCGTGCTTTACCTGTATTACTCATCAGTAGGTTGACGCTCTCAATGACATCGATAAACGCCTCGTTTTTCCTGTACTTGATGTCGCTTCGCCGCCACGAAATCGCACCTGTTGCCTGGATGGTGATCCTACTCGAATCTTCCACAGCCCGTTCGGATTTTACCCCTTCGGTTGTGATGTACATCTTTAACGTGTCTGTCTCGCTATTTTGTGGATAGCCAAAGTCGAGGATTTCTAAAGCGATTGTCAGCGCAACGTTTGTTTTCAGTGGAGTCATCACCATCCAGCAGTTCGTAGATAAGGACAAAGTTGTTTTTGACAGCTTCTTCATCAAACTTTCCAAAGTAGCTGCGGCCGATGTTGACAACACGGTAACAAAATTCGAACACCAGTGCGGCATTGGCATTCCATTTGGTGACGGCGACAATATACAGATTCTCGTGGCGTACGTGGAAAAACGACGTAGAGCCCAGCGTAATAATAGGTGAGCGGACATCCGTGTTGGAGATGACCTGAATGCGAAAGATGTCGGCAACGGATCGTCTTTGGTAATGTATTTTAATCGGCACAGGTTCCAGGTACAAACGGTGGTTAGCTTACCTTAGGTCATGACGATAAAGACGAGAGATGAGAACCTCACCCTTCTGGTTATAGATGAAAAAAGCACTAATCATTGTTTCGACTGGTGCAAAATGGGGGGAGGAGTGGAAAGCGGGCAACTGGAAGCAAAACCTAAGTACATTATCCTCTATTGCTGAATATGGAAAATACTGCACGACATCCACGTGATACAAAGCTACCTTTTTTTAAAAAACAAAATACGAATAGGTGTTACAAGAGAAAAAACAGAGGCCCGTTTTCCTGTTCATGCGAAAGCGAAACAGGCGAGAGAACGTAACCTTTTTCGTCAACAAGCACTCGTTTTCGGGACTCCTTGGGCTTGCATGACTCTACAGCTAGACAAAGCGTAGGCCATCGCTCTCTCCTTCTCTGGGTATTTGTACAATGGGATCGTCCTTTTTATTTGTATGGTTGGTACAACCAACATGCAGAAAAAAGAAAACAAAGGACCGTGGCAAGAAAGAGTTACGCAGGTCTCTACCGTGGAGAGAGAGAAAAGATGCCTTGCCTACACGAATGAATGAAATGGTGGCTGCTGAGATTCTACTTTAATTACCCAACGATGGTAACACACGCGTTTCCTATCGGCGTTACGTGCGATCATTGATTGGTCAGTGATTCCATTTGCCCGTGGAGAAAAAAAAAAATACTCGATGGATGGGTGGGTATAATCAGAAAACGACAACGTTGGCCAGTCACTGTTGTATATCTATGCTTCTCGCATTGCTCATTCCCATGAACAACTTTTCTCTCTCTCTCTTTTTCCTTTTTTCTTTCGTTTTCAAGAAACATGGCTCAGACGCGTTGGCTACTGATTAAGGCGGAATGTGCTGTTCTCTCTCCAAGTCACGATATTGCTCCTGTCACTGTGCTTGTGGATAGACATACAGGAAAGGTAGTCCAAATCAATAACCAGCCCGAGCTGTCGAGTCCTGTACCGGAGCATGCCGTGGAGGTCCTGGAACTCACGCAAGAACAAGTGTTGATGCCGGGTCTTGTAGACGCACATGGTAATAACAATCACACGCGTTTGGTTGCTTAACCGATCGATTGCAGTTCATTTAAATGAGCCTGGACGGACGGAGTGGGAGGGATTTGAAACGGGGACGCGTGCTGCAGCTGCGGGTGGTATCACCACGGTGATTGATATGCCGCTCAATGCAATTCCTCCAACAACAACACCTGGCCATCTTGAAACAAAGCTAAGTGCCGCCAAAGGGCAATGCCATGTGGACGTCGGGTTCTGGGGTGGGGTGGTGCCTGACAATGCGTCTTCCCTTCCGTCATTGATGAAGCGCGGTGTGCGTGGGTTCAAGTGTTTTCTTATTGAGAGCGGTGTGGACGAGTTCCCGTGTGTCAACGAGAAGGAAGTGCGGCTTGCCATGGATCAAATGGTCAATTCCGACCGCGTCCTGTTGTTTCATGCAGAAATGGAAACGCAGCTGCAAGCCGCAACGACGATCGATTCCACGTACACAAGCTTTTTAAACTCACGACCCCAAGCGCTGGAAATCGATGCCATTTCGATGATTATCCAGCTTACAAAGGAATACCACGACCGGGGAACGCCTGTCCGAACACACATTGTGCACCTGTCGGCCGCGTCCGCACTCCCTGCGATCCGGAAGGCCAAAGCAGAAGGGCTGCCACTGACGGTGGAAACCTGCTTCCACTACCTTCATTTCGCGGCAGAGGAAATTCCCGACGGGGCCACCCACTACAAGTGCTGTCCACCTATCCGCGAAGAAACCAACCGGGAGGCGTTGTGGGAAGCGCTATGCGATGGTACGATCGACTATGTGGTGAGTGATCATTCGCCATGCACAGCTTCTTTGAAGAGGCTTGATACGGGCGATTTCGGCCAGGCGTGGGGTGGCATTGCGAGCGTTCAATTTGGGCTACCCGTTCTATGGTCTGAAGGCAAACAACGGGGGGTCACGTAAGTAGTGTTGCTTCGTTGATGTTATTTTGGGTTGGGATAGACTCGTTGCTCATGCTGGTCTTTTTCGTTGTCAGATTGCAGCAGCTGGTGCAGTGGTTAAGTTATGTCCCTGCACGTCAGGTGCGACTGGATCATCGGAAAGGTCAAGTACAGGTTGGTCATGATGCTGATGTTGTTATCTGGCGACCAGAGGCGCAAGAGACGATTCAGGAGAAGGAGGTGCATTTCAAGAACAAACTGTCACCTTACATTGGTCATTCGTTCTATGGTGTGGTAGATCGTACGATTGTACGTGGCCAAACAGTGTTTGATCGTGATAATGCCCATTTGTTTGCTCAGGCACCGGTGGGTCAAATGCTACTAGAATAAATGTTTACGTTGATCGTGATTGGAGGTCTGGGATGCAGAACGCTGGGTCATCTGTGCTGTGTTATTTGTTTCGGCTTGTCAAATTTGCCAACTTGATGCAATTTTTTTTTTTTTTTTGCCGTCTTGCCTATGCGGGTGCTCGTGAACAGGGCAATGGTTTCAGCAGAAGAGGATGCTGTCAAAACGAATGAGCAGGATTGGCGCGTCGTTCCTTTTTCCATGGAACGCTATCCTGTGATGCAAACAGGAACTGCGCGCTTCTGATTTAGGAATGCCTTTTCGAGATGGTAGTTGGTCACGGCCAGATGCATGGCTCCAAGACAATCTCTTTCTCTTTCTCCCTTATCTTCTTTCCAATGACCCACGTTCTCATCAGTTGACGGAGAGTGATGTTTTTATTTCATAAAAATAGAAAGGTCCTATCTATCCTCATCACTGCTGCTGTCGCTACTATAAGCAGCTAGTCCTGACCGAGATAACCACCGGATATGTTGGTAAAACGGATAAAGTTCGTCTTTTTTGTTCAGAAAGGTATACATTGGATTGTTCGCCTGTCGTGCTTGCGTCCTTATCTCTGCTAAATTGGGATGGGATGCAGCCATGACCAGTTTGGCCGTCTGATCAATGATCTCTGCCTGTGCTTCCGTCGTAGGCTATCCAGGATTGGGTATAAGCAACAAAGTGAAGATGCAATATTCAACATGGTTACCATGATCATGGTGTCCGACACTTTGTATCTATCTGCCAAACGTTGCTGTAGCGGTGTTCTCGCGCCGACTCCCTTTTTCTGATCCTCTTCGTCGTAGTTGTAGCCGTACAGCTTATTCTCCTCCTCCATTCTCCGTCGTTTTCGTTTTTCGTCTAAAATTGGAACATCGGTGAATGGAAGGATAAAAAGAAAAAGGAAAAGTTCGGACCAAGGTAGGCGTCACGTTCATCGTCGCTCATGGTAAACAAAGTTTCTTCCTCGGAATCGAGATCCGCGTACCTTTCCTCATCGCACAGCAGATCGGTTTTCAATGCGTCATGTTGTTTGGGCGGTAGTTCTTCTAACATGTGACGTACATCAAACCTGATCCATCAAGTTGTAGTTGTGATTAGGACGAAGGAATGGCTGTACCTGTCCATCATGCAAGAAGACGCTGTATCACTTCGCCATGGAATTAAAAAATGACCTTGGTCTACTTTGCGTGCCAGTTCGGGATTACTGTAGACACGCGCCTCATAACCAAAGATAAGAAACTCCTCCTCGTCGTCGTGGTGTCGTTTTCGTTTACGATCCATGAATGACTTTTTAAAAAATTAAGTTGCGTTCGGCAAATATTTCGTTTCATGCAGGCTGGGACGGTTCATCATTGGCCAGCTCTTAGCATTGAAAAAATGACAACTGTTGCTTGTTGCGAGGAAAATAAAGATGATTTATTGTGTATATAACCTGATGTTCGCATTTGCCTGCTGCTGAACATGGATGCCAGGAGTTTTGCTCGGCTCAGTTCATCCATGCAGCTGGATGCATCTATCGATGAAGCATAAGAAAGTTTCATCCTATTGAAGTCGACGCTGTAGAGCAATAACACCCTTGGGCTGATCTGCGAGCGTACAGCTAAGAGGGATTCGCATGAGGCTGGAGGAAACTGTCGGAAAGGGATTTGCCTTTGGACACAAAAGACCAAGTCAGTGTCTATCATCAGCCTGCCTTTTCCCACGTAATTCGTGGGGACCCAGTGGCGCACTACACGAAGTATCAGAATAGATACGGAAACGTGAGAAATTTACTCTTAATCGGTGACGCAGGGTTTTTAAAATGGTATTCAGTATAGAATTGACTGAAATAAAACTTTTCCGATATATGAATAACTTGCAGAAAAAGCGCGAAGTGACAACCAACCTAAGCATATCGTTAAAAAGTGCTCAAAGGAAACATGGCCTACCAGAGTATCGCACCGTATACCATACACCATATGGTGATACATGCGGAGGGACTACAGTACAACAGGCACCCATGTCACACAGGACATTTTTCAGTACGTAGGTTAACTGTCAATCAGCCAAAATCAGTAAAGATTTGCCAATTCGTTGTAGCTTTCTGAAGCCTACATGTCATACTGTAGTCCCATAAGGATATCTAAAAATGAAATATGCTTAAAAGAATCAATGAAAAATATACTTATCGGAAAACATTGGCTTTAACCATTCTACACGATGTTGGCTCTGTAAAGAAAAGAGAAGTGAGAATTCATCCTTCTTCACCTATATACAACCTTTTCAAAGTTTAATTCTTCTCTGGATGCTGTATACGACTATGAAAGATGTTATCGAAAAGTTTCGCAAATAATTAACACTTACCTACGTGAATCAGTGGCCATCACGTAAGAAATACGGAAGAACAAAGATCGCTATTCACCAGCCCGCTTGCGTACTTCTTCCATATAAATGATTTGTTAATCAGTTTCAATTTTTTTACAAAGAAGTATTCCTTACCGTCTAAAAGATGATGGGAAGCTGTGAAGAAAGAAAGGATTCAGGTCATAAATGTTGGGGCAGATAGCAATAAAGCAAAAGTACAAAAGAGCAGCCAGATGGTTTAACTACGTCGAACATTTATAACTCCTTTAGGTAGAGACAGCGTCAGAGCTGATAAAATCCTTACACAAAGCTGCTTTGTAGAGGGAAATACTTTGTTGGCAGCACCAAGCTCAGCTGTTGATATCCATTCTAATAACTCGAGAAAAAATGGACGTTGGTTTATATACAATCGAATTAAGAGTTTTCGTAACCCATTCGTACAACAACTTTGATTTATCAGGAACTCATGCAGTAGCAAGCCCAAATCTCTCAAAAACTGGATGCCCACATTATCGACGCCAACGACATTCGCATACGAAATCTTGTAGACATCCATTGTATAAGTTGCAACTACAACTTCTAAAAGGCAGTGGGCTTTTCAATACCGAGAAAATGATAAGGAAACAATTATTTAAGCTATTGCTGAGAATTACAAAGGGAACGAATATGGCCATCATGCTGCTTCAAGTATTCATCTAACTGTACCATTTTCCTGATTTATCGTCTCTTTGACGGAACAGCTTGTTTTCAAGTTCTCAATGTCTTAAGGTAGAACCGCCAGATCACGAAACCACTTTACTGATCTGTTTGGGTTTTGCATGAGAACGGATCCTCCTTTCGACTATGTCCGTGTTCGTATCATCTAATTTTCGGTGTTGATAAAACACCATATAATGATTTTATGTTCGTAGCTATGTTTGCCCATTACATTTCTTACAATCCAAATGTTATTAAGCCTAGTTTCCTTAATGGTGAATTGACATTAGTGCAAAATAAATCACGTTGAACTTTGCGGTAGCAGAAGTGAATATTCCAGTTATTTTGGAATGTGCCACCACAACAACGACACTGAAGCTACAGATACGATGAGTCGCAGGTACGTGTTATTACTGTAAACCATTGTTGTCTCACAAGCTCCTAAACGTCATTCCTGAGTCCTTCGCAAAAATGTAATTGTTGTAAGATTTGAAAAGAGGAGTATAAGCAGTAAGTCAAACATTAGAAACGAGTTTTTTTGTGTGTCCAAGAGGACTGCCTTCTGTGTGTCCGAAGGGAATCTCCTCGGAAAGATCGGTAGATCTTGAACACAGGATTCCAATCCAGCAACTCCGCAACTCTATTTCCTGATAGACAGTTGACAGAAAAGGCGCCAAGAAAATGATGGTATTGTTTTACAAGATGCTCAGCTTTCTGAAAAACTTCGATGATGGTTTACCACATCCGTATATCAGCTTGCCCAACCTGCCGACACTGCCGAGTCACTGAGAAGTTCTCATGCTAAAATAGTCATAGTTTGATCTCACGATTTATCCTTGAGGAACTGGCAGATCCCAGAAAGCCCAAGTGACATGGAATGTATGTTTTGTTCTTTTACTGATGTGGTCTTTCTGATGTGCTTCTGTCAGGTTGATCTTCTCTTGCAAAACAAAGTATTTTGTATACATTGTGTGCATCGACGAAATAGGTAGTATTTTCTTGTGTTGCTAAGCAAGCTAAATAGCTAATGACACAGTTATTAGACTTGAGCAACGTAAAATAAGGTTTAGATAGGGTAAAGGTATGTTCGTATTTCCTGGATGCTCCATCAAGAAGAAAGTGACTGACTTTTTGAAGCCAGACTGGCGTTTTTTTTTCTTCTTGATCCCAGAACTATCGTCTTTTCCCTTTTTTGTCCTGGTAAAAATCATGGCGGCGATTCTCCAGTTCAACAGACGATGGTTATCGATCGTGATGCTCGTTGTTCTGTTGATCTTGGTTGTCGTTTTTTCCTCCTCAGGACGAACGTATGCACCAGCACCACCTCTACCGATTCGAGATGGATCTGCCTACTGGCCGAATGCGCTTTCGGATGCAGTGTGTCAACCGAAGATCTATGTGTATGAGCCACCGATGGAGATACAAGTGGCCAAGTCCATTCAGGATGGCCGGTGCGATGAAAGTAATTATAACTCTGAGATTATTCTCCACAATCAACTTGTGGATGTCAAAAGTCGTTTTCATCAGCTTTACGTGACCAAGAATCCAGAAGAAGCAGATTTCTTCTTTATACCCTTTTTTGGAAGCTGCTACCTTTATCATTGTTGGTCACAGAACAAATGGAATTGGGAAGAGCGTTGTGATGTGGACACAAAATACGTTGATCCCATCATGGATTATGTTATACAAGAGCAACCATGGTGGAACAAGACAGGGGGACGAACACATATTATGATTCATCCTATGGACAAGACATTTACATACTACAAGCATCATGAGCGATTTCAAGCAGCGCTTTTTCTCAAGACGGTAGGCGATAAGCGATCTCTATGGATGGATCGTCATCGCTACACACGCGATATTGTAATTCCTTCAGCGACACGACTGGTACACCATTTACAACTCAACCCTATGGATTATTTAACACCTGATGGTCATCCCAAGCATGGCACACGACACATTTTCGCATTGTTCCAGGGTTGTTGTCCAGAAAACAAACCAGGGGATGTGTATTCCAATGGTATTCGGTCGTTATTTTTCAATCATTTTAGTCACTATCGCGGTTACGAAATTGGACAGGCGATTGCGGACCTCGAGTATGCGGAGAAGTTGGCACATGCAAAATATGGTCTTAGTCCAATGGGATGGACGCTCGATACGACAAGAATATGGGAATTTATTGCTTTTGGAGTTGTTCCTGTTGTGATTGCTGATGGTATTATTGAACCTTTTGAAAATGATGTGGATTGGGATTCTTTTATTGTACGTGTACGACGAGACGAGGTGCATCGACTTGATGAGATTCTGAAAGGGATCGACGATAAGACGTATGAATACAAGCGACGAAAATTGTGGGAACATGGACGTCATGTGGGATTAGAGCAGGATGCTTGGCATTATATTGTGCGCCAGTTGTGTCGGATAGAAAATATCAATAAACCGACCGATCTTGGGCTCGGTTACTAATGGAAATCTTTCTGAAACAAATACTGCTCAACCATGTGTTTATTATCTGTATGTGTTTGTTCTATACAATCCTTTGTTGTTGTGTTTCTTTTTTTTCTGTTTTTACATGCCCCTAAAAAGAAAAATCCATGAGTTCGTTTTCTACACGAAGAAAGAAAGAAAAAAAAAATTTTTTTTTGGCTTACCTTTGTTTCATTTGCATAATCAAGCCAACCTTCTTACGGACCATAGCACCAAATAGTTTTCGGTTACGTTCAATATTCTTTCGTCTCCTTGCGACATTTGGTTTTTCATAGTACATATTTGCACGTAATTCGCGTCGTAAGTTGTTTGCGAAAAGAATACCATTCAGGCGACGGTAAGCAGCATTAGGGTTGTTGAAGCTTGCAAGTGATCGACCAGCATAAGGTTCCAAAGAAGTACTCAGTTGTTTAGGTAAATGAAGATCAGCAGCGAAAGCATTAGGTAGAGGGAAAGATGATCGTGAGAGTTGTTCTCCTTCTCCTTTTCCTTCTTCTGTTACTTCAGACTTGATTTTTGAAGTTTCAACAGTAGAAGTAGACATAGGTCTCATCCATGTTGATGGTGTAGCTAGTCGTCGTGTTAAACCAAGCAATGATGTACGCAACATGGTTGAATGTCGGGGTGGAAAAAAACAACAGAATGGAAATTTGTTTGTGATGGTTCCCTGAAAGATATAAGACAGTCACAAACGGTCATCCGGGTCACAAAAGGACGAGGTTCAAACTCGTTATTCCGTAACATGAAATGGCGAAATTTCGAACTGTGTTGTATGTACTGTGTGTCACATGCATGATTTTGTACCCTAGAGATGCATATTAAAGCGAAAAAAATAGTGGTCGATGGTCAGAAAACTTCGGAGTTGTGCCAAGTTTTTTCCTTTTTTTATGCACCAAACAATAACAACAGGACATACACACTTTTCACTTAAAGGAAATAAATTTTGTTGACAACAATAAAGCAAGAAGCAAAAAAAAAGAAAAAAAAAAAAAAAGAAATACAAAAAAAAGGCTTAGTTTCTTTTGTCAAAAAAAAAAAAAAAAATGACGGATGATGGAAGTTGTCCCCCTGACTTTTTTTTTTTTTTTGAGGCAACGCTTTATCAAATAAAAAAAAGAGATGATAACCCCATCTTTTTTTTTTCTTATTCTTTTCTTTCTTCTCTTTATTTTGTAAACATCTCATTTTATAAAATATGCTTCGAGTCTATTCTATACTCTATCTTCAACAACTTTGGACTGTTCGATCTGATCCTTTTCAGACACAAGCAAGAAATACCATAGTTGTACCTGAAGATATTGAGGAGTTATTACAAGAAGCTGAACCCTTTTTTGCCGAACCAATAACTACTGTACTCTCAGGTAAAATAAGAATATAACAACAACAAAAAAGATAGGATGACTTATATAACTATCTTAGATCCACTTCATTTACCTCCTTCTTTATCTCAACAAGAAGTTGTAGATAATGAACAAGAAGAAGAAGAAGAAGAAGAACATATAGAACAAGTCTCTGTTGGTATCTCTGACCTGTTGCAACAGGATGATCATGATGAAAAGGATAAATCCGAGGCGGAAGAAGAACACACGGATCAAGAAGAACAACTGACGGAACAAACTGAACCAGTTGAAGAAGAAGAAGAAGAACTACTACAAAAACAAGAACAAAAACTATTGGTGGTTGAAATACCTAAACAAGAAATAACTATGGTGGAAGAAACTATTACTTTACAACAACCCCAGGAAGAAGAACAAGAAGTAAAGGAAGAGGTTATCGTTGTAAAGCCTGAGACTGAACCTGAGCATGAACCTGAACCTGAGCATGAACTTGAACCTGAGCATGAACTTGAGCCTGAACACGAACCTGAACCTGAGCATGAATCTGAACATCTATCCGAACCTGAATCTGAACCTAAACTTGAGCTTATTCCAAAGACACCGGAACAACATGATGTCCGAAGAGATAGCAAACTTTTTTTTAAGGATGACGAGCTTCCGTTGGTACTGTCAGCCATTGCCGAGGAAGGTGATTACACTCCGCCAAAGAGTGCTTCGCTTGACCTGCATCGTACAAGCCAATACTCCGACAAGGTAGCACATCGACATAGCATGGTGGATCCCTATGACTCCATCATCTCCTCTTCCGGATCCCTTCCACCCACTCCGACATCCGTGCAAACCGATGCTTTCAAGACCGAAAACCATCCAGCTGTACGACGTGAAACCTTGAAAGAAAGACGAAAGTCCTTAACAACAAAGGTGAAGCGTGTGTTCAGTGTGAACAAACGAAAGTCATCCGTTTAAAAAAAAAAGAACTTCTTTTTTATTTTATTTTTTTTTGTTTACCCTGTATCATTATATGTTTCCCCCTTTTTTTTGTTGCATACGGATACCCACAAGACAACACAAAACAATATATATACATTTCCTTTCTCCTTTTTAAAAAGAAGTCGCGTTCATATCACACCATGACGTTTGAGTCGTACATAATTTTGTTCTCGTGATGCGCATAAATTGGGGGGGTTTTTTTTTGTTTTTCATTCTTAGTCCTTTGGCATAAATGGTAAAGAGGAAACCAAAAGAGACTCAGTTGATGAAGTATGGTACATCATAGAAGAAGAGGAAGAAGAAGAGGAAGAAGAAGAAGAGATAGCAGTGGTAGTGGTGGAGGATGGTGGAGGAGGTGGTGGGGGAGTATAAATGGTATCAAGACCTATTACACCATTTGCTTGAGCCACGGGACAATCTTTGTGTGCCAATAACAATGTTTTTAGATTCAGAATTTCTTCCCGAAGCATCGTCGCCTGTTGTTGTAAATGTTCGTTGTCCGATGTCAAATTTTCCACTCTATGCTGAAGACTAGCTAACCACTGTTTTTTTTTCATACGGCATTTAAGTGCTGCTATAAAGATGTCAGCCGACATGAAAGAAAAAAGTCTGAGTTCTATTTACCTTGCCTATTTCTCTCCAAAAAGTTTTTACGCTTTTCTTCATCTTCTTCAACACTATTTTCACGAGAAATAGAAATAGATCCTTCGGTATGTCGTCGTTTACGAGGTACAAACGTAGTTTCATCATGAAAAGTAGTAGCAGTAGTAGTAATAATAGGTAAGCTTATACGATGTTGTGGTGGGTCAAATAAACCATCTATCATCTTGCGTTAAACAATAAAAAACAAATTAAAAAAAAAACTTTCACCTCTGGATGATCGTATGGTTTCTTCCACTGGAGTCAACTGTGGTTGATGCAAGTGTCGGTGATTAAACAACGGTGACGAGGAAGAAGAAGAGGAGGGATCGTTTGCATTTTGTACAACACCAGAAGAAGGTCGGACGGTATTATGCCAGGAAAGTTGTGGCGTCATGAGCATGTCTACGGAAGGTGCTTTCATGTCTTCCATTAAAGACAATGCCATGGCATGATCCATGGTATCGTAATGACATTGCTCCAGAACTTGGGACGGTGTTGGCATCACTTTCACGTTACATGGCGTTGTGTCAGTATCTTGTCGCTCTATCCGTACAATCATTCAATGACGGAAGTTTCTTTCTTTTTCTTTTTTTACCCATGGGTCAAGTCAGGAAGAAAAGAAAGTTGATATATTGAAATGAACCAAGATTCCTAGAAATTCAAGCATAAAAAAGAGATCTTTTTTTTTTCTGGTCTTTTCTCAGTCCCTTGTACTTTTACAACACAGTGAAACAATGCCCATAATGGGATCTAAGATCATGAACAAGTCATCCTATTCGTCAAAGAAAAACTCCACTTTGATGCAAGCAAACAGGGTAGCCCTCTTTTTCTTTTTTTCTTCTTTTTTAAAACCCGGTAAATAAAGAGGATCCACTGCATGGTTGAGTAGAAAGGATGGCATCATTCAATGCCTCATCTGAAAGATCGGGGAACCGTTTCTTGTAGTATTTTTCCTTGATCGCTGTAATAAATGCATCCACCTTATTCGCTGCAACCAACGAAACCGTTGCACCACCCCACCCTGCACCTGTCAGTCTTGAAGCCACAGCGCCATTTTCCAAAGCAAGAGCAGTAAGTTCATCCAGCTCGGGACAAGAACAATTGTAAAGCTCCGCACACGATTTTTGTGATTGATTCATCAATGAACCCAATGCTTCAAAAACGGCCTTGGATTCTTGAGGTGGATCATTGCAAATCTTGACAAATCGTACGACACGTAAAGCTTCACTAAACACATGAATAGCACGTTGTTGTAATCGATAGACATCCGTTTGTACAGGAAATCGGGTCATGTATTTCTCCACTAATTCTTTTTCGGGGACTTCAGCCAACGTCGCCATCGCTTCAAGAGAATAACCATTGGATTGAGTAAATATTCCTTGCACAAGCTCAAGCATATGCTCCAACTGAAGTTCTTCAGATAGTGTCTTGCTTGCAAAATAAGCATCCATCACTTCTTTGTAAGAATCAATGGCAGGAAGACCCAGTTTTTTGGAAAGAATCAATGCACCCATCTTGGTTTCAACCACACGAAGGTTATAGTTCTTGGGAGCGGTAACAAACTTGTCTGCCGTGACCATGGTATTGGCAATCACAAATGTAAGATTTGGTGTTGTTTGAGGAAGACGAACCAAATGCGTGGTAAGATTGGGTACAAATTGGACATGAAGTGCATAGTTCTTTTCGGAAAACACAGAAGCACTTTGATCCATACCACCTGAATTAACACCCACATTACGTTCTGCCACAATTGCAATTTCCGTTAATTCTTGCTTGGTTATTGGTAACTTGTTAGCCGTCACCACAGTCAATGCAGAGGCACAAACAAATGCAGCAGAAGAAGATAAACCACCTCCAGCAGGGACAGTACCATGTACAAGAATAAATAATCCTTTCGGTTTTATCTTGGTTCGTTCCAACATGCCTTTGTAACCAGATTTGAAGTAATTTGACCATTCCAATTTGGAAGCATCAATCTCGACAATCGATTTTTCTTGATAATCAAATTCACATGGTTTGTACTTCGAATCCATATTAGCCAAATGGACCCTTGTGTCTTTATCCGTTGTTGCACAAGCGATCACCACGTCTCGTTCAATAGCCATAGGAAGAACACCAAAACCACAGTAATCAATATGTTCACCAATTAAATTAACACGTCCAGGTGAACGAGCAATAAATTCAGGTTGTTGATGGTAAAGCTCGGTAAACTTTTTCACTAATGCATTGTAACGAACACTAACATGGAGTTCATCATGTTCAGCTGTTCATTACAAAAGAAAAAAAAAAGAAGAAGAAGAAGAAATTACCTTTGCTTTTCAACGGTTGGACCATCATATATGGCTTCCAAAGTATTGTAAATGGGGACGTCGGACATTGCGTGAAAGGGAAAAAGTGAATCAAAGGGAAAATGGATATCATAAGCTGGGATGGTGTAACCTGGATACGGGACTCTCTGTCGTCACGAGGTAAAAAAAAAAAGCTCCGAGAAAAAAGGGAAAGAAAGGGAAGGAAACATAATGCATATCCATGAACAAAATCGTTCATGTACTTTAACTCTTTTTTCTTTTTCGTTTGACGAGTTCACGTGGAGAATAATGATCATTGGACTTAAAGCACCCTGTTCATCAAAATTTCTTTTCTGACTTTTTTTTTTTTTTGGACCATTTCCACACAGCTTTTTTTTCCACACACACACACGCACGCACTTATCTTTTTTAAACTTAAAACTTTCTTGTTTCGGACTGTATGTATCCTTCACCTCCACAACCATCCTCTAAACAACAACCTTCACTTCATCGTTTTGACACAACAACAACGGGTAAATCTCCATGAACCCCATTTTATGTTTTTTATTCATGGGAAAATAATATTATTGTTATTAAGTAAGTTCATTAGATCGCAGGCGATCCACACCTATTCATATGGAAACGCCTCAACGACCACCATGGATGCACCCAACCATGTCAGGTATAAAATAAAAACACGCTGCCTTCCTCCATGTTCATAAAAGAAACAGAACCACCACCACAGCAACAACAACAACAACATTACATGACCTCGAGGCATCCTGCAACATATGCTTTAAATTATTCTCAACCACCCGTTGCTACTCAACCACTTGCTCCTAACTTTCGACCTCAACAACATAACCATCAAAAAAATACAAGACCTGTTATTCCATCGAAACGAGCTGCCCAAAATCGTGCTGCGCAAAAAGCATTTCGCCAACGAAGAGATCAATATGTAAAAGATCTCGAAAGTAAAGCAAAAGAAATGGAGCAATGGAAAGAAGAAATAGACCAACTACGTACTGAAAATAAACAACTACGTGAAACCGTGGCGACCTTGGAGAAAAAGTTGCACCAACTTACTGGTGAATCAATATCAACTGAGCCTGCATCTTCCTCGCCGCTCACAACATCAACACCTGCTGTTCCGACCAGATCACCACCACCACCGGACCAGGATCACGCCTCCACCTTCTCTCCCATCCCATTACGAGCACCACATCTTTTACCATCCAATCCAACTGCAGATGAAAATGAAGATGACATGCCGGACCTCGCATCTCCCTTGACAGATACCCCAACCAAATCGCCACAAAAATCAAACCTCCCCGATTTATGGTCACAATGTCTAGATTTTGATTTTAATTTTGATCCATTCCTTGAAGATGATCTAACCTCTGGATCCAATCCAACCAATGAAGACCAACTCGATTTCATGGCAGCAAATAGTGGACAAGTACTGGATGATCTCTTCGCTATGCTACAAACACGTCAACGACCTCAAATCCCGTTACAACCCAATCCAGCATTTCTTCCCTTAGGCGATCCAACCGTAACAAGCTCGTTTGATATGAGCACAACTGAACCGAGTTAACCAAACTTGTTATTGATTTGTATCTATCTCATTTTTAAGAAAGAAAAAAAAAACCTTCTTTTTTTTTTTGAACGACCATGATCTGCAGGAATACAATTATTTTTACCCGCGGATTATGTAAGCATGTTCCTTAGAGTCCCTTTTTTTTTCTTTTTGTATACAACGAACCTAACATCTAATTTTCTTTATTCACAGTTGGGAAAGGGGGAGGAATAGCTTCTTTGGGAAACAACTTGTCACCCTTCTTCTTAATGGCATCTCGGATTTTCACAAATTGATCGTCAAACCCAGGTACAGAACCCTTAATAAATACAAGATTCATTTCGGGGTCCACTTTGACAACCTAATGATCATACGATCAGCATTCTCGTTCCACCTTCTCTCTTTTCTTTTTTCCTTACCTTGAGACTTTGGACAGTGACGCTTGTACCACCAAGACGACCCGCCATCTTCTTTCCCTTGAACACCTTACTAGGCCACTAGAAGAAGAAGAACACATTTGTTACTTCTTCTTTTTTTTTTTTTTTAAGTATCTATGTATTACCTTGCGTTGACCTGTTGAACCACCTGAACGATGGGTTAAAGACACACCGTGAGATGCAGGTAAACCAGCAAAGTTCCATCGCTTCATGACACCGGCAAAACCTTTACCGATCCTATACAACGATGAAGATCAGTGGCAATGCAACATACGTAGTTCTCTCTTACGAAGGGGCAGTGACATCCACAAATTGACCAGGAACGAAATGTTCGGCCGTCAATGGTGTACCGATAGGCAACACTGCATCTTCCGACACGGGGAATTCTGCCAATTTTTGTCGCAAATCCACACCGAGTTTCTCAAAGTGTTTACGCTCGGGTTTCGTCGCGTTCTTTTCTTTCTTGGGAGTGCAACCCACTTGTAATGCTGTGTATCCGTGCTTCTCCTTCGTACGAACATCCGTAACAATCACATCCTCCAGCTAAATCAAGACATGGGTTAATCCACGAAACAAGAACGCAGGCGTTTTTTCTTACTTCAAGAACGGTGATGGGCATACGAACACCAGCATCGTCCCACATGGAGGTCATGCCTTTCTTTCGTGCAATGAGACCGGTACGGACGGAATTAGGGGTCCAAGCAGTCTCCGTGGGTGCCGCTTGCTGAACACTTGTACATGTATGAAATGCCGCATTAACACCAGCAGCCCAACGTGTGCTCAAAGCTCGGCCCAACAATGTCGACGTGTTCAGTAATTTGAGGGCCATGGCTCTTTTTACGGACAAAGTTGCGTTAAAAACACCCTTTGACCTGGTCCCAAGAACCACCCAGATAACAAGTCACTTGTGGCTTATCCTTCCACAAGAACCGTGAACATGCGAAAAAAAAAAAGTGAAGCACATAACCATGGCCATGGAATCGAAGAAACGTTCCCGTTCGGACGAAACTACAACAGAAACACCAGCAGCTAAAAAAAAGCAACTTTTAGAAAACGATTCCATCCTCGATTCTATTTTACCCACAACAGCGACAACAGCAAGCGCTGGTGAACAGGATTTTAGAATTATTGCCGGAACCTACGAACGCATTTTGTACGGTATCAATGCCAACTGGATCGTCGACGATGCCAATGACAAAGTAAAACACCTATTTCTCTTGAAGCGATCCACCTGACACTATTGTCTGTAGAAGTATAAGCTTAAATTGAAGCCGGTTTTTATTGTTCCTGCGCATACCGGCCTGATACGTACGGTGGCTGTCGGTAGACATTTCCTGGCATCGGGAAGTACGGACGAGATTATTCGTCTGTACGATGTGAAAAAGCGCAAAGAGTATGGTTCCTTGGGTGGACACCATCAAGGTGACATTACCGATATCCAGTTTCACGGCAAATACATGCTCTCAGCAAGTGAAGATCATACCATCTGTTTATGGCGAACAAAAGATTGGGAATACCTTAAAACGCTAAAAGGACACAAGTAAGTAACAACCAAAACAATGGTAGCAAAAGACTTAATTCTGTTAAAAGAGGTCGGGTGAATTCCCTTGCCATCCATCCAACCGGAAAAATCGCACTCTCCGTAGCCAGCGATAAAACTGTCATTGTATGGAATTTGATGACAGCACGCAAAGCAAGTGTGAATAAACTGGGCAAAGGTAGGAAACGAGACCCAAGATGTTCCATATTCTGAGACGCCATGTTAGAGGAAGGCCTTCTCGTGCAATGGAACAAAGATGGCAATATGTACAACATCATGTTCGACCGAAAAATCAACATCTACCGTGTTTCGGTAAGTGCTAAAGGAAAAATGGAGAGAGAACGCAAACTAAGGAAGACGAATGGCAGGATGCAAAAGTAGCATTGACCATTGAGCACCGATCGCGATTTTTATCGATGCAGTACTACTATTCATCAGCATTGGAGAAAGACTACATCATTACGGGAAGTGAGGACAAGACGATACGTATCTGGGATGCATCATCGGGTGAATGCGTTGCAGAACTGAAGGGACACAAACTCCGTGTCAAGACAGTATCCATAATTGAATCTAGTCCCTCTGAAGATAACTCCATCTCCGTCTTGGTCACCATCTCATCGGATGGTGTCATCAAATGCTGGGATATCGAGGAAGCAATTGCAGCTGAGGATAAGGAGTCCGTAACACCTCTGGGAGAACATAATATCAAGAGTCGCGTCACTTGCTGTGCGCTTCATGGAAAATTTAGCAACAACGAAACATCTTCAACCAATTAAAGCATGTGTATATTTTAATCGTTTATTACACCGACATCAAATGCATACCGTATATTTTCATAATGTTCGTGCTAGGTGACAACGCAGGTACGTTGATGTGTACCAGAACCAACGAGTAAAGGGTTCGTATGTGTAAGATTCGAGAGTGATTATCTTGTGAAGCAGACGATCCATCTGGACTTTTTCTTCACTCCAGACGTATTGAAACTTTGAGAAGACTGCAACGCTTGATGGCTGGCTGGATCCAGAACTATTTTCGTGCTATATGTGTGACCCTATTATGTTAGAACTATCCCACCGTAATAATTATTCATGGTTTTTGACAAAAGTGAAAGCGGATGGGATCTGCATGACTCAAAAGTAATGGAATCAGGTTCGATGACTAAGCTTCGATGAAGGACATACCATGCGTGCTAAGAAAAAAAAAACACAGGGAAATAAATAAAAAAAGGAAGCTAGCCAAGGAAACAACGAGCGGAAGAGCAAAGAAGTATACAGTGATAGAAAACGACGAGGAGGGAGGCAGTAGCGGTGTGTGTCCATTTTTGACTGACACGGACACAAACCCAAAAGCATAAGCTCGTCCATCGACGTTGGCATTGAACAGTTTGTCACACCGAAAATATGGATTTGCTCTTAAAGATGGAACAAAAAAAGTCTCTGCATCACATCACTTCCACTCCAGTGCACCTAGCGTGTTACTTTCTCACATTGCAGGATTTTGATGGCTTATAACGTGGTCCATTTTGGAAAGAAAAAACCCCTTGTTTTTTAATGAAGCGTACAGAAAGTTTCATTGAGATAAGATGCTGGTACAAAATAGGTCTCAATAAATAGTTCTTATTATTAGTACATTGGGCGGCGGCGGGCCACCTGTCCAATATCATCATTTAACAAGACACACAGATTTGATTGCAACTCAGAAAGGAATCACTTGGCCTTCATCGGCGCTTTTCCAATTTTCGATCTTTTCGCCGCTTCGATTTTTTCTTTTCTTTTTATTTGAGGGAATGGCACCATGGAAGACAGGTCATCACCACCGCCCATGAAATCAAGATTATCGTTGAGAAGGAGACAATCTAGTGTTAGTGACCTGAACAAACGCAATAAAGCAACTAGAGCCTGTGACGCCTGTCGACGACGAAAGGTAAATCCCCTGGCCTTGGCTGCATAATCTCACCACCCAGTTTCACTCCTCCGCAACCCTCCACCAGGTCAAATGCGACGGCAAGAAACCATGTACTCGCTGTCAAAAATCTGCAGCAGAGTGTCATTACGATAAGGTCACCCAGAAACGTGAAACTCCCAAACAGTATGTGGAGACCCATGAGCCACGCCTACGCGCATTGGAAAGTGCCCTCTCCGCCATCGAGATCAAGTCTTCTGATTCAGACGGTCCATCCCTTGTCTCGGCAACAGAAAGTCCAACCCTTTCTAAACCCGCGCTGCAGCAGACAGAAAGCGCCTCCTCCCCTTCCTCCGTTTCCTCCTGGCACCCGCCGCCGTCGTCGTCGTCGTTCGACAGTAAGTGGTAAAAAAAAAGGAAAATCCTCGGGTGTTGATGTGGCCAAGAAAAAGAGGTTGGGCCTGTTGATAGTATTTCCGTCGGTATTATTGGTCAAGGCCACTACATGCGCGACTGGCGTGCAAGAACCGACCGTATTCCCTTTCTTTCTGATCTCAATGAGCTGGATCCCGAACCCAATCAACCGGACTTCCAGAACAACATGGTGCCCGTCCACATGGATCTCATCCAGACCTACTTCAGTCACGTCCATCCCTACCTCCCCATCCTCCACCGCCCCACCTTCTACGAACAGCTACAGAAGAAACCATGCGCCCTCCTCCTCAATGCGCTCTACGCCGTTGCGTCCCGGTGGCATCCCACCGCAGCGTCCTCCTCCGACGCATTCCCGCCCGGTTGGCGCTTCTACAAGGGCGCCTTGGGCCTGCTGGACGTCTACACCGACGCACCGCGCCTGTCGACCATCCAAGCCCTGCTGCTCCTCGTCAAATACAACGAACATGCCCGCCGCACAGGCTTCTTCTGGCGGACCCGCTTTTACTTTCAGCTTATTGTGCGCATGTGCAAGGACATGGGTTTGCCGCGGAAGTTTGTTAGTCTGACACACGCAAATCCCGTCGAGCTCGAGCAGCGGCGACGGACATTTTGGGCTGTCTATGCCTACGACGTGCTCATGAGGTAACGTAACAACAGAGAAGGGGGGGCATTTTGCTAATACGCAGCTAGTACCGAACAGGGGACGCAGTCTAACTTCAACGTGGAAGAATGTACAGCAGACTTCCCCACATTGCTTCAAGAGGAAGGTCAAAAGGAAGATCAGGAAGTAGTACACCATTTTCATTGGATGGCTAAGACGGTCCGTCTGCACGCATCTGTACTCAGCTTCATGCGGCAGAAGTATACCCATCTACAAAACGATACCACCAAAGCGGAGCAGCGTCTATTGACAGAACTGCAGAACCGTTTGGACGAAATGTGGGCGCATATGACCAACGTGATTAAACTGCCACGCAACATGGGCCCAAGCAAGAAGCGGTACCTGACGTGCTTCCTGTACCTGGAACTCCATTTTGTCACTATCCTCCTCCACCGCCCCTACGCGTTCCATGGAAACAGCTCGTCCCTGCACCAGGAACGCTGCTCCTCCGCCGCATCCGCGATCACGCACATCGCCGAGCTGCTCATCAACGAAGATCGCGTCGACTGTCTGTACTATACGTTACGAGGCGTCCAGCAAGTGGTGCATTACCTCTCAGCAGCAGTAACCGTCTACAGAGGGCTACAGGCCAACGGCTCCCCCGGCAACGCCAGCGAGCTATGCGAAAAAACCATGCTCCTGATTCAGCAACTGATCGAAAAATCACCGGTAACAGAACTGGATAAGATGGTCGAAGACGTGCCGAGAGTCAAGCAGGAGCCCGCCGACCTCCCGCCATCCAACCCGCCATCGTCCGCCTCCTCCCTCGCCTCTGTCGAACGCTCGCCTGGACGAACCGCCGCCAAACCACGTAGAGCAAGTGCCAAAAGTGGCACGGTGGTGCCACGAACCACGACGCGAAAAACATCTGCCCCTAGACCCGTGTCATGGGATGTCAATAGTAATGTCTCACTCTCCTTCTTGATGCGGTCAAGTGCTGCGATTACTGATCCTGAAGGCATGCACCACCTCGGCTACATCCCACAGCCCCAACCCGCCCCGACGGCGGCGGCGGCGGCAGCGGCGGCAGCAGCAGCAGCAGGAGCAGGCCACAGCAGCACCGCTTCCTACCCGTATTACCCTTCGATGCTAGGAGCGGGCATTCCCTCGCAACTGCCCATGGCAGACTACACACCCACCACAAGCTACTTCTCGCCGCCACCGCCGCCGCCCTCCTTCGACACCAGCGAGATGGTCGACCCGTACCAGATGCTCGCTTCGTCCACCATGTACCCCACGCCCGCACACTCGTCGGCGATGTTCTCGCACAATACCATGTCGCCCATGAACAACCCTCCGGGGACACCGATACCGTACATCCACACCATGTCGCAACCAACACACCGACGCCATACTGTCTCCGGGACCTGCCAACCCAACCCAGCGCTGCTTTCCGAATTTCAGGCGATGCCTGTCCGCAACGGCCTCCCGCACAACCCACTAAGCTCTAGTATGAATCTTTCCTCTTCTTACATGGAACCCTCCGCGCTTGACCCCAGCTGCCAGATGATGGTGGACGAGCCGTACCTCACGGAACCGCCGCCCTCCGACATACAGGCACAATCCATGATGGGCCTTTTGACAGGCCATGATCCGGCATGGGATTATTCCGCACAATCGCAGGGTTCCTAAATAGAGACACACTACAAAACGTGCACGCATAAAAATGCAAACAGAAAATTCACACACAACAACAACCCAACACACACATATATATACACAAACAAAACACCCGCTCCGCTTCTCCTATTTCTTTTTTCTTTTGTTATGTTCATGTACCTTTTTGTTTGTGTTCATTTCTTTTCTAATTTTATATTTTTTTGTTGTTTCACTGTATGAAAAGAACAGACAGACCCATCGCTGATGAGATGAACTGAGTAACTGCTTTAAATCAAAGATCTGACCATTGTTCAACGGCTGTCAACGGTGTGTAACTTGCAAAAGCCTATCGCTAACCGAAGCTTGCTCTCGCGCCGGTCGGCTCCTGACGCGGCATCTGTAAGCCGGACATGGTACACCTTGTTTCTATCGAACGGCCATGCCGGTATGCATAGCGACGCGGGCATAGGACACACGTTATTTGTACCAGAACAATGTTATTCTTGTCTTGGCATAAACCTTGTTGGATTTAAACGGAGCCATTCCGAACGTAAAAGTTGAAGTAGGATGGATAGCAGTCTGTTCTTTTTCCTCCATTTGCAATAAATCTCTACAGTGCAGAAGAGAAACTGTCGTCTCATGGCCATCTTCCAGCTACCTAACGTTTTCAAACGACGTGTAGGACATTGCCAATCGATGTACACGCGACCTTCGTTTTGACGGTACGCCGCTGATTTACTCCGCCGTGGCGTCTGAGCGAGCAACGAATGATGAATACACTCATGACGAACCGTTTATGGAATAGATAACGCGTACAAAACCATCGGGGGTGGACAGACAATGACTGGATGTTACAGCCATGTTTCTTATACTTCCTCAAGAGAGACTCCGTCTGATCTCTATGAACAACTCACAATGTTCCCCATGCCAAGAGAGAAACGCAACGAAAAATAATCCAAGTCGCTTTGAGCAACAAAAAGCACAGCGTGTTGCAAAGTTGCATTTGTAAAATTCGCCTAGGACTATCCTTCACGATCCCCGGAAGATAAGATCAGCAATAAGGAAAGTAGGGACAGTAGCAATTTTGTCAACGTCGTCACAAAAGCACTGAGACCAGGATAATGATAACAAGCTCACCAGACTTAATGATGTGTTATGCAGATGAAACTTGGTAAAAAACAGGAGGAAGGACTTGTATTTTTCTGTCCTATTTGGATTTTAAAAATGGCATACTTTTAATACTGTAGATCACACTTTACGCAGATCAATGCTTTTCAGTGCGTAGGAAGCAGTGACTTTTTCGAGTATATAGTGGATTTGATAGTTGGTCCCTATAAGAGATTCCATTGCAAGCATGGGCGGAGAGTTTGTTACAGATCGCAACAAACGCCTCTGATTAGGAACTTCTTGAGGATATACTTCGTATCCTAGGCGCATTTCGTTTCTCTAGGATCATTTTTTATTATATATCGGGGCGCAGGGATTGTATGCAAAATAATTGCTGCTCTGACCAAGAAGAATATAGCTTGGCTGGTGACATGTAAATGAGTCGTCTCTTCTATCTGTTTCTCTGTACCACTGTCAGTGAAACCCATGTTTTGTATCTACAGGAACCGACGAATTCATGGGTTAGCGGCTACTGTGAAGTAACATGTGCTACTAGAACGTTTGTGCACGGATCAGCACAACCTATTTTAAGAACCTGAAATAGCGTTTTTTGCTAGCTAAAACCAGTATGATTCCAGGGTTTCCATTTCTATACGTATTTGGAAACATTGGCTAGAGTCAACCACACACACACACACATGTTCTGACAAAAAAGGTAATAAGTACTATGTTCTGTGATATATGGTAAAAGAGTGGTAAGGTATATGGTACAAAAAAGGGAAAAAAGGGAGTAGGAACCATCAAGGTTCAATCTCATTGCTGAGACGTCGAATGGTATCATGATCTAAGGGATCGAGTTGGAGACAGCGTTCGTACATGGTTTCCTCGGGTTCAAAAGCGTAACGTCTCGCCAAGTTCTGGAAGGTCAAGACGCGTTTGATAACAGTGGCAATGATGCGATGTTTTCGGAAGTTCACCAATGGTTGTTTAAGGACCGGTGAGACTTTCGGTGTGTTTGCTTCATAAATACGGTGGTAATCGTGATTTGGTTCCAGGTAGGAGGGCAGTTCCGAGTTGAAGACCAGATCAGAAAGATAGATACCGAGAAAAGGAATACAACCACCGAAAGGAAGTTTGATCTTGGTTTTGCTGATCTTGGGATTGGTGCCTGGCATCTCGATCTGGACTTCCGTGGGCGACATGCCGTATTCCTCGGCAACCACTGTCATGTTGTCTCGAATATGTTTCCAGTTCTTCATTGGCGACGTAAACGCAGACAGTTGTCCCAGCGTTCGCATCTCGGCTGCGCCTACACGGGCCCATGTCCTGCGGAGACGCGAGACAGAAGGCGACTGGAGACCAAGAAGAATTTGGACAAGCGTTGCAAAGTTACTGAACATTTTGCATTTCTACAGCAATGGATCAGTACGCTTGGAACCCCCACCCTCTCGTTTTTTTTTCTTACCTGTGCCAGCCGAATGAACTTCTCCACTACCTTGACACGTTCGTCCAGCTGTCGCGTTCGGACGATTTCGCTAGATACCCATTGACACACGGTATTGAACCGTTTGATCACCTGCTCAACGCCGCCTTCACGGTCGCGTCGAGCCAACTGCAACTGCCGTGTTCGTCGTGTGTAGTACATATCATCTGCGTCGTGCACCAGATAGTCGTTTTGGTGAGCAAGACGCGAATCCCCGTCCTCGTCTTCGTCTTCGTCACGCTTGGGAGCCATCTTGGTCCATCGGCAATGCACCATTTCTTCCCAATCAATATCGACTAACACGTTCCGCTCGATCAGACAGAGCTGTTGCGCCATCGTTTCTGTTCGATATCCTAGAATGAAGGTACGGCGGTAGGGTGTATCTGGCAGAGCCGATGGCACAGAGTTGCGTTGCGACAAATGTTCGTGCTCGATCACGCGCGACGTGGCTCCGGAAACCATCGACGGCGCTGGTGTGGGGTGGTTCCTGTGGTGATGGCCACGGAGATCGGCATCGTTCTCGGAGAGGACCGTTCGTGCTGTCACCAGATGTCTCGGCGGGCTAAGAAAAGCGATGCCATTCTGTTTGGTACCATCCGGCACGTCTTCGTGTAACGGTTGGCCGCGGTCGACGCTTGCGCCACGACGACGACGGAGCTCAAGACTGCGACGTCTTTCGAGATCATGGTCGTGAATCAAGGCACTTAGCCGTCGGCAGTCTAATGGAGCGTCGTCACGCCCTGTGCATTGACGACAATGACATTCCATCGGCTGGCCACTTTCATTTCGAAGTTCTTCCGCAATACGACTCACCATCCGTCCATGGATCGGTGGAGGAGGAGGAGGTGGTGGTGGTGTTGGCGGTGGAGGTGTGTCGGCCTTCATGCCTTGCCGCATATGGATCACCACGTTCGGTTCAGAATGCGAACGATTGGGAGGCGTGAGGCATGCCTCTTTGGGAGGCTGTGCCTGCGCTTGCTTGAACATCTTGGCAAATGATTTGGTCAGGCTATGTTTGGAAGCGCCGCTATGGTTTCGCAGAGGTTGGCTCTTTGTCGCTATGGGTGGTGGTAGTCCGGGAGAGTCGGTTTGGTCGTAGGGTAATGCTTCGAAGGAGCCAGCAAATGTCTCTTGCTGGTTTTGCTGCGTCAGGGGGAGGGGTGGCACTTTTTTTTCTTCATCGTTGGTAACTTGCAAATGCTTTTCACTCTTTCTTCGTTCAATACTTTTCTTTGATAGGTTCTTCGCCAGCCCTTCTGGAGGCCAGCCGACATTGCTGCTCTCCTCTGCGCCAAATCCACGAGCCATGGAGGGTGAACTACCGTCGCCGTCTGCGGCATTGGTTGTTGGCTGTTCCGACGCGACGGACATCGTGGTTGCCGTCCGGATGGCGTCTTCTTTTTCTGGGCCACCCGATGGGGTGACGGACGGAGGAGGCGATGGCGCGGCTTGAATGTCGGGTAGTGCAGCGGAAAAAAAGGCGGCGCGCTGGCGTTCATCTTCTTCTTCACGACGCGAGCGTTCCTCGAGTTTTGCCGTGATCGGGTCGTTCAACGCATCACCTGATAAGACCGACTGATCCTCCTCCTCTTCCTCCTCTTCAAAGTCATCACCGTGTTCGTCGTTGGGCTCTGGGTCGGTTGTGCCTGGGGTCAGTATACTCTCCAGCGAGTCGTCTGTCACGCTGGACCTTGCGCTTTGTGGTGGCGCGGTCTCTTCGGCCACAGGCTCTTCTTGCGCATTGTACCGTTTCTGCTGCTCCATACGATGGAGATAGGATGCTTTGATGGCGTCCACGTTGGCTTTTCGTGACTCACGACCCATGGTTACGTAACGGGCAATGGAAGGTTGGGACAGCGATCGTACGTCGGTGCTTGGATAACCGTCGAGGTCGGGGCTAGCCGGTTTGGCATTGCGCACGCTTCCAATGACAACGACGGGTGCAACCCGGGCATCTTGTACCGCCATGTTTCCATGATGACGGTCACCCACGTCGACGCCGTCGACAAAGGCGGTTTTTCTCCGAATTGCGCTCTGCGACAGCTTCGCACGTACCATTTCCTCGACCTTCTCCTGGTCCAACGTAGGCGGTGGCGGCGGGATCACTTGTACGCGTTGTTCGGACGCGGACCCTCGGTAATACACCTTTTTAAGACGCCGTACGACACGCTTTAAAGTTTTAACGATGCGTTGATCCCGCGGCGATTGTTTCACGAGGTCGTCGTGCGGCAAGTCGTTTAAGAATGACGTCAAGACATAGCGCAATTCATGACTTGGTATAAAGTCATGGACAAAATAGTTGAGCAGCCAATGGCGAACCACGACGAACGTTCTAGGATGCTATCGTGAATAGGCTTTTTGTTGGTCATGGGGTTTACCTTATCCGCACCACCCGGCGATCTTCATCGTCGTTACCCAAAGCCCACTGAAACCGTAGAAGAAGCAACTTGCATAGTTGTATAGGGGATATGAACGTTCGATAGGTTAAAAAGAAGTCGGTCATAAAGGTGTAATCTTTTGTAAATTCAGTTCTTCTTTATTCCTTGTCGTCCAGTAAAACTCACCTAGCGTGCTTGTGAGTTTCTCGACGAGCTTTTCGACGGTGGCTGCTTCGATGACCTTGGGAATCTCTGCAGGAGGTTGCGCTGTGTTTTGTGCTGTATTTTGCTTCTCATTGTGACTCCTGCGTTTGAACGCCTTTCGCAGTAAGAGGGACCCCTTGAACTCCGTGTCTTCACAACTTTCTCCCGATGGTGTAACTGAATGGGGCTTACCCTTCAGATGCAAGTAACTCTTTTTGAGGGGTAGTAGTTGGGCGGACAGACGTGAGCCGAATCGGGACCGCTTTTTTTCCATGGAGGAGATGGTGGCGGTGGTGCTGGTGGTATTGGATGAAAACCCTCGGACGGGCGTTGCAGATGGAGTGGGTATCGGTTTTTCGTAGGAGGTTGTTCCCATGGATGCTGATAAAGCCTGGGGATCGAGTCCCCAGATAATGATACGATTGTCGCTATCGGATCGGAGAAGATCAAAGATTTCTGGCGGGTAGCCAATAAAGATCAGTGGTGGTGCGATCTCCTGAGACGACGGGGCGCGTTCTTCCCGCTTCTGCTGTTGTTTCTTTTGCGGTTCCACAGAAAGGGGGGACAGAACAAAGGAGTTATTGGAGTATGCGCGGTGCAGCGGTGGCGGTGATAACTTTGCTGCTTCCCTGCTGATGGGAATATTTAATTCTTCCTCCGTGAACTTGCTTACAACAGGGATGGCGGGTAACGTGTAATTGATCGGGGGTGCTAGTCGCGTGAGGTTCGGTTTGACGGCAAATCCTAAAGAGTTGCTGGTAGAACCGACTTGGTCGAGGACATTAACGAGCGAAGTGATTGACTGCTGATCATTGTCCATCTGTGGCGATGCCAGCGGGCTGCTGACAATGGATCGACCGGTAATGGCAACAAACCCGTCGTCGTCGTCATCGTCGTCATCCTGTCGGGATCCTGAACCAGCAGCCCAGAATATCTTGGACTCGGTGTACTCACGGACACCAAACACTGTTGCCAGTGCGGCGCGCTCGCGCCCACCCTCGCTGTTGTCATTCATAAGATCCAGGGGAATCAGCGAATTGTTGCGTTTACGTGACGGTGCGGGAATGGCGGTTTCCTGAGGTAATGGTATGTGTGTTGTTAGGTCGGTGGCCTTTTGAAACTGATCGCTTGGCATCATTTCGGGCGACGATCTATAGTGTTATAGCATGCGTGTAAGTCCAAACATAGTGCAATAGCATTTTCTTCTTTGACCTTGTACTGCTATTTTCATGGTCAAATTTCGCCATGGTCTTGGACCATGGAGAAAGTGAAGAGGGTTGATCTCTGTCGATCATAAAAAGGAATAGAGAAAGAAAAAGAAGAACCGATTGCAGTCGTAAATGGAAAGAAAGAAATTGTACCTGTTTCACATGCTTCATTGACAATTTCTAAGCGCATGGTAGCACGATGACGTTCTTTTTTCTTCCTGTCAACTCGTTCCTATATTCACGATTTTGGTCAGATGGCAACCGTCCGTCGATGCATAAATCAAAGCAAAACGTGTCCTCAACTTCTTCGGTTGCTACCAACACCACATCCCTCAAAAATATTTTCTTTTTTTCCTTTTACCGAGTTTCTGGCTGAAATTGCGGGGAAAGGGGGAAGAAGAAAAAAAAGGGGGTCGACATTTTTTTTTTTTTTCATCAATCCTATATTGACCAATATATACATACACTACTAATTTATCAAATACTGCCATTTCACTGATATAGGATGCAGGTCGATTCTACAAAACGTTAGCTAAATAAATGCGCCCATATGCACACTATGATGATAAGTAAAAAAGAAAATAAAATAAAAAAGTGATCATGCAAGGCGATGCAGCACCGCCGTCGCCTATAAGCGATTTTCCGACCACTGAAGAACAATAACAAGGGCCTCTATCCAATGTCCGCTGTAATACCGAATGTTGACTGAACGAAGCTTCTTAAACGACGTAGTGCCGTGCAGAAGAAGTAGTCACTGCCTCCTATTGGAGCTAATGTGGTGATTAGTCAACTTACACGGCTGATGAATCAGCATTGTATTAGATAGAGTAGATGGGTCAATTAGCTTGTATCACTTTTGCGCAGATACAAGTAGTAATGTGTCACAAACACTGCAGCTTGTTTACCAGCCTTTTCATTGTTGCGCCTCGTACCACAGTGATCTTGGCTGTCCTCTTTTTTAACCCAGGCTCCCAAATTTATACCGCGGAATAGCAAAAAAGGTTTATCCTGTGCATGTCGACGCGTGAACAGACCAGTTTTTATCAATCCCGATGATTAAAAAATAATCACAAATCGAGATCACCCGTTTCCTTAGTTGTACAATCAGTTGCAAGTTCTAAGGCGCTCTCCCCAAAAGAAACAAGTCGCTCAAGGAGGGAATTTGTGTCACAGCTCCAAAATTAACAAGTCGCTCTGAGGGAGAAAATAGGTCGGCTTGACTGATGATATCAAGTCGTCAAGCGAGAAAATAATCAAGTCGCTTCATTTCACATTGGATTTTCATAGACACAATCAGTGATTCGAGAAGCGGAGTGCCCAATGAATCCTTCAAGGTCAGCAAATGCTGCTTTTATAGCAACGAACGCGGCTACAATGGTATGAATGGTTTCAACCAAATGAACAAGTTTAGACACCACTGTTTTTTTTTTAAAAAAAAAAAAAAAAAAGAAAAAGAAAAAGAAAAAAACCCTGACAAGGCGGAGCGCGATGTTGTTGATTTTCTTGGTAATTTCAGAAGGACCGAGTTTGCGGTGATCTAATTTTTTGGTTCGACATATCACTTTGGACCAATTCATGCTTCTTTGGACGATGATGGGTTGGAGATACGCATTTAACCTCCATTGCGAAAGGTGTATCAATGGTGTGTCCGCTAAGAAACTTTGCTCCTATTGACTCAGCATGCTTACTTTGAAATATATGAACAGCACAACGATAGATGCACATCGTCAAGCTGTAACTTAGCAAGAATAATAAAATAGTACAAATCATATGACGAGAACTCCCAGCATGATAAAAAAAAATGTTGTGCTGTTCATAAAAAATAATAAGTATAAATAGGAGGGGCAGAACACAATGCTTTCAGCATCAGAAAATGTCCTATCTTAGAATAGATAGCAAGGGCAAATCAGAGGCCTGATGTCACTAAAATAATAATGATTCCTCTTGCATTTTCCTGGAGATATGACTTAAAAATTAAACACATCAATATGAGACCATCCAAAACAAAATAAAAAGTATCGTAGTCTGACAGTGCCATGTCTTTAGCTTTTTTTTTAGATTGTTATTTCGGATAAACTACATTTTTCAAAACTGTTTAATGTACAATGGAAGCGAGTTGTTTTATATTAATGCTTGAACCAATGGGGAAAGCAGGAATGTATTACATTATCGCTCGTCCACTGTAGTTCAGATTGCCGGCGGTAGTGGGCAGGGTGGCCGACATAACTTTTTCTGCAACACACAGGCCATTGTCCTAAATGCGCGGCGATAATAACGTCATCTTGAGGGCTATTATCATTACAATTAGAAAGATATCCATAGTTTGGCATTGATCTGTCTGTTCATTTATCAGCGAGCTGTAGGGCGAGAAAAACGACTGTGGAAACCCCAGATTCCTTGGCTACCCTATCAATGACGCACTTGGTTTCCAACAAGCACTACAGAAAATGATCTACACAAAATCTCCAAATTTTCTACTCGCGCGGTCAAAGGAGATAGTTCCCAGTTTTACTGGCGCTTTCTGGAGATTTACTTCCCGTAGGTTTAATCATTTTAACTGTGTGTAGTTTGACCTCCCCTTCCCCCCTACTCGGCTATATGCTGCTTTTCTTCCTCCAACGTGCGATAGTTATTATACAGTTCCCAACACCCTCGCTTGATGATGGTACAGTACCGACCAAAAGACTAGAAGCGACCAGGAAGAGCTGGTGTTGTGCAACAAACTATAGAAAATATAACAGTTAGAACATGTCCTCTTTACAAAGAGCTTAGATTCTTACGGAGCGGCAATTTTTACTGGATCCGAAACGCCTTGCTTGCTTGGAAGAAAAGATAGTACGGATTTGATCGACCGATGTAGCGCCTGCTTTCCTTTTCTTTGGCACGTGTTCTTTGACATTTTTTTTACCATCGCACCTATGATCTTTTGCAGAAGTATTTCATGGTTGCACCAATGGAATCTGCCTCTGATTACTCATTGAAAGCTTGAGCGGAGTGAGTCGAAGGAGGCCTGTCAGAGCAATCGCCAGAAATAAGTTGTTCAGAAGAAGCAGAGTCAGATAACTCAACTGGAACAACGGTCGATAAACCGTTATGACTAGACATCTCTTGCTGGTGGGAGATGCGAGTGGAAAAGAAACAATGCGAAAGAGAGTAAATCAATGCACAAAAAAAAGAAAAAAAAAGAAAAGAGAGCTAGATGTGAATTTCCGTTTTCCCATCAGATGGAATTGATACGTCACTTGGAACTTGGAAGGGTTTCTTTTGCAGTATGGACCAATACTAGTGGTACATAGGGCTGCTAGGTTATCATACAGCATCACGCATCCGGTAGACAGAAGAGGACTCCAACAAGGCGGCCAACAACGAAGTCGCTGGTTTCATTGGCTGTTTATCCGTGCAATAGTCCAAATGTATGGATCAGCTATAGCACTGTATTTATTACACAGAGATAGAGCGATCACACTTGGTACTTGGGAAACTGAGCACCACATTTGACCTGGCAATAAAGCCTTGCTTTTGAATCGTGATGCGTGGCAATTGGTTAAAGGCAGTGAGCTTAATGGCATTGGCTTGTTCTTGAGAAACATCGCTCGCGTCAGAGGTCAAAGACAATGGCATCGGCTGCGCCTGCCATTGCATATTCTAATTATGAGGTTGTTCACGGCCCTTAATTTTGGAGCTGTGACACAAATTCCCTCTTCGGGCGACTTGTTTCTTTTGGGGAAGAGCGCCTTAGAACTTGCAACTGACTGTAATGTGGCCTGTTTCTGTAAACAATGATGAAGGTTCTGAAATACAAATCAGATCATCCGATCATAGCCAGCTGGCTATCAATTAATTTAATCTTCTCCTTACACAAATGTGCCACAGCCACTTCCACTCTCACCGTGAGCGTGCTTCGTGACACGCGCTGACTTTTCAAAACTGTTTCTTAAAAACATGGTAACTTTCACCACCCCCTTTGTTCATCGCTGAGATTAGATTGTTTTAGTCTATTTTACATGTACAGAACTACGTGCAGTATTTATGAAGCATAACTCCATTGTTTTGCCAAGGATCCAATGGCTTTTGTAAATGGCTCCCATCGGGTTAGACCGTTGGGCGGATAACTTTCAACACCCGAATTGACCGGGGTGACCTATCGAGCAGCGTTACATTTTTTTCTTTTCTTTTCTTCACGATAGTATCAACTACTTACAGTCAGCTCGGAACGTCGGGTTCGTCCGTCTTGTCCTTCAATATGCGCAATCGTCACAAGATTATTCTCTAGCAGGTAACGTGTTTCGTTTCGGAAAGTGATATCCAACAACATCAAATCTGAATCCCGTCTCCAAAAGTTGGGACACGCCAAGTCAGAATGACTATAGAACTGATTAGCCAACTACTCATCCAGTAGTCCTTATGCTTACCCAGTCAGCTGACAGGTATCAACCAGTGACTGGATCCATCCAGGCATTTTCACGCGCGAAAATTGTGAATACCGTCTTGCTAAAAGCCGGACATCAACATTTCTACAAAGAATTTTAGATTCATCCCTTCAGGAAAGAGATTTATCATACCCTGCGACATTCACCAGATCAATAGCAGCGCGTCCATGTTCACCAATTGCTTGTGATAGGTGAATGTTTCCATTCTCCTCGACCGCAAACTGGAGTTCGAGGCGCTGTAGATCGTTTGCTGTTTCTTCTACTGTAGGCTTGCCAACCTGGGCTATCAGTGGTAGGTTAACATATTCGACCTTGACTAGTCGGCGATGGAATCCTGCGTAAAGTGACACCGGTGCTAAAGCGTTGCTGATGCGGTAAGGTGGAGAGCTAATGCATGTGAGCTTCGTCAGCTTAGAGAACAGTCTACCTTTCCTTACCTTCCAAAAAATAGCCGTCTACCGTTGGGATGGCTCACGAGCAAATCCTTGAATCGGGAAGCTTCAAAGGATGAGCGCATCGATGGCTGTAATAAGTTGACATCTGTATCTGCAACGATGTTCCTTAACAGCAAATGACCAAACCTAAAGCAACACTTGTCAGCCCAGTCCCAAAAATCTGATTACCCTACGTTGCCTCTAAAGATATCTTGTCTGTGTTATCATCGACATTCAATGCCTTGCTCAGTATATCCTTCAGCTCTGCATAACCGACACTGCTAGGTGTATTCTCAGCGGATGCGCTACCATCATATGTTAGTTGAGGAAATTGAGTACATCGTAAAATGTCACCTTTGATTCTCCATCAATTGGAAACGTGATGGTGATGGTTCTTTGACAACATTCTCATTTTCCTGGTCCACCGTTCAGTATTCCCATGTTCCAATTTACACCCGCTCCATACCTCTTCTTTTTTCCGAGAGTTTAAGCAATTCACTCGACTCCAACCAACTTTTCTCGCAATGATTGGCATCGCTGGTTCATCATGCAAAGGTAACAAAACGTATGGATTTTCCCGGGGGGAATTGCTAGAAGTAGCATCGTTGATATCCTCCATGAAAACATATTCGGACGCCGCCAGCGGTCGTTTATCAGTAAAAGCGAGCTACTCCAAGTTGTTAACGTCAAACGAATACTGCATTACACCACACTTTACCTCCGTCATCGCTATATTCAGTAGACGTGTAGCATATTCTAGCGATGCCTCTGAACGAGCTGCAAGCGCAAACTATTGATCCAACATAAATTGTCGCGTTTGTCGAACATACCGGGCTCACCTTTCCATTTTCCAATGCAATAAATACACCAGAGGTCTTAGAAATATCCACCAACACACGTTTTACTTCTCTTTCCATAGAACTTTGAGACTGTCCTTCTTTTAATGCAGGTATATCTAGATGTCGATGGAAAAGTTGCAAATGGCTTTTAATGGCAATTTTAGCTCTTTCCACAGCCTCGCGCGTTCCCGTAACGGTATATCGATAATTGGCCACATTGATTGTGATGTTGACCTCATTCTGATCTTCAATAGCACGAAGTGTTGTACCATTATCACCAATAACAAAGAAGAGTTCCTCGCGTGACGCTTCGGCCTGGTATGAAACAGCGTTTAAACGCCTCTGCTTAATTTCAAACGTGAGTTGTTCACGGGTTTTGAGATTCCAGCATTCAGTCATGATCCTCTTAATGAGCTCCTCCTTTACACCATTTATCTTTGCGTCGCTCTTTCTAAGAAAAGAACGTAGCTGTGGGACGGTAAAGGATAAACGCAATGAACGAGCGATTTTGTCGTATTTCTCCGAGGCAACGATTTTGTTTCTCGGTTTGTGGCTAGCAATAGAATTGAACAAATCTGTTTCGGTGCTAGCAGGTGCAGGTGCCTCCAGGTTGGTTGTACGATTTACTGCGTTTTCTGACGGTGTTCCTGCCTGTTTCCGCAATGAACTCGAATGAATACGACATCGTGATGAAAGTCTTGGCAGTGAATTCAAGCACACGGTTTCCCTCAATGAGGTCCGAAGAAAGAGAATTCTAGGGGTCATGGCTGACAGGGGTTTGTTTCAACCACGAAGAGAAAAAGTTGTTTCCAGGAAGAGCAGTCCTGTTGAAAGAGAAAGAGAAACATTTCGGTAAATGAAAAATCGCCAGCATCGCACGGAAGTTTCCGGCAATTTTTTTTACCTGATGGTTTTAGCATATACATCCCCGGCTGGGCGTCTTTTGCAGGATCATTGGAATATATTAGAGGAGATGCCAAGACTTACTGACTGTATTACGAGTGCTGTTATTTTGGAGGTACCTCCAAAATAGGAAAGCACTGGAGGTACTTGGGGAAATACTGAATTTAGATACATACCCTTGCTGTTATTCTTCATATACGATATAAATCGTGAAGACTTTTATGTAGAAGTTTTGAAAATGCAGATCCTCTATATATATTGGAGACATTTGTGGCATATGTACCAATCTCGCTACTTATTGTCTGTGAAAGACCCTTTGGCGCCTTCCGCATATTTTTCGGGAATGGACTTTCCGCGCACAGTTTCTTCCATAGGTCAGGAAACGATTTCTTGGATGCGGTTCCTGAGGAAAGATAAGCGCCAAATATGTACTGCAGATGTTGGCGTGAAAAAAGGTGCTGGTAGGGATCTAGTCCTCCGGAGGTACGCTCCTCCATACCGTCAATATGCTGCTGTAGGTTAGGACTTGGCGGATACACCAGTAAGCATTTCTCTTCATCCGCAATATCATTGTTGCAAAACTCAAAGTTGTTTGGGAAGACGTTGCTTAAGGAGAACTTTTCGGAAGAATCTGTGTCACCAGGAATCTGAACGTATGCTAACATCATGGAATGGGCGATCATTGCTAAATCTAACATGATATCAGTCAGATCCTCGGCTCGAGAACGGATCAGTTTGAAGAAAGCCTTCTTCTCTCCTTCAGTTAGATCGGAACGAAGAGCTTTAGGAAGAGGAATGGAACAAGTTCGGATTTTCCCCTTGTTTTCTTTCTCATCCTGCTTGTTCTCATCATCCTGTTCCTTCTCGCTTTCATCATCCTGATCGAAGTTATCCGAATCAGACGTTTCTGTTTTTCCTATCGTTTCGAGTACGGCATCGTATATTTGGTTGAAATGTGAGGAAATGAACGCTTTCCATTCCTTTAACGGAATGAACCCTTTTCCTAAAGACTTCCGCATCGCCGTCGGATGAATCTCCCGGTTTAAACGGGACTCTAACATTGCTGTGCATGTTTTACAAATGACTCTTAGCCTCCTGTTGTCATTCTCGATTTCACGCCTGACTTGTTCTTTTGCTCCGTCGTTGATCTTCTCTTTTATCAGCCGCAATAATCGATTTTCGTAGTATTTTTCGATAGTCTCCGTGCAAGCGGCTCGGTCAATGGTCTCGATGACTGACTTGCGCTTCACGCCATGTCGGAGCACTGCTTTCGTAGGTGAGACCAATTTATCACTTTCCGTCTCAGGTCGTTTTGTTCGAACGATTGATTGATTGCTTGTATCCTCAAATTTTAACGCTAAAAATTTCTTGGCCCCAAAGTACGAACTAATATCACAAAAAATAGCAATCGTCTTCGTTCCGTCGCCAAATTTATTTGTAGCCGTTTGGCTTGAAAACATGTAGATCGTAAGGTTTATCTGCTTGGAGATAGTGTACAGCAGAAGTGTTGGTTCAATGATAGGAACAACTTCCTTCCCCAGGTTGAGTTTATACTTGTGGTTTGTGTTATCGTCCAACGCATTCAAAATCCTCGTCACTAGCAATGGCGGGCTGGCATCGACTGTGTGATATTCGGTTTCTGTAGGAGGTAACGACTTGGTGTACGTTGAGACTCTTAGATCGTGTTTATTTATTTTGTTCCTATTGATTTTATACTGGGAGCGGTGTTTTAGAATAATACAATTTGTACACCAATTGTCCAATGATTTAGATGACCTATCTTCTGTCTGGTTTCTCTTCTGTGAGGTGTGTATGTAAAGATCGTGTTGTATTTTGCTACGTAATACGACAGACTGTAATGCGATATTTCTTTTTTAATGTTTTTAATGCAATAGATGCATTTTCATTCGCAAGCGGTTTGTCAATTGTACAAGCATATGCCTCTTGGGCAGCCTGTCCGAGAAGAAGTTCACCTTCGGGCACACTAATATTAGACCATCGTGGATTAAAGGTCTTCCTCACCGTCAGCAAGAACACCATGCTCAAACAATTCTCTGTCGCTGAAAAGGAAGTTATCGACAATAATCTTGTCGTGAAACATGATAAGGAGGAAAGAGACTTTTTTCGCACCCTTCTACACTTTAAATAAAAAGCTTCCATTCGCGTATGTTTTATCAGTAATCTTTTGACCACAACGTCATACCCGATACTACTGAGCATCTTTTCGTCGCGTAATATATTGTATCATATGCCTCCATACCATAATTTATAGTATAACGGCACTATAATCATTAGTCATTAACCTCGTAGGCGAGAAATCAGGTAGATGATGATAAGATGGACATCAAATTATCCCGCATTATTGTACAGTGCCCTCTAGAAAAAAACCCAAAAACTCCGCTTTCGATTAAAAGTTGAGTACTTCAACTTATGCGAAAAGGTTATCTTCTTTTCACATACATGTAGAAAAAACCCTCAGCTTTCAAATGGTATAAAAATGAGGATATATTATGTGAAAAAAAGTTAAAAATGAGCATTACCAACGGGTACTACCTCCCTTGGCCTTCAACACTTCTTTAATACGTTCAGGCATGGAATCGATCAGTACGTTCCAGTTGTCTTTCTCCATTGCGCCGACAGCCAGTGCCAATGATTTTTAGCAAACTTCAATCTCTTCTGCATGTGTACAGCCGATAAAAAGGGCTTTTTCTTGGCGACCCTGCTGTTGATGCCATTTGCATGAAGTGCCTTGTGCACAGTGCACACCGAAACTTTAGTCGGCAAGGCGTTGGTGATTTCACTAAGCGTTGTGCGTCTGTTTGACTTTGTATAGTTAAAAAGGGCCCTTATATCCCTGTCATTGAGTTTCTTTGGTCTTCGAGAGCCTTTAGGTCTTTCGGCAGTGCTTCTTGTTTTGAAGTTACTCAAAGTCCTGTACACCGTATCTAGCTTGTGACCAGTATATTCTGCAATTTTCCTCGCTTTCCATCCCGCAGTGCTCAGGGAAACTATAGTTGAATAGAGTCTAAAGCCATTGTATGTGAAGTTTCAAGGTATGTTGTCACAGAAGAAAAGAAGAAAACATGTTCTCAATGCAGCCCTCATGTTTTTAGAAGTTTACGGACATTAAAAATTTTGGTTTTTTTTAGAGGGCATTGTACCTCAACATACGTGAAACCTCGGTAACTTTGATCTTGGTTAATTGCTGTTTCTTTAGAACAGCGCCTTTGCATAAATGAAGACAAACATTATTCACTTCAACCTACTTGCTGTTGCTATGTCTTTATATGTAACCAATGATCGTGTCCGCTTTGACAGATAGCATTCCAGCTGAGATATTCGATATAAACTGGTAACGACGTCAAGTATGTGAAACTGGAAAAGTAACAGGTAATGTTTTATTCAGGGCGAGAGAAAAGTAAATAAATACTCTCAGATTAGAACTACGGAATTAGAAGTGAGACGTTGTTGGATATAGTCAGTGTGGATACCACACCAGCTTATCCCAAACGCGCTCAATAGGATCCAAATCTGGACCTTGTGTCGGTCAGTCTGGCATAATAGGGACACTCATCCTATTTCCATTGCTTTTTTTCCTTACAATACACGAAGAGGCGTCATCTTCCTGAAAAATATAGTGCACAATATGGTTATTCCTCGAGAAAGGGAAAAGCTTCTCAAAACCTCCGTATGCTCGTCTTGGTTCCTGGTACATTTCACTCGCACAACAGACACCACTCCGCTACAAGAAAGCAACCCCAGAGCATGACCGATTTGGTGTATTAGGTCGTTGATCGAGTGTACTCGTCTCAAAGTTCTTCGTCACAATTTCGCGATACGCATTCCGGTCATCATGGTCTGAAGTACGGAATATGTGCACATGCAGCCAGATCACCTTTGACAATTATTCTTCAGTCCAGTTTAGATGATTCTTGGCCACTGAAATCGATTTCTTGCGTCTCTACTTTAACTTAGACTTACGAGCCGGACTAAACAAGTGAAAACCAAGCGCGTGAACAGATTTGCTAAAAGTACTCGAATGAAATGTTCATATAGCAATTGAAGAATGCCATGTGAGCGGTGATTACAGGGACACGCAGGCTTGGTGGATGCTGCGCTCGATATCGCTTCACGATCTTTCCGTCAACTTCTTTGATCTTCTTGTAGGAGGTTTTGATACCGCTTTACCGGTTTTCTTTATGTTATTTATATTGTTCTGGACTTATTAATCTCGCATATAGCATTTCTGCTTCTCACGTCGTATATTATGGAGCGTTCCTGTACGGAAATTTCAATATCCGGTGCTGCCGGGGTGTCGGTGTCGGTCCCTTGGTGATCATGGAAGGCAGTAGTGACGAAGAGGCTTGTATCAACTGCCTTTCACACAATTTCATCCCATGATGTCATATCCTTTAGAAGATCAAGGCGAAGGTCTATATTTCAGAAGGATGGGGCTAGCTGCCATGCCGGATCCTATGCGAAATGATGGAAGGACGGACAGCACCTTCAAGGCATGGAGTAGCCTGCTCAAAGCCCCGATCTGATCCCGATCGTGCATCTTTGGGATGTTCTCGAGCAACGCATTGAGAAGCGATGGGCCAGCATACTCAAGCGTGACCAGCCGGTAGTAGCTCTCATGGATGAGTGGGCCAAAATAGACCCTGACATCATCAACAAGCTTGTAGAAAGCATACCTAGAAGATGTCAGGCTGTGATTGATGCTAAAGGTGGCTTCACTCGCTACTAGATCTATTTAATATAGTTATTATTTACATGTCTGACTATCGTCTCACAAAGTTTGGCAATTTTATCTTGCTTAATGAATGAGTACTATAACCTTGAATATGACCATGTATATTCCTGAATTTGAGAAATTCCGGTGACACTTTCAGGGCGAGTGTATAAAGAGTGAGAGTAATAGGGAGCCTTTTTTTTTTTTTTTGTTAATTTCCAATTCCGCATACGGAGCTAATGTCAATAAAAAATCGAACAGTCTTCACACTCATAAGTGCAACACCTGTTCAGACTAGTTTTCATATGTACTTAAACGTAAAAGTTTAAATTATGTTAGCATCTCTGACTGTTTTCAAACCGTAGCAGAGATGCTATGAATAGCATATTTTCTTTAGCAAGTGATTGTATCTATACTTTAACTAGATCGTCTACCTGCAAGAAAAAGTAACTTAGGAAGGCTAGTAACACATATAGGCATACGGTGGTGCAAAATTCAGCCGTATGCCGGAGGAATATGTTGAGGCTATTCCCCGCACATTGTCACCCGATATAACCATAGCCGATGTCAACAAATCCCGAACAAGCCGAAAAGGCGCAAATTTTTAAATACAAGCATGAAAAAAAAACAGGAGACTTGCATAATCTTCGAACGATTCCGCAACCTTTTACGCCTGTTTTCTGTATAAACGGCATGCTGTTCTTTAGAAACTTAGGATCGGATCTCAATGGTGATTGCGGATGTGTTGTATCTATTTGGAATGCCGAACCTGCGCGCATTATACCGGCTTTTTTTTTCACATGAGATCCTCTAAATGGATGACAACCTGGGTAGCCTTCAAGAAGAACGCTCATGCTGCAAGGAACATGATCCAAATCATCTGATACATGTATGACAATAACAGTAGCCTACCTGCATGATTCTACGTACTTATCTTGGAAATCTGATGGGAGTGTTTTAGTGAAAGGATTATAGCGTGGTTCAAGGTGACAGAACGATCCAATATTCTATCTTAGCGTGAAAAGAAAAGGTAGTTTTTTCTTAAAAAGGATAAAATCGATAAAGCGATTTTCTGTTCGCTTCAGACGGTTTTCCAGGTTTGCATAAACGTAATGTTAGAGTCATGTAGAAGATAATTTTTCGAAAGAACCTTCTTTTACGAAGCATGTGTTTTTCCAAAAGAATAAGAGTGGTGAGTGTCAAAAGTGATACAGAAAAGAAAAGAAGATCTTCGGTTTCTGGAAGCAATTATTTTCTCAGCAACGGGAAAATGTTTCTACGATGTTACACAAAGCTATCGGATAAGGAAAAGTTTCCTTGCGGATGCTTTTTTAGCCTATCGTTACTCTCAATGTTTTGTTCTCCAGGGAACATAGGGTCTTCTTCATATTCCTTCGCCATTTAAAAACACAAAGATCGGCAATCTGACATTCTACGGAAATGGCATTAGTCAGGTTTTGCTAACGTCTTAAATCAAAAAACCAACTGTCATTTTAGTTCAATTACATTTTTTATTTGGCGGTGGAAACCATAAATTCTATCCAATAAGGCGCAAGTATTTCAATTGGACATCATGTCAAGGAAAGCGGGTTATGTACAGAAAAAAGGAAGTAGGGGTAAATGTTTGTTGTTGTCAGCTACATGACGGTTGAGGGCATAAGTTGTTTAAATTCGTCAAAATCGATAAACCCGTCTCTGTTAATGTCAGCTTCGTTCATCATGTCCCTGATCTCCTGAGCACTTGGCCGTTCACCCAACCGAATGAGGACTTCTTCTAATTCGTCTTTACTAATTAAACCATCGTTGTTCTTGTCAAATGCCAGGAAACATGCGGTCAGCTCGTCTTGTTCATGAACACTGCTTCGCTTGCTTATAATTCTTGACTTTGGTTTCTCACTAAATATTTCTTCTTCCGGTTCTGCCCAGGATGATGGAGGATTCAGGTACCATCCAACCATGGCTGCAACGAATTCGTTGAAATCGATCATGTTATCACCGTTGCAATCGACCGAGCGGATAATCGACTGGATTTGTTTTGGGTCAGAAGCGATGCACAGACTCTGTAGGACTCTTGCAAATTCTGTCACGGCGATCCCTGCTTTTGCACCTCCGTAAATGCGAAATGCTATCGATGGATGCATCAGTGATTTCGTGTTTTTTTTAAGTTGAGTGTACCTTCACGAAGTGTTTCCAGTTCTTCAAAAGTTAACTTGGATGATGTGGTGTTCATCTGATAGTATGTTGTAAGTGATGAAGAAAAAGTTCAGGAACCTTGTGGACTTATATATCTTTCTGACAAGTCGGAGACAAAATTTTCGAAAGTTTCCAAGGAGAACATTTCATCGTGCCAAAAAGGTTACGGGGGGACAAAACCTGCTCAGTGCGTGTTCCAGCCACAACAGTCATGTTGTTTTACTTTTATGGTGTTTAGTGCTTATGTGTACAAAAGAATTGGCGAAGGGAAAATCTATGATGATTATGAGGGCAGTCTTTAGAGGAATTAGGGAGTGTTGTATTGGTATCATGATGTGATTGATGTCTTGGACGAACGCCCATCATTTTAGCAAATTCGTCAAAATTAACAACGCCATCGTTGTTTTCGTCCACATCTTTGATCATCTGTTCCGCTTCTTCTTCCGTAATACGATCACCCAGCTGTTGCATCATCAAACGTAGCTCCTGAGCATTGATTGCTCCATCCCCATCACGGTCGAATGCATCGAAAGCTTCTTTAAGTTCCTGCTCTTTAGCCGTATTTCGTATCGGAGCCGACAGGGTTGGGCGCATCAGTTTGGCAAATTCTTCGAAAGAAAGATTGCCTTGTGTATCAGTTTGTACGTCACTTAGCTATAAAAGACATCAGATAAATGGATCATTCAACCTGTCTTACCATTGCCGGAACATTTGTCGCACTCATGCCTGTCGACTGAAGCATTTGCTCGAGCTCGGTGTGTGATATTTTGCCATCATGATTCTTATCGAAGCTGTTGAACATATCCTGCAGCTCTAGCTTTTTCTTCGTGCTTAGGAAATGCAAGCCAAGACTTGAACGCTTCGAACTCATGATAAAGAAAAGAAAGAAAAGGAGGAAAGAGAAGGTTCCCGTTGAAGCCACAGTCTTCTAACTCAGCTTAAGTAGTTGCGCACGCGTGTCACCTGGTCATTCAGGATCCTCCCATTTTCGCGCCACACTAAATTTAGAATCATGTTTTTGAAACCCCTAATGCTTTAAAAGGCAAACACCGTAAACTTGAAGTGTGAGATGTCAGGCTTCATATATGTCCTTCCTACGTAATTTGTAGATGATCTGTCTCCGGATAAGGTAAAATAAGCACATGCCTAGTTTAGGTATAGTACAATCATTAGCAATACTGAAGCCGCTATAGAAGCCAAGGGCGGAGTAGCAAGCAATATGCAGTATTGTTCTGAAGTCGAATAAAGAAGAAGTCGGATAGGGATGAGTAGCCAAATAAAAAAAAAACGAGTTTCAAAGAATATGGACGATCATAAATAGACATTCCAGATCTTTGAAATGTGAGGATTGTGTGCATACACAAAGATGATCAAGTTCGTACAATGATTCGGCATCTTTTTCTGCGCAGAATGCTTGATATGATACACTTTACTTCCGCAGAAAAAGCTTTGAAGGCTGTGGCCATTCCTATGTACGCCAAAGCAATTTCTAGTAAAATATTTAGGATCCATGCATGAGGAGAAAACACTATTCATTTGCTTTGGCCTCATCTTAGTAAAACTAAAGAAAAAATTCAACCACATCGAGAGAGAAGAATTCAAGAGTATAATGAAAGCCATTTTTATGGGTTTTACTAGTATTGCAGCGATAAAGCGTGAATTACTACAAATCCTGACCGTCTTTTGCTTCTTAAGGTCATCGATCGGGATAGATCACTCGTAAAATTATTTAGTTTAGGATTGCGTATGCTTTTGTCGTAGTAAAGCTGATATTATCCTAGACGATGACAAGGATGTATAAAAAGTAAAGATTAGGGGTCAGCGATAATTACCACAAGGCCGTCGTCACAAAAGCTCCGGATATGAGACGGATAGCTGGCTTTATTAAAGTTTAGAAAATGACTATGGAACATGTTCATACATATTTTCTTTATATTACACTGATTAATGTTAGAACAAATGCTAAAAAAAAAAAAAAAGAGAAGAAGAAAAACACGTGTGAAACATCTTTCACAGCCTGGTCATAGGAATCAATGGCAGTCAAGGATAGTTGCCAAACATTGTGAATACTTTGTCATGTCAAAGTTTGCCGTTATGGCAAAGAACACTATTTTATGATCCAGCATAAAAATTGATTCGGTAAGCCATGCATACTACGGTTGGAACACGAACTGTAGGAGGTATAATCTTAGTTGTCCCTATACAAAATCCAGATATGCAATATTGTCTGGTTAGCAGGAAACAATGCGTACACTGCGAACATGTGGAAAGATTGGTTGACCGAGAGGTCATTGGTACCGCATTTTTGACGAACCCTGTCGCACCTAGCATGAAATTATTCTTCTTAGAATCAATTGGCTAATCAGTTACATGAAATTTTAGCAGTGATAGCGCATCGGTTTGGCAATGACGAACGTGGTTTTTTTTTGAAACTGATCCAATGAATCATCATTTTAGGTAAAGTATGTTTCAGATCATCTGGTATAAAGCCGGTTTTTAAGCAGTTGGTTTCCCGCCATTCTTCTTTAAGCAATGAGTGATTCACACAAGACAGACGCCGTTAATATCACTGTTAAGCTTTCGAATGAGGATATGGCCTGCAGAGTTGAGCAGCATTCGGAGGACTCTCCGGTAACTACAACGACAAGGCCAAAACTTAATGCAATGTACGAACATGTTGTCGGAGTGGCTCCAGATGATCCCTCACGATTTTACAGACATACTGATTACTGCGTTTGTAAGTGTATAAGAAAAAAAAAGCCATGAAGATTTAATACGTCAATGACAGGCGCTGGATCTGGGATGGGCTGCGACTGCGGTAAAGTCTGTCGATGCTGAAAGAGCCGTAATAAGGCGAACCACAAACTCTCACCCCGGGAACTCCTCGCGTTCCCACCCCACACACAAAAAAAAAAAAAAAAAAGGTTTTGGATCGCTGTACAATGGCATATGACGTTTTTGATTGCTATTGAATATGTTTCAGGGATACCCAATAAACAGTACTTCTGATTGATCTTGTGATATTTGACCTTTTTCGAAAGTGTTGTCGCGCATTTTGTGAAATTTTACAATACGACGTATATACAGAAGCTTCCAAATCTGAAAACGGTGTCAGATCTCGATCGCAACCATGGCGCATTGTCCTGCACCTGAGAGCCATGAAGTTTCACCCCTGGTAGAGCACGTGCATTCCTTATCGTTACTGCTTGACTATTGTCTAGCGATGATTTTTTACACTGCTCTATAATAAATTTTGCGTTTACGGAGAGCCATCCTTGCGATAATGAAGAATTGAATCTGCGATTATTAATGCATAGATTAGCAGTAATTATGTATTTTCAGCGCACAGTAATTTGCATTGTGAAGAACTAATTTCATGCATACAGCGATTGAATAAATATTTTTACGACCACAAAATCTGGCATAATCAGGGTTAGACAGAAGATGTTTGCCCAATTATTGCGAACACTTGTCAAACGAAAAATTGCAATCCTCGGATTTTTTTTTCATATTAGTGGAATTACAAAATGGTACTCTTATGAACTTAGTTCCCGGCAGCCTAACATTGCGTAAAACTTTTAATAGCAGCTAGCACACCCGACATCCTCGGAAGAATGTTTATTTAATCTCCGAAGATTACTTCTTCCTAAACGTAGGTATGATATCCAGCACTATTTCTAAAATAACACATATGGTTGGTTTTTGTCGTATAATGTACTAAGGTTGTGTTAATAGGAAGCATCTTATGTACTTTGTCAGTGTGACAGGGAGGCATTTACACCCAAGACGAGTCAGGATAGAGAGGAAACAAGAGTGATCTTGTATGTAATCCATGGTAGTGTTTACTTGAACATGGTAATAGAAAAAATAACCATATCTTTCCATGTAAATAATTACCACATTCATCGAAAGTGGTACCATTGTACTTATAAATTCACCACTTATAGCAAAATTCTGGCGTTGCACTAACGTAAAAGAAAAAGAACTTTCCAGTACAACTAGTGTAGCATTCTATACATTCCCTCAACCACATACAGGGTGCCTATCAATAGCTAGCAAAGTCATCACTTATCACACCGATCCTTCAAATAGATGGCGGAGCAAAACAAAAGGTTTGCTTGCTGCTAATTTTTTATTTTCTGAAATGGGACAAGTCCAAACATTTACTTTCTTTGCTTAACGGCAAGGAAGTCAGTGAACTCCTGGTAGGGAGCCTTGAGGAACTCGGTCTCGGTCCACAAGTCTATTGATTACCAATAATCAGTAAAAAGAAAACATAGCCACTCTATTTATCTTACCAGGGGTCAAGAAACCATAGGTGTTACCAATGGCAGCAAAAGTAGCCTTGACAAAGTTACCCAAGGTGCGGGTGGAACCACGCGAGGAGGTGTAACAGTCACTGATACCAGCCAACTGCAAGACCTTCTTAGAAGTGGGGGCAGCAACAAGGCCAGTACCACGGGGAGCAGGCACAAGACGGCAGAGGGTAGAACCACACTTGCCGGTGACCTTGCAAGGCACGGTGTGGGGTTCACCAAGAGCAGAGCCCCAATAGCCGCGGCGAACAGGAATGATCGACAACTTAGCAAGGATGATGGCACCACGGATGGCGGTAGCCACTTCCTTGGAGCACTTGACACCCAAACCAACGTGTCCATCAAAGTCACCAATGACAACGAAAGCCTTGAAACGGGTACGCTGACCGGCACGGGTCTGCTTCTGAACAGGCATGATCTTCATCACTTCATCCTTAAGCTTGGGCAAGAAGTAGTCGACAATCTGGTACTCCTTAACGGGAAGCGAAAACAAGTAGATCTCTTCGATGCTCTTGATCTTGCCAGCCTTGACAAGACGACCAAGCTTGGTCATGGGAACCCTATTGGAATGTCAACGACGGGCTCTCATTTTCGCTTTTGCCATGGTCTCTCTAGGCAATTGTCTCTTTCGCTTTACCATTCGTTCTTTTCTTCGCCACGACGTCCACGGCCACCACGGCCACGTCCACCGCGTCCACCGCGTCCACGTCCAAATCCACCACGTCCTAACAAGCCATGCGTTGAGAAATCGTCATTCGCGAAGTTGATGTAACGGACTTACTATCGGCCGGTGCAGAGTCAGCCATTTGCTGATGAGGAGAGTCATAATGAGTTCAGATAAATCCATCCATCCGTTGGCTGAAGGATGCTTACATACAAAGTATTGAATAAAAGGAATTCAAGAGGGGGGAACAAGCATGGTGCACACGATCAATGAACACAAATACTGTTCGACATCGGAATGACAGTCTCGGGCCTAATAAATTCCGGCCCGCACTTCGGGGAACTCTATCATATGTCGCACAGCATTGATGCACAACTTTCACAGACATTATCGAGAATGAGAAGAGTTTTACTGTTGAAGAAGTCCAGCTATACTTCCTGTGCGAAAACTATGATTGTTGCGTGAAATATAAACAATGTGGTATGAAGTGAAATACGTATGACTTATGCTACATTAGACAATTCATGCTATCTTCGTAGAAGAATGGGTGAAGCATGGCCTATCCCGTTGACAATGAGTTTTGATACTTTTCATATAATGTATCTTACCATTTTTGCGCTAACACGGCGACGGGGATCATATACAAGCATAGACTAGGTTCGGCCGATTAACTACGAATTCACATATTCTCCTTTCGACTTTTACCTGGAGAAGGTCCAATCCGTAGTGTTCAAGTCTTATCGCACCTGGCGTCTCTTGTAACATTTGATTCATTGTTTTTGTTTTCCACGCTGAAAAATGATTATGAGTTTATGTGTATATCCAGTCTATAACGAACGTACGAGGGAAGACTGGGTTGAAGTCCGGTAGATTCGATACACCTGGCCATTGCTCTTCGCTGGGCGTTCCTAAAATCCTGTAGGGTGGTTGAATAAGAAATTATCCATAGGTTGCATTCTTACTGAAATATACGGAATAGTTGGTCAATTTGTGAATCGCCTGAGTTAGGTGGTAATAAAAGTTAAGCCACAGCAGCAGTAATCAATTGCCTTAACCTGTACCTGGAAACAGTGGTTTCAACGTAAGCATTTCAGCGAAAATACAGCCAACACTCCACATATCCACAGCGGTGGAATAGTGTTCACTTCCTAATAAAATCTCGGGTGCCCTGTACCATAGAGTGATGACCTGTACTTTGATCAGCAAAAGGTCATTAACAGTAGAACAGTTCGATATCTACTCTGTGTGTATATGTCCGCATCGGTACGCCAAATATTCGGGAAAGGCCAAGATCAGCAATTGTTAGTCTGCCATGCTTATCGATTAGTAAATTTTGTGGCTTCAGATCTCGATGAAGAATTCGATGACTGTGGCAGTAATAAAGACCATTAAGCAATTGGTATAGAAAACTCTTCGGTGCACATGATAAGTTTCTATAGCAACCACATGATATAACTTCATTTTACCTTTACGTGGGGAAATGTCATGCCTTCTCTTCCTACTTTTTCTATGTATCGTCCCAAGTCCTGCAAGAAAAAGTTTGTAAGTTTAAGGCTGTGTATAACCGTCTTAAGTCTACGTACTACTTCTGCGAAATCAAATACAAGGTATATAGTGGTATCCTTTTGAATGAGGTCAATTAGCCTGTCATCAACAAAAAAGATTATCGTTAATTGGATCAATACGAGAGAGACATGCCAACATTACCTAACGACATTTTGATGGTTGACCTCTTTTAATAATGCCACCTCTCGAAGAGCTGTAGTAGGTACACCAAAGGCCATGTTCAAACGAACTTTCTTTAATGCAACGAGCTTATTGGTAACTTGTTGTTGTGCCTTGAATACGACACCGTATGTGCCTTCTCCTATTTTGGACAACTTGACATAACCTGGAAGTTGAAGGTCCTCCTGAATGCTTCCATTTTCTGATTTCTTTGTTGAAATGCCGTGGTCATGGGAAGAGGGAGAGGCGACTTTTTCGACCATAAGGAGCACTCACAGAAAGAAAGTCCAAGAGGCGCGTTTTCTTTTTTCTCTCTGTGCAAAGTGAAGCAAAGCAGCGAAATCGGTGCGTGACGTCTTTTGTCGTTGGAACCTGAAAAAGATTGCCGTGAAAAGAGAAAAAATTATAATACAAAAGCGACAATTTCGAGTGAAGAAATGCGACAAAAAATATCGGAAATACTGAGCACGCCTGAATATAAAAAAAAAGGTGCTGGCCACAAATAAAGCATTAACGGTTTTCCCTACAAGACACCAGACCCATAAATTTCTGTAATAGCCTTCGTACAGCAAACACATCAGAATTCAATGCTTACCATATCAAACGGGTGACGAGAGAGCAATTCCTTACTGCCGAACTGTCCTGGACAGTGCTGCCGGGCGGGATGTTAATTGGCATCCAGATTCGATGTAGCAAACTAAGACATCGCGAATGTTCCGTCCGGCGTTAGCATCTCTATCCCAAAACTAGCCAAACAGTTAATTAAATTATCAAGTCAATAAGTACAACTTACTAGAGATATATCGGTTCCTCGTCTGCCATATGCGCATTGAGGACACAGTCGAATGGGGGAGACAATGTTTCTATAATTGTTGCGAACTATCCTTGTGTCAAAGGTAAATGTACGTATGGTGCACTAAACCACACCATGGCGCGGTGAGCCGTGTCATTCAGACGTCCTCTTCGGGCTATTTCAAGTTTCACCACCAATGGCCCCCTTCCCATTCAGATAACTAAGGAAGATAGTCAAGTTCTCCAGAATGTCCAAAAATTACATGGATCCTGTGTACCCGCATGCCACATACTGTCTCTGAAAGATTTTTTCTGAGCCATATGCATGCTTCTTATTTAAAGCTGTTTATATCATCAGATGCCAACGATTATTCTGAACAATTTTGTTTATTCATAACACTAGGATCACAGAGACATTCTGTGGTTGTTTGTCATCGTTGGAATTGGGATATAATCTTTTATATACAAAACTGCTGAATATCCACCATGGCCAAAAATGCTAAATGCATGCTGAGTATAACAGCATTAAGTTTATGTTGTCGACATCAGGTAGAAATCTGGAAATTGACCTTTTTTGGTTACAGATCTTGTTTATTTTGATATAATGTCTGGAAAGGAAGAAACTGGCCAATAGAAAGCAGCTAACTAGGCAACAAATGTCACATGCAGGGTTGTGTAAATCTTGCAAGAAACACATACTCGACAGCGCGAATTGTTTACAAAACAAGTATATCTCAATCGCATGAGATTTTTGTACTCTGTTCTATGCGGCATACTCTAGCTTCGATCACGAAACATTGTAGTTGAATAGAATAGACTAGGTTCACCAGAGTTGACATATACTGTTGGATACGAAATAGGAGCATCTGTTAAAAAGAGAAACGTTTTATTTCTATGTAGTGGATGCAATTTGCTTTTTCAAAATGGAGAAAAACCTTATAGTGAACAATGAAATGCGTTTGGATAATGCTTAGGATCTTAGTGTGTGGGCGAACACCCTTATGTCGCTCACGTTGATTCGATGTTCAAAAACAAAGTTAGTGGGTGACTTTGTTGCGCAACTCCTTAGAAAATGCTGTCATTCAAAAGATGCACCAGTTCACCACATTTTCAATAATAATTCGTAAAAATATATCACAGAAAGAAAAAAAACTCATGAAGAAATAGACTATAATACGATATATAAAAGCCAAACAGGTTAAACTTGGAAAATCGCCATTTTTACCTCACTCTTGACAAAATCTTTTTTTTCCCGAAAAATAATACTATCCTATAAAATATAACGAGGGGAATAAGGATATGTTAATCGCTTTCTTTTCAAATGAATGCTTATTGAGAAAAATGAGAAAAATGAGAAAAAATAATCTTTTGGCTGTTGGGCATCCTTAGGTTCTACTTAATCCCTACGAATGCCTGCACTATTTTGCTAAGTGACATGCGTAGCAACAGACTCAGAGTTATGTTGGTAAGTTGTATTACGTAAATATTCCACGTGAGAACTAACGGTTTCAAGTGCGTACACTTCCTCATCAACGATATGCTATCCTTGATGCATACGACTTCTATTTTTGTCAACTTGTGACTTCGAGATTGGCTCAAAGCGACATTGATTTTGAGGAAGAGTGTATAACTGCATATATCCGTTTTCTTGATTTTCTACTATTTGGATTAACATAACAGTCCACAGCAGTGGAGATAATTTTTAGATCTAAGAGTATGCTTTGGATAAATAGGGTTAAAGCGGCTATAGTTGCTGCCGTTGGTTTCTGCTTATTTTCAACATATCAACATTAAACCTGAATGAGCGACTTTGTAATTAATCCAACATATAATCTGTCGAGCTCGCACATTTTTGCTTTATTGCACAAGTCCTTCTTAAGTTACCCTCTTCGGGTCCATTTGCCTCGTTCATAGGTAGGCTAGCTTGATTCAAATTCATTTCCCTTTGCTGGGAAACTTTTTTTAGGTCTTAGAGGATTTCTGCAAATAAACCTATCACTTCAGTTTTGAGCACCAAGTGATATATGACAAGCTGCTATAATTGCTAGTTTGATGTTCACGGAAATCCATAGCATCACGCTGCATGACTTGAAGAGTAATAGAGGAACGGAAGGACCGATAGCTTGGAGGTCAAACCATATCCGGACACGGAGGGGAAGCTACGGCTATTAGGCAAGAGAAATTGAAGCACAACCAAGTTTTCACTAAGGGGGAAATAAATATACTCCTTAGCAGATCATATTTTACCTACATGAGCTTGGTTTTCTTGCAAAGGTAAAATTCATTAGAGCAGGGTAAAATCTATTTCACGCTTAGAAATGAAATAAAATGTTACTGCCTTCTAATTACCTCAAAGTTGTTCCATTACTAGCATGGGTGGAGCTGATGAGAAGGACTTTTTTCGTCTGGTGTATAGGACCCCACTCACCTCTTACTATATAGAAGCTGTTTCACTTGTCTGCATCCATAGACCGAACGAATGTACATCTTAGGGTGGCACTTACAGGATACAGACATACGCCATTCACTAGACGACTCCTAAGATAATTTCAGATGTATGTACCGCTAGCCAAACAACAACACCAAACCAATCGACAGGACATGCAATATGAATGTAATAGGACTTTTCTACTAAACTATTCACTCTCTTTCCAGTTAATATACCGAGTTATATTCTCGCTGTATTTGCGTTTCCCATTGAGCTCAATAAGGAATAACTCACTACTTCGGTGGATTTTCGCCCATGTTAGAAATTACCTTCTCTTGCCAAACATTCTCTGAAGAGATATTGTTATCATCGCTCTTTTGATATTTAACCATTTTGCTAAGACATGATATAAACGGTCATACCTGCTTTGATCAAATGTTTACATAATTAAAAGCATCGCATATCATGCTTAATACTTTGATTTCGCGCCCGGAAGGTTGATTTGGCACACCTCAATTATACAGTTCGACAACCTTTTATATTTCTTCCATGTCTATGTGTTTTCCAGACGATTTAGCCATACATTGGATCGATCAAGGTAATCAACGCGTTGAATAAAAAATGAATGGAGTTGCAAATCTGACGTTCTATTAATTGTTCACTAATCATACGCAATAAAAAGTACTAGCGTGGAAAGCAGGTGGAAAATCCCATAGTCTTTACTTGTTTATCAAATATCATGTGCAAAACACCGTTGGGATTTGTTCTACGATTAACTCTACCAAATATGTAGATAGATACATATACAATATATACGATGGTACTGCTGTAGTAATCTATCAAGATGAAGAACATCGGCACATAGACGAGATCAAAGGAGGTAACGGCTATGGACACTTAGCATCTGTTTCTCATCGGCCCCGTTTAGGTTAGTACTGAATGTTTGTGCTCTATTTACCTTATGAAGATAGCTAGAATTTCTTTTTCTAAAAGTAATGTTGCATATCGCAAAGCTCTATAATATATCACATATGCAAAAATGATCTCTGGTTACGACATTAAATACGCGCACCTGGTTCCTGTACCATCCTGGTAAGTGTTTTAGCCAACAACGCGGAACCAAAAAGTTCTAGACATCTACAAACAAACGGAGGAAAAAGTAATATCCAAGTATGGTTGCCGATTTATGGAAACAAAAGATAATTCCTTTGTCTATGGTACTGTGGTCATCTTGTGTGAAACCCAGGTTCAGCCCAATCAAGGTGGTTTACAAAACAGTCGCACAAACAAACCCGAGTTTCGCGGATCAGTGTGTAAAAGCGCATTGGCTGATTTTGGCAAAAAGCGTGGGTTCAGGTCCCCAAATGATCTACTGAAAGAAAAGCTTATTAATCGTACAAATGCGTATCATGACAAGGAAACAGAAACCCCTGCATGACCATAAGATCGGATCACATCATAAACACGAGCAGTTTACAAAATAGTTGTTTATAGTGCAAGTACTATGGTATAGATTATGCCGGTATATACAAAATCGATATAGAAGGGTGAGGATGAACAAAATTGAATAATTTAGATCTTGACAAAGACTTTGCCACGGCTGCATATAAAACGCAGAACAAGAAGGACAAGCGCTGATGCCACAGTTGGCGCGCCGGTACATTGAATGGCCGCCGTCCAGCCATATCGCCGTTGCAATTCACCAACGATGGGGGTACCTAACAAAGTTCCAATGGTGGTTGATAGGTAACACATGCCTAGGCCACTTTGAACATTAGAAAGACCGACGATATCAGCTACAACAACAGGAAAGAGCCTAAAATTTTAATTTAGTCTATAATTCAACATGTAAATCAAATGAAAAAAGAAGAAAGCTTACGAGACAAACCCTCCTCCCGTGAGGCCATAAAGAACAGCATATGCAGTATAGACTTGATATGTATAGGAAAATTCCCAGAGCACCATGGTGAAAATGCCTTTTTTTTTTGTTTAAATAGTCAAACATTAAAGCTTGAACTCATACCTGCTAAAAAGGTGGCAATGAACATGGTGTTCAAACGTCCAACGTGATCAGCAAAAAATCCAAGGGTGATACGGCACAATGCGTTCATTGCTGACATAATGGAGACAAGAATGGCTGCGGATGATTCACTCATACCAATAGCAGGGCCATAAGTGGGAGCCAGGAAGAACGGTCCAATATATCCAAAGGGAACGATGAAGCCGAAAAGAAGCAGAATCGCAAACCGTTTGTCAATAAGAGAAATATCAATAATAGAGCGCAGGACACCATTTTTGGGAGGAGGAGGCCTCCACCGTGACATAGCTAATGCCGTCGCGATAGCTAAAATTCCGAAACCCATACCACCAATGGCTCTCAAGGCGTTGCGATAACCAATAGTCGATATCAACTTTTGTGACATTGGAGAGAGAGCTAGTCCACCGATGCCAGAGCCACTGACAGCTATGCCTGTGGCCAGGGCACGGTTGTGAACAAACCACTGTGAAGGCAAGGCAATAGATGGGGCAAACACGAATGTGCCACCGATACCAAACAGAATACCTTGCGAAAGATATATATGCCACAGCTCAGTTGCGAAACTGGCAAGGATCAGTCCCAAAGGTGCCAAAACGGCGCCAATAGCCATGGTTCCTCGAAAACCAATACGTTGGATCACAGGTGTTATGAATGCACCACAAGACAAAAGGCAAGCTGAGGCAGATGTGCCTACGAATGCTATACGAAACGCATCCGTCTGGCCTTTGTAAACGTCTGTGATATACAGACGTTGAAAGTTTCCCCAGGAGAAAACGGTACCAAAGATGAAGAAGTTAACCATAAAGGTCGAGACAACAACAGCCCAACCAGGATTGCGAATTCCTTCAGTCCCGTACGGTTCAAATCCTGGCGGTAGCGGTTTGTCTTGTATCGTTTTATCTTCTTCCAAGCAGTTTTCTATGTCGGTTTTATTACATTGCGTGCGATTACTGGATGTTCGTGTGAGGGTATAAGCAACCTCGTTTAGGGACACCAATGCTGGGAAGGGAGAGGTATCAAGGACATGTGGATAGATGACTTCCGCTGTCGCTGTAGCTTCTGTTTTTTCGTTAATCTCGGGTGTAAGCGTTGTGCGGGATCGATTATCCGTGGAAGGCATGGTAAAAGAGTGAAAAAAGAGAACCGCTGAACTCGGTGCCGTCATTTATAGGCGGTGGATTGACAAATGAACACCAGCTGGTACAGGGTGTGGCGACACCAGATACTTGGTTTTCCTGATCCGCCAATTCGGACTTCCGCAGAAAAGCAGAATCGTTTTAAGATACGATGCAAAATTGCCTATCAGCACTTTGCTATGCTTTTCCACATCTTCACGACTTTGTCTTTGTAGTGTATGTACTACTAATGCGTTTATTCTCCACTATAAGTGAAAGTTGGCATGGTGTCACACGTTTCAACCTGAGATGTTTAGCCGGCAGAATAGATGAGCCTTAATGTGGGGCTTGGTCCTTATTATGGGGTCAGGTAATGGATCAGCTATCGGTATAGCTCCTATTTGTGGTTGTATAAACTATTTCTAATAAAGTTCGGTATTAACCACGTTTAATGGTCTACCATAGGTCATTGATAAATTATCAAATCCTGCATGATTGCCCAGGCGTGCTAATGTAAACGATTTCCCGGGATTTAATTACTCCGGTTACCCGGAAAATTGATTAAATTATTTGGCGGCATAGCCAATTCAAATCGTCTATTCTGGTTAGTCGGAATTGCTGATGTGATCTCAAGCAATATACTAGTTTGAACCGTAGTGACTCATGGTGATCTGGCCATCGGTCCAGTACAAAAGAACAGCTTTCATTCCATTTTTTTTCTTAGTAATCAAAACAGATACTTTAGGCAGAAGTGAAGACATTTGGATCAGAGTATTATATTTGTAGCCGATATCCTCACAGAAAGAACTATTGCTGATCTTAAGTCAGCCATTAATAGGATTGAAATTAAAAATATGTGTCTTTTGTAAAATTCTGGTCTTACTCCTGCCTTATTTCCAAATTATTCAAACGATCCCGTGAGTTCTACAATGATGTTCCCGTAATGTAGTTATCTCTTTAAATGCACAATGACACTGAGAGGTTACATAAACGCAAAACCACAATCGTGCTTTTGATTGTAGTGTCATTACTAATCTCGGCAAGAAATATGAAGACAGTTATAAAGGAACCAATACGTGAAACTTTTTTTTATTAGGGGTTAGCGTGATAAGTATGTTTCACTGTAACCAATTCCTGAATCCAGGCGTACTACTGTCAAGCTTTTTTGCACTGTCCTTTAATTTGAGGATTAGCCGTTGGATTAAGTTACGTCTTTGCATAATGCCAAGAATTCTTTAATTATCCTTTAACCCAGGTATTCTCGGAATTCTTTTTTCACCCCACACGGCGCACAGACTATGTGGACAACCTGTAGCCCAGGGCAAGTCAGAATGATAGATATATGTTTGATAAACTAGTAATTGTAGACGTAACAGTTACGCATAAGAAAAATTTGAAGTGAGTGGATCGTAACAAAAGCTGTTCGGTATAACAGCATAACTTAGGTTTGAAAGGATACACTATGATTAATGAGCAAAGTACAACTGGCAGAGAACCTGTAATGACACGCGCACTGATGATGGGCATACTCGTATTACCTGTATGCTTGAAAAGGGGTCACCGGAGACTTAGTACTATCTAATACATCGGTAAATATCTTGAAGAAAACAAGAAATGGCTACTATTATATGGTTAAAATGATACGGTATAGACTGCAGCAGCAGCCTTTCCCTGACTTACCAGGGTGGACTTCTCGAGAAATACCGAAAAAGATACACATTTTTCTTAACTTGTGCACAACGGGTAAATCGCCTTGTAGCATACGTTGAATGCTCTTACAATCGCAATTGCGGTTGTCAATTTTTCAAGGGATCCTGTTTTAGAATGACAAATCCCCAAAGTCTCAGGATTCAAGAACATTCTCTTGACGTATTAATCTCATGTTTCTATTTTTAATACGAACCTATGAAACCAGAGTCACCTATATTTCTAGCAAGGAAGTAGGTTTAAAGTATGGGTTTGGCCGAAAATTCGTGTTCGGATATGACATCCGATGTCTCCCCCAACAACTTGGAAAATACCTTGCAGAAATTCTGTGTTCTAGGACCTTCAAGATGAGCTTGTTGATTGGTAGTATTATTATTTGTTGCTCTCAATAATTCAACAGATACATCTACAACAATACAAGGAGGGTTGAGTTATTCACCATTTAAGAGGACTTTTAGCGCCGGCTAAAGCAAGTTTCCTCTAACGAGTGGTTTCTGCTATATCGCTGTGGTTAAAGTTTTTGCTTTATTGTACGTCTATGAACACACTATCATTTTTACACATCCGCTCTACCCAGATTAAAAGAAAGAAAGAATACAAAAAAAAATCCTTACGGCTAAAAGGGAAAAATAGAGTGGGTAGACATAACAGGAAGCAATTAGGGTAAGAGAGACGGGAAAGAGAGGTAATACGCTCGCGAACTGAATGTAGTAGCTATGGATTTATCAAGCCTGAGAGTAGCAAGTGATTCAGTTGGGTCAATGGTTCTGATAGCAACGATGTCAACCAGAGAACGAAAGTGCTGGGGTTAGTCGAGTTGTTTGTGTACGTTACTATGGGAAACATGCAACAACTGCGGGGAGAAATAGACAACGGTACTGGTACAAAATTTGTTTTACGATATTGGGATATAGTGGGTATGTAAAAGATTACGCATTTTCGTAAGAATCTCTATTGACTACGCATGCAGGATCATTCGCGTGTCCTTATCTATACCTCCAGTTGGTGGTCTCCGTCCCAAACCATCTCGGTCGTAATTATACCCCGTATCACATCCAAGTAATATATAGGCTATTCATACAAAGATCTGCTTACGAAGTTCTGTTTACACTTTTAGCAGGGCTAACCAGACGTTATGTGCTCTAAATCATGTGCAGAGGCTACATAAAAATGGTCTACTCTGAGTCGAGGATATTTTCTGCCATCTCTACCAAAATGGTGCAAAAAAAAGTATCAAATGAGCAGGGGTACCGTTCAGGGTAGGTAACATTGCATTCAAGTGCATTGCGTTCAAAGGTATGGAGGTACTGCTCAGATAGGTTTTGCCTTTGCAAACGACGCAAAATTATGCTAATTCTGTTGCCCTTCATGATTAAAGAAGTTATTTAGAGATTTGTAGAACAAAGGTCAATGAACAGGAGTATATGGTATTCATTTGCTAGTGAGGTTCTGATAAATGGGTTTATCGTCAATATTGGAAGTATTATCTGCGAAGACTAAAGAAAAAATGACCCGTCATGAGGTGCGTGGACTGCAACCTGGGAGACAGCTGCAAAGAAAAAAGCCACGGGTAATGCTTTCCAAAGAGTACTTTCAGCTTATTTTTTTATCCTTTTTTTTCTCATGTCGTATGGTGACACACTCAAAACATCCACCAAACGCTCTTATGGTATAGATTCTGTAACATACGGAAAAAGATATAGCAATATCTGCTTCCGATTATGTAAACTCAAAAGTAAACTAGCTAAGCATAAATGACTTTGAGATGAAATAGGATATCGCACATGAAGAAATATCAAGCAATAATGCATCTTTGTCAACATGAAACGCTGCTCGTTCTAATACCAGTATTGTCTTCCGCTTACTAGTGACTTTTCGAATGCAGTTTAAATCTAACATGATGAGGTACAAACACCTCTGTAAACGTCATGTAAGTTATAACCAAAGTCGTCATTTCTATTTCATTTGTTTCTGCGATGTTCTCCGCTTATCTGTATTGCTAGCGCGTTTTCCTGCAGATGACCGATTCCGTATCTGATCTCGGATTGGATATGCTGCCGCCGTGTTAGTCAACCCAGTGGGTGTTACTGGCGCCTCTCGTGGTACGTTTAAGATGCCAGCATCTCCTTTAGTGGCTACCATATATGGAACCCACGTGAGGTACTCTGCTTTTGCAGCCAAACCCTTTGGTTTGGATATTGCTGAATCTGATTCACCTTTCAGAATAATACTGTAAGCACCGGTATCAGGATTTTGGATTAGCATTTTGTTTAGTTCAAGTGTGGATATCACATCATCAATCGTCATACAAGTTCGTCGACTGAGCTCTAAGATCAGAGTTGGTCACTCTAGTAGCCGGATATTTTTTTACCTTCCATTGTCAGAGCCCCTTCCCAATTATGAAGATGCTCGTTGATGGTATTGATCCAATATTTTCGATAACTCAGTAACCCGAGATCTGACAAAGGCTTCTCTGGAGAGCCGATCTTCCCTTCTTTTCGCGAAAGCAGATAGCCTGAATGTGATATAAGTGGCTAGCAAAGTTTGTTTATACTTCGTACTTACTAAAATCAATAAGAAGCTGTCCATATCCTTTCCGTTGATGTGCCGGTAACGTCATAATGCATGAAAGATTATAATCTAAGAGCGACAACTTTTCCTATAAGCAACTAGATTTCTCAGTATTGCACGCGCCATAGATCGTGCCACGATATGACTTGCCTTCGAAAAGTAGCCAACGAAGTGGCACCCATAGTCATCTACTTCAGTCAAGATATAAAATAGAAATGGCTCAACATCGTAATACAGTGTCTTGTGATCCAGAAACATTTTTGCGAGTAGACATAGATTCTGACAGTATATCTATTAATCCGCATGAGCTAGCTGATATCCAGCGTCTGCTATACAAGTTCTACCTTATTTTTCCTCCCATCCACTTCGAATATTGAAAGGATTCCATCTCTATATATCTCATCGCCCGGCGGGTGCTTCATAGGGCATTTGATCTATACTAATTCATTAGATATCGATTATTCCTCCAGCAGATTAGACTAATTTAATAAACATGCCTTATGCCTCTTTGCTACGTAACCGCTTTTCATGTATTTTAAACAAAATTCGCATACATACAGAACCTCAAGCTGACTGTATTCCTCAGGATAAGGCGCCAGGTACCACACATCGATCAAATAAGCGCCGATCTGCACCTTTTGAATATGCCCTGCGGTATGAAGTTGTGACGATAGTGGAAGGTGACTGTCCAGAACGCGTGAAGATATTGGCAAGAATGCTTTTGTTGGTAATGCAGCACTTGTAGCTTCCTGTGTTTGTCGTCGTCTCAAAACACGTCGTGTCCTTGACGAATCAGATGTTTGTGGAGTGGCGGAGTTTTTTTGGTTCCCTTCATGCTGAACGTTCGACCTGCTATCAGCTGGTCTAGAAGAACTGGCGCATTGTTGTTGAGACTGTAAACATCCAAGGAAAAGAAGTATACATTAATAACTCCTTAGACGTTGCATACTTTCAGTCCTGAGAAGCTTGCCTACCTCTGCTAAAACTCTAGCTTGTTCAAACCTGTCTATACTCTGTCGTCCCGGTAGACCCCTTGTATACTGACTACCTAGATTTCCTATATGCACTTGGCCGCTATATAGTGCTTCCAAAGAAGAATAAAGAGCAGCTGATGTTGAACCATTGCCATTGGTCATATGTGTTAGCTTCTGCTCATCTTCATCGTCATTAAGGTCCCAACGCTGTTTCCTTTTTCCTACAGCGCGCGTTCTGCCTTTGTGGGACTTTATATACTTTCTTTGAACAGGCATAACAGACGATGAAAGGAATGACAGCACCAAAAATAGGGGGCCGGCCGTCGCTTCATAAACAGTAACTTCTTTCACGTCTATCAGTGCCAACCAATCAAATTATTATTATTCACAGGTGGTCACGAAAAGCAGCAGCACAGCAGCAGAACCTCATTCAAGTACTGACGATCTAGCCCTGTCTGTTTGCGTTGATTTTGTTCTTCTTTGTTCCTTTTTGACTTCTTGACATATTGGCTTCACCATATTGACTTTACCGTATTGCGATCTCACGGTTTATCTCATTATGCGCTCTTTACATGCAGGCGGATGGCAAGGCATCCTGTGCTGCGCAATCCTCGCATTACTCAAATATGTGTATTCAATCGTACACTTGTAATTTATCCACAGAACTAATTCAACTGCACGATTCCAATCACATGTGGGGTATGTCTTTTACCTGAAAGTCCAAACTGGAGTGGACACCGAGTGAACGAAAACTCAGATTGGGACAACGCTTCTACCACATTCAGGGGGGCCAATTGTTTAGCCATGCACAGTACTGCTATCTAACTGTTACTATCGAAATCTAAGTCTTGTTCTGATATTATCAAAGCGTGATATGCTATACATTATGAGAAGTATGTTTATATTTTTCACTAGGTAGATAATGGTTGATCAGATGCATATTTCTGGGTTCTTAACGGAGCATGTTTACTAATAGAAGATAGTTTGTCAGCAATCAGCTTTTCGTAATGTAAATTTTGATAGGGTAAACTGCATCAGAATTATGCCTATTGAAAATTAGTGCTTATATGGTTTCAAATTTATGAGCATTTTCCAAATGACACTCATCGTAAGTACAGCATGCCTAAGATGACAGACATTTTTCTATCGTTTCTACGGAAATATTGGAAGTTTTTGTATATTCTTTCTTAGGAGACGCAAGAACTATCTGCTTCGTCGGAAGCTGTTTTATATTTCCCATAGCGCATACACTTGACATTTTGTTGCTCGTTTTCCTTGTGATAAATTCCTAACCAACCAAATTTTGAGATACAACTTGCATGATAAAACCCGCTTAAATGATCGTATCGTTTTGACTTTGCAAATCCGAGCCGATGGTCCTCATTTACAGGACTATCTATGGTTACGAATATATCAGTGGTGCCTGATCAATTACCCAGACGACTGTATCGTCCATGAATCCACAAAGGTCCGCTGGAGTAGTTGATTGAATATTGGATTATATGAAGGTTCTAGTGATTAAACAGAAACTCTACGGTTATACCATTAAAACACGTTTGATCTATGTACAACATTGGATAATAATCAAGGATTGTAAATTAATTTGCTAGAACTCCCACCTTTTCACCTGATACTTCTAAAAGCAGGAGATTATACCTTTGTCATGTCAAACGATTCATTGCGCCTTTTGTACACCTTTTAGTTGGATGAGGAATATTTTAACGACGTAGTCTCCAGTTGCAGGAGACACAAAAACGTTTGCTTATCCTTGATAGCATGATACACTTGAAAAATAAAGGCTGGGAGAAGAGGGGAGCGTCTGCATTTCATGGGTTAATATTTTTGGATGATTTGGATGAGTTGATTGTGGATTCTTTTTCTGGAATTTCCTGAACTTCTTTCGGGAGTTTAGGCATTATATGCTGTCTGATGGCCAATATTACAGTAACCTCTAGACTTTATACCAATTCGCTCGCCAACGACTCTATATCTATAATATAGGATTTTCATAAATAGCTTGAGCAAACATTGATACATAGCGCATTGTATCATAACATTGATGGATTTCATTGGTACGTCGCAAGACAACAGATCAAGTTCTCTAAACGATATTAGGGGTGCATAGTTGTTGTCTATCAAATCACGCCGATCTCAGAAGAAGCGGAATCATCGCAACTCCAAGGATCCAATGACCTTTAACACCAATGGACACCTGCACATACCCCATAATTATTGACTCTCGTTTCATCTCCGCCCTATTCTTGGATGCTTCCACAAACGGATATAATTCATGCATCACGTTCTGCAAAAACTTCAAATATCTCGGTCGAATCCAGGTAAAATAAGATGCCGAGACGCAAGCTCATTTTTAGGGTTGCATGCATATAGCTGGGCACATGTAGGATCATCTAAAGTATCGCTTGGAATACAACATCAACATGATGATACACATTCTCATGTATAAGAAATTACGAGCGCGACTCGCAATTGCAAATTCTTGGTCAATGTTCAAGCCTATTGACGTGAAAAGTATAAGTGCTATTACACAATCGATCTTCGAGCCAAAGTCTCCGGCAACTTCATCTTTTGCAGTAGCTTAACAGTGTAAAATCCATGAGTGGAAACATAATTCTGCATCGGCAGCGTGCTCTTCCATCCAAAAGCGAACATTGCAGAAATTGTGGATACATCTCTAATACCTTTACCCTGCGAGTCCCAATTACGTCACTAATTCACGTGATACAAATAAAAACCGAAGTCAGCTCACTGACTTCCCATACAAAAAAAAAAAAGAAAACACTAGTCGTGTTTTTACAGTAGTTGCTTGAAGAACTCCCCACTCTTGAACGTAAGCGAGTAGTACAACATGAGCACACCAAGAAATCAACACATGAAGCGTAATTTGCTGTTTAGCGTAGAATGTCGTGGAACTCGAAAACTTGGGCCTGGGTCAAGAAGTATTTCTCTGTGGTATGCATCCATACACAACCACGCTTGTGCATCGAGCGTGAAGCGAAGCAGCTGTGTCACAGAATTGTCTATATTCACAGATCGTGTCTTTACTTATAGAACCCCCTTTCCACCGATGGTATGCCTGTTGTGGGCAAATTCAGAACACCGGCTGTGGGGTACGATACGCTGACAGAAGAGAAGCGATTGAAACTGACGCGGTTTTCGTTAGTTCCCGACCTGAGAAATACCGATACCCCAAATCGGAAGCATCCAACATTAGCGGCAACTACTACTACCAGCGTGATGTTCGCAGAAACTATCCTCGTCTTGCCGTGTACACGCAGCAGGACGTCGCTGGTTTGCTCGAGGGTAAATCCGTGAAGGCAAGGTATGGTTTTAAGAAATATAAAAGTACAATATGCTGATTACCATACGTCATCAGTTTGCCATCTGCGGAATCCAATGATCAGACTGCCGCACCCGTCGAAGTAGCTCAGGCGAAGCCTCTTGCCGAAGTGCTGAACAGCCAGAAGTTGTACAGCGTGGATAAGCTTGCACCAACTCCCAACTGGGGCCGTAAGATGCATTGGAAGATCTCGGAAGATTTCGTGCCTCCCAATGATGGTAAGTAGTAGCTGTACTTTGTTTTGTGTTTTTTTTTTAGTTTGGTAGTGCTCGTTTGTTCTGACATGTGTCATTAGGTTCTTACTTTCCTATGAAAGTGTACACAGTATAGACAGAATAAACTGCGTTATATTATCGTCGTAACCAGAATATTGAGTTGATATATATTCACATGGGTGGATTGGTTAGACCAAGGGAAAATCATGAAGTGGAACCTTATTGTTGACATGGTTGTAGCAATTGTGTTCTATTGTTATGTCACCTTCCTGATATGTTGGTGTAAGTTTGTAGCCGTTTCTTATCATTGCAATCCGATGACGGAATAGATGAGTGATTTATTTTTATACAGTGTGTCAGGGAAATAGAGTCGCACGAGGTGAGAGTTGATGTCGCACATATCCTAGAGTAAATGTCGCTACGCTGACAGATGAAAAATTTGATATTTATCTTTTGAACCATTCAGCACTTCGCCAATTAGCATATCCGGTCTAGTCAAATTGAAGAAGGATAAGCAAGGCAAACACCCCTTAAAAGGCTCTGTAGCGGAAAAAGGAAGAAAGGCGAATGGAAAGGGAAGTAAAATACAAGTAACGGAAAGAAAGGTGCGCTAAGAGAAGATGGCCAAATGAGGGACTGAGTGTAAGTAGGATTTGCTAACTAGAGGGATCTTCTTCTCACACGTGGCGTCATGGCTGCAGACGGTGTGTATGATGGAGTTATGCGTGAGGAAGAGCACACATAAGCAATTCCATGCAGATTGAGATCACTACGATTCGTGAGATGTGTTTTTGCTTCTTTTGCCTTTGCTCCCAAAAAATTCTATCAGAAATGAGAAAGAAAATAAGATACATTTTAACAGTTTAATAATAATAATCAAAAACGTAGATTATCATGCCATCAAATATACGTACCTTCCATTTGAGCAAAAAATTCAAGGTATCCTTGAAACTTGCGAAGGTCTTCAACCGCGCAGGTCATCAGTGTGATAGTGGTTTTGCTATGAAAACACCAGACACGCATTGCAAAACGTAGCTGTACCCAGATTTGCCTACATTCGCGTACTACAATATTATAGAATATGCGCAACTAGTTTGCTATCACAGCCAAATTGCATCAAATGAGACAAATTAGTCGACTCTATTCGAAAGGAACATCTTCCTTTTTCTCATTTGTACATGTGTGCATGTATATCTTTTTCATCTTACTGCTTTTTTTTTTATTTCGATTTTGATCTTCTCTTTTCAAATGTGGTACTTGTTCTAGATCTCGGTCGCCTCGTAGTTATTTCAGACATAACTCAGCAAGTGTGAGCATTTTACTTGATTTTGAACATTTTTTGCGCTTACTTCATAATATTTCCCTCTGACGCATAGGATATGTTTTACGATTCTGAAGAACTATTTTGCGTTAATTGAATAATGATATATGCGTTGGATAAAAATGCGTAATGGTCTAAAATATGTCCTCCTTCCCGTACTGTTCCAAACCTTCTGTCAGACTTGGTCATTGGCAGGACATCCATCGATTTCCTATCAATCCTGTCACTTTGGTTTTAATGATCCGAACTATTAAATCAAAGACACAACATCTTTTTTACTCCCTGGCTCTATTCTCAGAAAACATCTTCAGTATGGAACTTTGGTTGATACTATGTACATGATAATTCATGACCGATGTCTATATTCTAGCCTACATGGCCACTGTGCGAATCACTTTAGCTGAGTGATTAGATCTCCAACTCTCATTTGGTAAGTGAAAGATTTTGTTCTTTTGTTCGCACGGTTGTCACTCACGTTTATATCTTTCAAGTCCTCGCCAGGCGCTGCATCGTCCAAGTCCTCTGTAGCACGTTATTGCAAAAAAAAAAAAAAAGGAAGTTTGCCGTCCCGCCACTTGTGGTTTTTACTAGGCCCACCAGAGCGAGGTACGGCATCAATCCCCACCGAAATATGGAAATACCTCTTCGAAGATAGGTTAAAGGACGTCAACATACCTGTCCATTTACTAACTATGATTGTATTTTTTACGTTGCTCGAATGAATTTTGTATCTACTGGAGGGCCAAGTGGGTGGAAGTAAATATATTCCCGCCTAACTTGTTTGCTGACGGCGCATGTTTATCTCCTTTCTAGCGCAAGCTTGATCCTCTCATGGATGCGAGATTTATTTAGAGTAGCATGAAAAGTAGTTCAATAAACAGTACATCTCATATCGCCATTTGTTGCGGCCACCTTCCACGAACGGATCGAGCAGTGATGTGAGAAACTGCTATTTGACCAGTTTCTAAATTTTCATTGCAAATCAAGCAATTACAAGAGCGGCTTCCTAATGCTTTGAACGATGCTTCTCCTCCCAGACAAATGCCAACAAAAAAATATCACAACATCTGCATCCGGGATATATAAGCTCTCAAACTTGGATTGGATCTTGGACTGCAGATGAAGAGGCCAGAAAATTTACCTCAGCGAAACACACCTTCTAGACAATAAATAATTATTTCCATATATAGGATCGGAGATTTGGAACTAAATTTTGAAGCTTTGGTTGATTTATCTTGGGTGCACGATATTGTTACCTCGATGCAGAAACAAAATTTACGTACTACAAGATGAGCACTATCTATGCAAAATATGGTTCCCATTTGGAAAAATCTTCTGGGCGGACAGCTAGATCGGGTTCTCAGATCGCCTTGTGTTGCTCGACGGCTGATAGGAATCGTCAAGTTGTCGGAGGGATCCGTTCACTTGTCACCATCATTGCAGTGTACTGTTGCATTTAGTACACTGTCCATTGTGTCCAATAATCCCGAAAAGAGGGACTAATCTCCGTAACTGGAAATATTGAACCTGACCTTTTTTGTTTTTTTCCCTTATCACAGCAGCAAATAATTTTCTGTTACTAATCGCCAGGATCATTATTGTTTCACAGATGGAATTTTGTGTACCCTTTGCACATCATACGTCTAGAGGCACCCTATTTTTGGGGCTTGAGTCCGAAAGGTATCATTTGTGAATCATTTTCCCACAGCCAAATTTTTATGATGTTCATAGTGTCTATGCACACGTGTTGTTGCCAAATGAACAGCATACTTTTTTACCAGCAGCTATAATTGTTCACCTGAAATGATTTATCTCCGCTGTGGTCAGAGGTGCAAATAAATTTTCTATACTGGGTGAAGTTGCAGACCATGCGGGGGATGCGGGGAAAAGGGCACCAATGCAAGGACTGAGCGCAAAATAAAAACCGATTAGGCATAGAACTTATCTTATATCTGAAAGACTAAACTACAAAAGGCAACAATACACCCAGGACATATTCTTTGTATTGATGTTTATCCGAATGCATCAGAATCAGTGTCAAAGGAATCGATCCCCTCGGCATATACCCTGACAAGCAAAACTGTTGTTTGATGTTTCTATGCACAAGGTTTATCGGAATAGCTATCAGTCATTTACATGACATTATTTTTTCTTCCTAGACAGGCATACACGTGCGCATCCCACACATCACTGAAACAGTCCGGAAGTAATGGGGCGAGAGCTTTTCTATAATACTCGAATGACATCTATATGCCATATCGATTTGTTTGTACTCACTTTGCGCCAGCTTGGCGTTGCTACATTCACGTCCATTTTATAACCACCATCTCTGGATATGAACTGCCTAGCACTTTTCGGATGAACAAGAGTAAAAAGAAAAAGAAATAAGAAAAAGAAAAAAATCCAAGTCCACCACATTCGACATAGCAGAATGGGAAACGCATAAGATTCCGTTATATGGTTACTATCATAAGAGGCCTATAGTATAACCTTTCCACATCCGCGAATATACAATTATGGATTACTGTGATATCTGGCCAAGGAATTCCACCTCTTACAGGTAGAACAGTAGCGTCGTCGTACCAAAAAGGGGCTCCTCGATGTGATATATGAATTTATCGCTTCGGAAATCAAATAGATCGCCCTGTGGCTGTGAACCTTAATAATATTGTGTTCCCCTTTAGCAGCTTACCAGTTGTTGCTCCTAACTTGAATGGATGATATAAACTACGACTGTTTTCAGCTCCAAGAATACCGAATAGTTTAAAATGACGTGTTTCACTTCTGTCTAGCGTTGTGATTATTAAAGTCGTCTGAGCAACAAATTCTAACCACGGTCATTGAGCGACTAACTAGAAACTGCAATGGGCGGTAGGCTGAATCAAATGGAGTGTGTAACCTATTCAATGGTAGCGCTGCATAGCAACTATCAACAAATAATATTGCAAGTGATCACTGCAGTGACATTGAGCCACGGAGACAAAAATGTCAAATGGTGCAACAAGATGGTGCAGGATAGAACAAGGTAGCTGCAGTAAATCAAAGCTTTCTATTTCCTGTGATGAAATTGTGTACTAACCTTATTAGAGTTCGGCATTCTATGGGTAATTCACATGTACCATACCAGAACAGATAACTAAAATCTATTTGTTCCCCACAAGGCAAAATAAGTGGAGCGTTTGTATACTTCGATTTCGGACCTGCAAATCCAGTGAATTATAAAGCTAGACACTCCTTCCACTCCCTATTCGGCATCGTTTTGCTCTTCACTTTTTACGTTCAATACTTTTTACGATTTATATAGCCGGTGCTTCAACCGCTGCGCTATCAAACATACATTCTTTTATTTATTCAATTCAGTCAACTCTCCATTCTTTCAATCCTTTTTTCTTTTCTACTTTCCAATAAGCAAAACAGACCGATTAGTCATGCACCAAAGCGATCTACAGACCGAGCCACTGGCTACGGCAGCTGCGGACGCTCACTATCACACAGCATACCGTGTCGAAGATGGTGGTATGGAGGAATATTCAGAGAAACCACCGCCACCACCAAAGAGGAAATTTTACAAGAAGAAAAAATACTGGATTATCTGCGCGATTATCAGTGCAATCATTATTCTCGTCGTCGTGCTGCTTGCCGTTTTTGTCTTCTTCCCCATGATCGCTCAGTCCCTTATGAATCACGCGGGTATCGAAGTTGAATCAGCTCAGATCACGTTTACGCCGCCAAATAATCTACACGGTTCAAATGCTTTGAAGCTCACAAAACGCGATTTGGATCCACAGAAATCATTCTATATGGCAATGAAAAGCAAGCTCTCGAATACTGGTCCATTTTCTGCAAGTCTCAAATTCCAGAACCCTATTAGCGTCTTTTACAATGATACATTACTTGGTACAATAACCCTACCCGATACCAGTATTGCTGGCGGATCAGGGCAGCTTGATGCATCTACACCATTCTTGATCCAGAATACATCGTACTTTGCGGCATTTGCTCGTGATATGTTAGCCAAAAAGTCTTTTGATTGGAATATGAAAGGCAAGCTTGATATTACTGCTCTATCTAGGTAAGGTTGATCTTTGTACTTAGCCAATCATACTCACCATTTACCTCTGTAGAACTGCTACAGTCAATCTTGACAAAATAATTTCTATTGAAGGCAAGTGATACATGACTATAAACCACTGCTTATATAGACTTTTCGACTGACATATAACAGGCATGGACGGCTTTCCGCAAGTTAGCATTAAGTCATTCCAGCTGCCCTCCGACGCTGCAGGGGGTGGCATCAACGTTGAATTGGGAACAGCTTTGGTCAGTCCTTCGCCTATTGGTGTTCAGTTAGGCACAATTAAGATGGCAATTGCCTACGATGGCGTCAGCCTTGGCGATGTCTCCGCAGATGGTATCACACTGCAAAAGGGCGAGAACATGATCAACCTCAAAGGTGTCCTGAAGCCACAAAACAACACCGCCGATTTGGAAAAGATCAGTGTCCTTTTCTCCAACTACATTGCTGGAAAAATTTCCACAACAACTGCTACTGGTCTTTCCTGCGCACCAAATGGCAAAGATGCAATTGACTGGCTCTCTGAAGGTTTCCAATCGGTCCAACTGAATGTAGCCCTTGCTGCAAGTGAACCTCTAAAGATCATCAACGCTGTGAATATGGGCTATCTCGACCTTAAGTTCAGTGATAATGCACCATATGCTCCAGTTGCATCTGCTCCTGCTGTTGTCGCTGACTTTTCTATTCCTTTTGGTTTCTCTCTCAACATCACGGAGGTCTCGCAAAACATTTCTCTCGGTACAAATTCATCAGGAGACTTCGCTGTCATCCAGGTACCCATGGTGCCCGCCCAGACTGACCAGAAGGCGGGCAAGCTCCAATTTGCCTTGAACAACAATGCCATCACGGGTCTTCCTGGAAAGGAGAGCGCTTTTAATGAATACACGTACGCCCTGACATCGTCTGATCTGTACTCATTCCAAGTGGGTGGCAATGCAACAACCAAGACTCAGACGCCAATTGGTACGATTACCCTTTCCGGTATCTCTTTCGAAGTGCCTACAGAACTTCATGGTCTACGATTCTTGAACAGTACACCAACTGTTATCAACAGTCTCGACGTTACTGGTGGTACTGACAAGGCGCTTCAACTTGCCATTAACGTAACTATGGACAACCCGTCGGACTTCGGTATCGCTACTGGCAATGTAAATTTTGCCATGAAAGCTGATGGCACGCAACTTGGTGTTGTCACCTTGAACAACCTCAATCTGGTCCGTGGAAAAAACTCTGTCTTGGCGACTGCTACATTTGACCCGAAGAGCTCGCAGGTCGGGCAAAACCTGCTGAGCACTTTCGTCATGGGCAAGAATAACGCCGTCCAAATTGCTGGATACGATGGTTCGACTGGCATTGCATCTCTAGCCAATGCTCTGGGTGCCATTTCTATTGGAACAACTCTCCCCGGTCTAAAGTCTGCTTTGATCCAGGGTTCTGCACTGACGGTTAATCCCGACACTCCTCAAACAAGTATAGTAGGTGTGCAAGTTAGCATTGCCAATCCCTTCTCCGCTGGACTGTCCATTACCAAAGTTGTATCTTCCGTTACCTTCGAAGGAATGCCCGTAGGAAACATTAACCAGGATATCAGTAACAATCCGATTGTCATTCCTGGTCATGCAACCGCGCAATCATCCCCGCTTCAGATGAAGATGAATTTGCAACCTGCCGCCGTAGCATTGCTTCTTCGTCAGCTAGCCGTCAAATCAAATCTGAACACCAATGCACTTGATGCTCTTCTTGGTATGGGTGGCTTCCACATCGAAGGCCAACAGAATGTGTCCCCACAGCCCGATGTTTTCCAAGGTTTCAACATCTCCAACTATGTCATGGAGGCGATGAAGGGTTTGGAAGTCGATCTACAGTTGCAGTCTGCCTTGCACATTGGTCAGTACATTGACGATCTGCAGTTTGCTCAGAGCAATGTCAAGGTCGCTACCGATGATTCTGTAACCCGCCTTATACCTATTGTTGGTCAGCCTATTGTGCAGCAAATCGTCGATGGTGCCAAATTGGGCTTTGATTCAATTATTCTATCCGCCCCTACTGATACCAGCTTCAAGGTCCAGATGAAGGGCTCTATTACCAACACCGGTCCTATGGCTGCAGCAATTAGTTTCCCACAACCATTGACCGTAGCATGGCAAGGAAAAGAGATTGGCACAGTGACCATGCCAACTATCCAGGCTCAACCAAATGCTGGTGCTCAGTTCGATGTCAGTGGTGACTTTACGATTGCTGATCAAAACTATATGGCAAAATTCGCGGCTTACCTGATCAACAATAACGACTTCGTATGGGACATTTATACCAACTCTGTGGATGTCAATGCTCTTGGTTTCACGTTCACTAACATTCATATGGAGAAGTTTGTGACCCTTTCTGGTGCAAATGGCTTCAAAGATTGCGTGACAATCAGCTCATTTGATCTACCGTCGAATGACCCCGCTGGTGGCATTACATTGACAGCCAAGACAACGATCAAGAACCCTAGTCAAGTCGGTTTCAACCTCAATGGCGTAGGCTTCAATACGTACTTTGAGAATATCTTGTTGGGTCCCCTTGCTTCAGACGGCAACGCAGTTTTCCCGCCTCGCGGAGCAACCGAAATGAACATGAAGGGTCGGCTGATTCATCAGGATTCTCAACAAGGTCTTGATGCTGTTACGAAGGTCTTTGAGAATTACCTGTCTGCAAACAATTCCATTGTTTCTGTTGAAGGTGCTTCTGGTTCCGGTCCAAATGGTCAAGTCAGTTGGCTGACAACTGCTTTCAAGACTCTCAAGATCGAAAACGTCATACTTCCAGGTCCCAAGGAAAAGCCGGTGCTAATTCCTGCCATTACGATGAAGGATATGGAGATGGATTTCACCAAGGACGCTTATGCGCCACCATCCAGTTCCAAGCAGGTTGAGGCGCAGCTGAAGAATCCGTTTGGATTCCCTCTTGGTGTCAGTCAATTGAATATGCTTGTCAATGCTAACTACGGCGGAACAAATGTTGCCAGTTTGAAGATCCCTGATGAGAAGGCAACTACAAGCAATACTGGCTTGGTTACAACCCAATTCTCCAACGTTCCCTTCCAAGTTTTTGACAATGCACACCCTGCTTTTAATGGCTTTGTCAAGCTATTGACTTCTCAGAACAGCTTAACATTTGGACTTTCTGGTTCTTCGAATGCCGTTACCGACACAGCCGTTGGTGCTCTCAAGCTGAACAACATTGGTTTCAATGTCCAGACAAGTCTGGCTGGTAAGCTCTTACAATCTTTATGGTAGCTGTGATATGTAACCGCATTTTTTAGGCTTTAACAACTTCGATGGAAAGAACAATATCTTGAGCCTGGAGGTTGTCGGTGGTACCAAGGACTACATTCTGATCAATCTTGTTGTCGCATTCAACAATCCCTCTCAGATCACCATTAACGTTGGGGATATCTCGTTCTCGACAATCATGAATCAATTCAATTCAGATATCGGAAACGTGTTCCTTAAAAATGTGGTCATCAAGCCGGGAATGAACCAGTTTAATGCAGAGTTCCATTTGGGTGGAGCAGATAGCAAAGCCATTAGTCAGATGCTTGGTGATTATTTAACTGCAGCTAAAGTGCCGTTGACTATCCAAGGAACCACGAAATCGACCAACATTGCTTCTTTACAAGATGCGTTCTCCACCGTCAAGTTAGCTACTGAAATGTCCGGTATCCAGTCCAATCTGGTAGCTGGCGTCAAGGTCACGACCACTTTAATTGATGTTCTAGCTAAGAAGGCAACTGCTTATGTTACGCTCCAGAATCCGCTCAAGACACAGTACACGCTCACTGAAGTACATGCAGCTGTGACTTTCCACGGCAAAAATGGGCCCTTCCAGATGGGACATATTGATTACAAGCTTTCAAATCCTGTTACCGTACCAGCTGGTGGTAAGGCAACTTCTGATGGATGGCCCGTTCATATCGATGCCGAGCTACTCCAACTTATTGAGGCCGTCCTTTCACCGAACAAGCTTATCGACTTGCAGCAGAATGTTACCACTATTGTCGGTGACGGTTTCAATTCTGGCATGTACTATTATCAAAACAATGTTCCATTGGAAATTGATGCCGATTTCTTGGGTCTTAATATTCCTCTCGGTGGTGAATTGCCGGCCAACATCACCGATATCATCAAAAATGGTGGAAAGATACCTTCAACTACAGCTGTACCCAATGCATCCTCTACGACTATTTCCGCTTCGCAGAGCACCATTACATCAGCGAGCGAGAACAAGCCTGAGCCATCGCAGTCTACGGGTCAAGATAAACCACAGCCAACTCCTTCTGAGGTTCCAAAGCCAACCTCATCTGAAGAACCGAAGCCAACCACTAATGATCCGAAGCCAACACCTGATGAGCCAAAGCCAACATCTGAGCCGTCGAAGGGTAGTTCCGAAACCAAGCCCTCGCAGCCTCCAGCTGCCACGACCTCTGAAAGCGGCCATCACTTCCTTTGGCCGTTCAAAGTTTAGTTAATTGTAAGTGATCCAGGAATGCATCTTAACAGCGATCTGACTTTCGGTTCTTAGATATATTTATCCCTCCTTAAGTCTCTGTTGTACTACTTTACTAGTTACTCTTTGAAAGCAATAACTATATATTAGTTGTATTTCTCGATATGTATTTTTGTTGTTCTACTACAAAAAGAGGGTTACTATCCCATCCTCCTACCTACTTTGTACTTTAGTATTTTTGTTTATTTGTGAAATAATGTGCCTTGTTGGTATACTAAGCGGATATTTGGGATATCACATTTGAAACATTAGTTTTCGTAGCCTTGAAATGAAGTTTTCTTCACGTAATGCTCTCAGAGCTTATGTAAAACTAGTCAAATTTTTCATAATATCTTCTTCATCGTATTATTTCTACAAATCTATATCCCAAGTCTGGTTGATAGCAGATGTATTCATCATATCATTATCTCGGACTTTTTTACAGATGGAGCACGTTTATACGGATTTGTGGCGTTGAAACTGCTAGTTGCTGATCTGAAAGGAAGAGAATTGTGTGCGTTTGGAGAGTTTGTGACAGGACTTACCAATGCGATATATGATACTATGTCAAAATTGCGGTCTTTTCGCAATTGAGGTTTATCCATAAGCAGAACAGTGAATATTAGAACAATTAGAGCTATCATTCGATCGAATAACGGTAAAACGAGCGGAGAACGTTATGAATACATTAATTCTTGACCATTGCTACTATTTTGTAGCTTCCATAGCATTGTTACATTTGTAACACCACTCCAACAATGTCTAGGTTTTTCAATCTCTTGCTAGTGCTGACGAAAGTAGCGCAACAACGATCAAATTTCTATTGCTTTATAAACCACCCTTAAAACTTTGCGTATTCACTTATGAGACGTTAAGGCTGCTTTATCATAACATTTTGGCGACGTTTGTTTGCTTTAAAGTTAGAATAAACTTCAAAACCATTTGGAGATGCTTTAAGTTGAAATATAGCAACATAATTTTTGTCCAATGCACTTTCGACTAAACTTACTGGCTGCACATATTAGCAGTGAATGCCCTGATACACGTCGACCTGATATCATTTAGTGCCACATACGTACATTTTTCTTTAACACAAGGATAGCTCGCAAAAATTATAGAAACATCATCTACCCTATCCGACTGTGCCCCCAGTGCGCGTATGGCAGACGAGAAACCAATACATCTCTAGTAAGTTGTACCTATTGACTTTGTACTTTAATTCTTAGCCGTTTGATTAGTTTTGGAATAATGTTAATGCCGGACGGAACATCCGTGATGTCTTAATTCGCTACATCGAATCTGGATGCCAATTAACATCTCTCCCGGCAGCACCATCCAAGAAAGTTAGGCAGTAAGGAACTGCTCACTCGTCACTCGTTTGACATGGTAAGCATCGAATTACGTCGTACAAGTCACGTGTTAACCACATACCGTCTGAGAGCCTCAGGTGCTTCAGGTAAAATTTTCCTTTTTGTGCGATCTCTTCACTACATGTCTTCATTGACTTCTCTGAGTGTCAGTAAGTGCATATGAATGAACTGTATGCGATGTGATAACACTTTATATAGACAAAAATAGTGCAAGGTTCGCTCCCAAAGTGAAAGCACGTCCTGCTAGACGACCTGCAGCAACACAGCAACCACCAACACAGCAACAACCACCGCAACAACCATCGCGACAACAGCAGCAGCCACAACAGCCACATAAACAACAGCAAAAGCAGAAGCAAAAGCAACCACAACAGCAATCATCCAATGCTGGTCCTAGCAGCGAAAGATCGATAGAAGCAACGAGGAATGTGTCCCAGGGTGATGCTTCAGCAAACGTGAAAAGTGATGTACCACTTCCAAGTTGCGAAGTAACAGCACGAATGAACACCACAGCGCGGCCCACTGTTACAGTGCCGACGGTAGTGGCGCCACCTTCGCCCATCCAACCACCGAGGAATAACCCTCCGACGATTCAAGCATCAACGAGTCGACAAGTCCCTACTCCTCGACGAGCTTTACCAGTTGTTATTCCGTCGGTTACTAGTCCTACCTCTTCGGCGGAACATAGCGTAACTGCTAGAGACACAACGCCTGGTGAAGATTCAGAAGTCAAAAGCGGTGGACCTGCGTGTGCATTTGCGGCAAGGGAGAGTTTAGTAGATAGTACCGATGCCATTCCAATCAAAGCAGAATCACCTGAGTCGTTGCCAACGAGGAGAGAAACTGCGAGAGTACAATTATCAACGGAAGTACCATCAGTAGAAAGGTCATCGAGAGAAGAAGATTCAACGCATGAAGTACCTATAGAAGAGACAAATCAAGAGGAAATCGCACGACCTACGAAACAGACGAAACGCAAAGTCAATCGCAGTGAATCAACTGCAACGCGTAAAAAGCCTAAAGCCTCAGCATCCACGTCTACGACCGCAACAGCCAGCACCAACGATACCACAGGCATAACTAAAATGCCACCCAAAAAAAGAGGCAGGAAACTAGCAGCAGAAAGCGGACCTAGTTCAGAGAAAGAAGGTGCCACTACAGTCAAAACACCCAAAAAAAGAGGCAGAAAACCAGCAACGCCAAGTGAGTCTAGCGGAGAAAAGCCTACATCAGCAGAATCGTCGTTACCCGCACGTCCCAAGAAAGGTAAAGGTATCGCCATTGGTGTCCCATCGCGATCCGAAGAAAACGATCAAACTGGAACCGACGAGCGACCTTCTCAAACATCAGCGGCAGCTCCAAAAGCGAGAGGATTTAAAAATCAGATTGATCCTCTTGCGATGCTCACGTTGGAAGACATTGACTATGATCCTGCACGTAGTGATTATTTGGAAAAACCTATGTCATTTTTCACAAGGGATCTTATGACGGGTATTGTATCAAAAGCATTTAAAGAGCACGAAATAGAGACGATGCGAAAAAAACAGAAAAAGGAGACACAAGAAAATTTATCTCCTGCAGAGCTTGAGTTGATAAGAAAACAAGAACAAGAGAAAGAAGAACGAGAAAAGAAAGAAGCAGCTGCGAAAGAGGAGGAAAGGCGAAACCGGATGCAAGAAAGCTCTGTTCTAGCGGAGACGTAAGTAGTTAAAAGAAAGTGAAATAAGTATTTACATGTATAACAGATCACATGCCCCTCAAGTTCGCATTGTAAACGGGCAGATTGTGCTGGACACAGATTCGCTTGTAATTGATCGTCATGCCTCTCAAACAAACTATACACATGAGGATATGGAGGTGGTTGAAGAAACGACCCTTTCACGGAAAGTCAACAGTCAGACGTATGGTAAAAAAACAAGGAGCGCTCGTTGGACAGCCGACGAAACAGAAAAATTTTATGATGTATGTGTTTACAATGGGGACAGATAGACGGATTTTAACGCAAAAAATAGGCATTGTGTCAGTTCGGTACAGACTTCGAGATGGTTTCAAACCTTTTACCAGGCCGCACACGTTCTCAAGTGCGTTTAAAGTTTAATCGAGAAGAGCGACTACATCCAGACAAAATTGCAGATTCCTTAATCCGAAAGAGAAAGCCTATGAGTAAGTCGTATTCCTCCGAGGAGATTTGATGTTATCGTACTAACAAGTCTTAATAGATATCGCGGAGTATCAGGCTGCAGTTGGTTATGATTTCCAGGAAGTACCAGATGATTTTCATAGTAAAAAATTTGCCTAGATGGGAAAAAAAAGGAAAGAAAACAGATCCTTTGTCCCAAAGCTTGTACAGTGTTATGCTTAATACTACGTAAAGGATCACTGAAGTTTTTGTACGAATATACATAATCTGCTGTTTTATACATCGTAGATGCAAAAAAAAAAAAAAAAAAAAAAAAAAAAAAAAAAAAAAAAAAACGAATATCAGACTTTGCCTGCATCCTCTGCAACTAATTTTGGAGAACAAATGTTCTGCTAATACTCCTAATCACTATCATGTCTCCAAGCCAGTAGAATATAGTCACTAATAGCTTCTAGGTAGTAACTATTCTAGCTGTTGTTAAGTAAATGCGTGATGCAGAGTGCTAGATGATTAATGTAAAAAGCTATTCGTCCACTTTACACCGCTACCCAATCTCGGAGATAACCACACCTTAAGAATATATATATATATATATATTCGAGTGGAACCAATACTTCGCCTATCATGTCCCAAGATCGCAGATCTATGCAGCATGGAGCTGAATAGCGATGGTAAAAATTGCAGGAGCTGCAGATCGTAACTGATATACTGATAGATCAGATATCAACTATGCCGCATTTACATATATCTGGTACGGCCAATTCCACGTCCAGTCTACCGCCGGTTTTTGCACTATGACAAATAGCTGGTATTGGAAGCAAGACAATATTGCATTGTGTCCCCTCGCTGGTCAATCTGCAGGAGAAGCCACTACTATACTTGCGGTAGAGCGTACATACATGCCCATATATCAAAGGTACGTACCGTTACTACGGATGTAAACATCCAAATAAATGATGTGTTTATGGGAAATCAATGCATGACTCTCTGACGGGAGTCAATGCATATTCGATTCTCATTTAGCGTGAACTTGAATGTTGGTCGACACAAATTTATTTGTAATAGCGTAGATGTCTTTTCAATAAACAATTTTTATAGTTTGCTACCGAGAAACCACTTCGCTGACGGGGGATATATGCACAAATCGGAAGCGTCTACAGGGATTCCATTATGTCTTTCCATGACACTCCGTGACTTGAACAGATAACTATCGTTCGAAATTTTCAGAAATGTCGTGTCGGTAAAAAAACACCCGATAAGATAAAGTACAACGTGGGAAAAATATGTTTGTAAGTGAAATGATTTAAGAAAGTGGAAGGGCATAGAGTTGGTCATTGCACTTTGGATACCATCGCTTGTATCACACTATCCTTCTGGATTCGGATACAATTCTGTTTTGTTGGCGTGGCGGTGGCGGGGACAATGAGTAGAGAGTCGGGCAACAACCTGCCGAGATAAATAAACTTGATACGTGTTGACGATGTTGCATCAACATGTGGCTTCAGAAGTTGTCTTAAATCCGATATAGAGGAGAATGGCGCCGAGGCGGGAACGGTTAGGTTAACGTCCTGAGCGGTGGAAGATAAGCGTACTTGGATAGGCCAAGTGTCCGCTGCGGAGGAACTCAGCTTTGTAACCTCAGCGTGCAGCTTTTCAGCTGCCCCTGTTTGAATAGATGAGCCGACATGATCGATTACGCTTGACGATTTCGGTGCTGACAGTGTCGACGACGTGACATCCGGTTTGCCATCCAGATCTCTTGTCATGGGAACTTGAGAAAAGTGATAGTCAAAAAACCATTACCGATCAAAATGATACATATTTACTTACCTCGATCCGCAGGTACTGCCATTGATGCCGGTGTCATTGTCATGTCATCCTGTGTCGAAGATGGGCGAGATGCGCAACAACCCATTTTGTAGATGTAAAAAGAAAGAACAACTAAAAATGGGAATAAAAGAGCCTGTGCAGCAGAAAAAAAAAAGAGCGGACTCACAAAGGCATCTGCTGAAGTAACAACGCAGATTATTCATATACAACAACAACAATTAACAAAAAAAAAAAAACGCATGATTTGGTCACAAGGCAAAAGTACAAGTTATAAAGTACATTCATAGATAATCCCTCTTTTTAGTGGCTGCTGTTGCCATATTGTGGGCACTATTGTTCAAAACGTTGGTATGTTGCTTTAACAGCTTGTATCCCGCTAGGCTTGTTAATATCACAACTCCGGCAACAACAGATAATGCGACGTAATGCCTTGACAGCCACATCTCTTCTTTCTTATCTTTTGCGGATCCCGGGGTCGCAATTGTTCTATGTCACAGGGATTAAGTGCCTGCAGAAGACATCTTTCATGACTTACGGATTCATAGCAACACCTGTTAAAATATGATATACGTCTGCCATTTGATGTTCTTTTACAGAGACACTCAATGGTACTGCCAGCCCAAGTTGACGGCAGTACACATCCGGTTGCACTTCGTATCTCTGTGTCACTAGATCAAGTTCGCATTTGGTAGCAACAAAGACAATAGGCACATGATCCAGTTTGTACTTTTCCTAGATGGCTGTTCAACTTCACATGCAGAAATTGTCTATGCTTACCCGCAATGATGCTACATAGCCAAATGAATTCACGTCGCTTGTATCATAAACCAAACAAAGCAGATCACAGGCTTCTAAACGTTTTTTACTCGACAGAATTTCGGCCTCCTGCGCCATTCCTATTTCCTCCATCTTAAGGTTGTGGATAATTAGTCTCTGCCTATTTAAGAAGCGTATTACATACCACGAGGTACTTTTCCACTCCTTTCATTTCCACCGAATTTACAACGCTAAAGGGCTCCGCAGTTGGTTGATGTTTTTCCGAAAATGGCTTGTTCACAAATGCTTTCAGCAGAGAAGTCTAAACTTCCACACATTAAATAACTGCAATCGTCTGAGCATAGTTCATCTTACCTTTCCAGAACCTGGCGCTCCCAAAACATAACACAGAAAAACGTTTCGCTGTATTTTCCCCTTCTTGCGATCTATTTTCCTTGGTCGAGTAACCTTTAACGCTGTTCGAGTATCTCCTTCAAACCCCAGATAGGCCAAATACTTTAATGTGGTGGTGTGATCTATTAAGGTTGTCATACTTTCGATTGGTAAGATTTTTGCAATTCATCTTTCTTTCATCATATACCTCCATTGGGCTAGCCATCCTTGCAACGTTACAAAGCCTGTATCAGTTGTAATAGTGCTATGTGGGAATCCAGTATTCGTCCATGGGTTTCCAGGGGACGTACTAAATAGTGCATCCATCTCGGAATGATTAAGTGCACCATCATTATCCTAAGGTACTACTTTTAGTATTTCATGTATCCATCAGAACATTCTCACCTTGTCAAACACCTGGAACAGCTCTGCAAAAAATTGATAACCGTGAGGACTCAGCTCCACAGAACATTCTTGCGGAACATCCATACTATATTGCTGTTGTCAAAAAAGAGCTCTAATTGATTCCATAGGTATACTTACGGTGGTAGCAAAAAATCCTCTCTTAATGACAAGTCATCACCGTAACCAAATTTCCGCAATACACTCCATGTGGTTTCGAGTCTTCCACGTTGGATGAAAAGTGAGTGCAAAAACGCGAACCCTAGTTCCTTCAGTTAATTTGCCTGCAATGTGTCTTCAACTATTCCATACCAGTCTCGGTCAGACCAGCTTCGTTAACACCTGAGGGTTCATGTTCTCTTACTACATCTTTCACTCCATCAAGCTCATGCTGTTGCAACGGGGTGTTGAAACATTTACGCTATTGGTTTTTTTTTTTTCAAAAACAAAAGCCTTTTAGTGGCCGATTATCCATTAGGTATCCAAAATACCTGGAACTCATTTAATTCATGATCGTTCAACACGTTGTCTTTGTCGGCATCACACAGCTTGAATATTCTCCTCAATGCATCTACACACTGTGGTTTAAGTATCTATCAAATACAATTGCGTATGAGTTGCTAGTATCTGTATGCTCCAAACACCTACATGTTCTCTAGAGTCATACAGTGGTGCAGTCGGATGTAACACGGCCTTCTGCGCAAAATAAAAAACTTCGGATACGTTGAGTAGTTGTTTAGCTGAACATTCCACGCAGGTCTCGACTTCCTGACAGTGACAGGGATCATTAGCTCCCACATAATATCTATCTATCCAACCTTGAATTCGTTCATAATAGGTATAACTTCGTCTTCCAGACTTTGGTTCGTAACATCATCGCCTCGCAAATCGATTTTGTTACCGACAAGAACAGAGGGCACCTGTACCAATAATTATCGGTATATACATGGTTCGGCCAGTTCGTATCAGCTACTTACATTAACACCCAGTGAACGTATGTATGGCAGCCAGTACAATGGTAGACGGTTGAAGGTGTTGGGATCGTCGATAGCGTACACGATGCAGATGACGTGGGCCTTGCGAATTTCGGCTTCCAACTGTTCACGATGCTCAGGACGTGCTAGAAGCAATTAAGAAAAGTTCCATGCAAGCAATTGGAAGGAATAGTCTCCAATGTACCTGATGAATCCATAATATGCATCGTCACGTTCTCTGGAGTCACCTCTGGGGGAATTGTCACCTCGGGAACTAGGTGCTGCACCTTTTATACATAATATCGACATATGCGAGGCAAGTCAGAAAGAAAGAAAGAAATAAAGAAAAGAATTCTGAGTTGCTGCCGGCTTACATTGGGAATGAATGTCTCTTTAATCAACGATGTTATGATCGTGCTTTTGCCGACGCCCTCTGGTAATTTTGTTGTAAGTATACGCCGATAAATTAGCGGTTCTGCTGAATGTACGTACCGTCTCCCACAAGTAGAATGCGTACGTCCCGTCGCATATCGATATGTAGCTACTGACAAAAGAGGAGCGGGAAACGGTATGGCGCGTTGTTTTCGATAAAGATGACTAGACCGTTGCGTAATCGGGTGATGAAGTTTCCGCGATAGTGTATCTACTCTCACACCTTCTGGTGACTCGTGAACGTGTCGTTATCAAGAACCGACAGAAAGGAAAGAGAGAAAAAAAGGGCTCGGCCAGGGTTAGCCGCGTATTCTCTCTATTGCGTTGGCGGAGGTTGAAACAAACAAGCATCTCTTATTCTTTGGCCACGTTGAATGTGAAGCAATCCTATCAAAACGCACAACTTCCTCTCAACAGGGAGGTTTTTACACCTGTATATACAAATAGGACATTTAAATAATAAATCATACAAGGCTAACTGTGCTTCATAGTCATCCAGGTGTATTTTAGACAAACTTCAAGCAAGCTTAACCTGATACAATAGACGCAAACGCATTTATTTCCTGTCATATGCTGCATTTACCGTCTACCTTTTGCTCATCACTTACGGAAAAAAAGCAAAAGAAAGCTTGGTCAACAGTATGATTTGCTGATCCAGCGGCATTTGAATAAGGATCCTACCGGTTTCTTTATGCATCCATTGTGAGCTCTTTTGGTCGCAGCTTCTCATAGAATTTCTAATAGCAGTTATACGTTTCACTGGAAATGCTATGGCATCTTGCCTTTGTCAGCAAACAAATAACACTGTAACGTGGTAAGTATCTTGTATTTCCTAATTGATGCAGCGTAAACAATACTAGCCTAGTAGAAGTCAAACTCGCGACTTGGAAATCGTTACGAAAGAATATCCTCAGAAACCTTGGCTTTATACAAAGCGCAGATATATATGTTTTCGTTGCTTGAGGTTGAAGGGCAATCACATTTGTCGCTGTGAGCCGGTTATTATATAATGGGTGCACTCAGCCAAGTTTCACACATTCACATCATACCAACCCTGCTATGTAATACTTACTTTTTAGCCAGATTTATATCACATAGTCATGACAGTCGGACAGTGTACATCTATAAGCTATACACATACTAGTGAAACTTATACTGTATGAGAACGCTCTTTGTTAGAATCTAATCGACGTGTGTTATTGTAAGTGATGTTAATCCTCAGTCAGCACATCAGAGAGCATTTTCCATAAGTTGGAAGGTAAACAAACTGTAAGAATTTGGCACAATCGAATTCCCAACTGCATCCCAGAAGTGTTCATATTACTGTTTTGTTGGATCTGTCCCAAATCGATTATTACACAGGATGATAATAAAAAATAAAAGTAACCGTTTACTTTGCTTTTTTTGTATCCCTTCACGACAGCAGCTTTTTGCCATCAATCGTTGTTAGACAGCAAGGTGTCATATCTGACCCATTTCTTTATGGCTCCATTTCAATACGGAATGGCGCATAGATGCTCCAGATAGCTATACTCAACTGACAAGTATATGCAGGCGACAGCGCCTTTTGAGTGATCAGGTTGAGCACCAAAGGCGTATCGTTGAAAGCAAATTGCTATTGAGCATCCTAGAAGGCCAAGAGCGCGCTGCTGATCACTTGAAAGGACTGGAGGAAGGGAGGATTTTGAGGAAATTGTAGAAGAAAAAGTGCGCGTTTTAGGAGGAGAGGGGAAAGGTCGGTGTGGGAGAAAGGCTTCCAGACTTGGGACCACACCTTCCACTGAGTGGGCAAGTCCAGAGAGAATGTTCCAGTGCGTCTACAGCGGTGTTACAGAAGAGACAGTGTGGGTAATCGTATTTCTGAGGGCTGAAGTGATGAAGCAGGCTGCGGTGAGGCAAATACCGTTGGAGAGCCCGGTGTCAGACCGTGCGGGTACGGGTTGGATGTTCAGATGCCAGAATCGTGGCTGTGGAACAGAAGCGGTATTGTCTTGGGGGAGGAAAGAGATGGAAGGAAGCGTAAGCTATAGATGAGAGGTAGTGCGTCAACCGGTCCAGGATCCTTCCAGGAACAGGTTTCAGGATGGGACGGATAGGTAGTAAGCCGGGCAAAAAAAGCGTATAAGAGGTGCGGTTGGGTTTGGATTTTTTGAAAATGCTGGGAAATTATTTTCTCCCCCGTAAGTCGTCCTTCCAAAGTGCGATGTCGTAAGAGACCTACTATGAGGTCAAAGATGTAGGCATCGGAGACGAGAAGGCGCGCCCAGGTAGCAGAGGTGGTGAAAGTGGGAACAGTGGAAAAGTCTCCCGTGATTTTCGAAAGTAGGAGCAATCAAGTGGGTGGTGATATGATATCAACCTGAGACCAGTAGAAATGTAGGCTGCGATCGTCGAGAGCAGGTGGGAGGGGTGGGAGGGTGGGTAGATAGGGGATGACGGTCTATAAAATGGTAAAAGCAGTAGTAAGATGGGATCAGATAGGTTAGTACCGGAGCAGATGAAGTGGGTAAACCATGTGGAGGCGAAAGGTCGCGGGAGAAAGCCACCGAAGTTGAAGAATTTGTTTTTATACGGCAGAGTCGAGGATGGAAGGTCCACCATGGCGTTTGGGCTGGAGGTGGGTGCGGAAAGAGATTGGCGGGAATTGGTGGCGGGAAAGGAATTGGAAGGCGAGGGATTTTATGCATTGGAAAAGACGTTGTGGAGTGGGCATAATTCGGAGGACGTACCAAATGAGAGAGCGTCAGCGTGTTGAGGACGGTGACCCTGCTCAATATGGAGAGTTTCGTGATGGTGAAAAGCTGATGTGGTTCAAGGCGGTCAAGCAGTCGTTGGCTAAAGACATCCCGTTGCGCGGGAGCCCAGAATACAAGGTAACTCAAGCATATGGACGTCGCCTGGCTCCGACGGTCAAATCATGCAGTGATATTGCCTTGAGATATTAAACGTTGCTATTCAACCAAGGACTTCCAGGGAGAGAAAGAGAGATCGCATCTTTGAGAAATTAAGGCGGACGCTGGAAGGCGGGAAGAGTCGGTGGTATTACTGAGAAAGGTAAGGACGCCATCGGTATAAGCTAAAAATTTGTTGGGGAGGGGCAGGGGAAGGTGTAGCCGGTAGAGATGTGAAGCCTTGGAGGTATTGATCTTGCAGCATATGGCGAAGGAACGGTTCGAACGCTAGGTTGAAGGGGGTTGGAGACAGAGGGTCGCCTTGTCGAAGGCGGCGTTGTTGGCGTATAGGAGCTGTGAGCAAAACATTCACGTTCACCCGGATAGAAGTTTTGAAAAAGAAGTTAGTGATGGAACGGGTGATCATACCGAGAATCCCAAATCGGCAGAGGGCTTTTGACAGGTAGGAGGGGTGGACCCAATCGTAGGCTTTTTCTTGATTTAGCGAAGGCTAGCTGCCGAGGAATCCTATACTTTGGATTGTTCTAGGATTAGTCCAAGCACCAGACCATTATCTGCAATGAAACATTTGGGGAGGAAGCCAGTTTGGTTAATCAGAGTGGGAGCCACTTCGACCAAGCGGCTGTTAAGGAGACAAGTAAAGGAAGTTGAAATAGGCAGTACCTAGTAATCAAATAAATGTTCTTTGGTAGGTTGCTAACCGGAGCGGCCCTAATACCAAAGCAAATATATATTGGCTGTTCTCATCTGTAAAATAATAGTAGGCAGACTATAGAGAAGGATTGTCATGAGTGATATATGTACGTATATACCGGATATTTTAGTGTAGTACAAAACCTTGCAAATTGCACCAAAATACTGCTTGTATATGATTCTGATAATACTTCAAGAACATACAAAGTCTGGAAATTATGTATATTTCTAATCTGCGGATGTATGTAAGCAGGTTCTCCTTTTTTCGTAGTGTGCATTGGCGACACAGGATTGGGACTTTGGCAGTGGTTGTTCTACAGGTTCTTAGATTGGAAGGTTGAGTTCTGTCGAGGCAACTTTTTATTCTGAGTTTGAGGAAGCTATACTGCCGCTGGCCGGGACGGGATTGGTGGTCGCATTGGTAGTGTGGGGGTTTGTTACGAGAGTTCGGCGGTGTAACTAGTTTACGGTGAGGTTTGGCACCCGAATTGGCGTGAGGACACGAATCCCTGCATGTGTCCTTTATAGCCGCAGTTGTAACAGATGACTCGGTTTAGAGGGAGTTGCATACAGTTTTTTCGATTGTGCCCCATTCGTGACAGAACTTACAGTGAATGGGCATGTTTTGCCATGTGGCATAGGAGCCGTCAGAAGAGTCTGCCCATTCCATGTGGTGCTGTAGTTCGATCAACGGTTTATCTTCGGGTCGGAGATGGCGGTCTAAGACTGCATAGCCGTCGTCCATGAATAGTCCGATTTCAGCAACCCGGTATAGACCGAAATCGAGGATGCGACCATGGACTAAGGTTGTGGCTCAAGAGAGGTGCTAGCTGCTCAGGTTTCATGAAAGGAAGGTTGGTGAGGTTGAATCTGACGATTTCGGCGTCGTGATCTAGGACGCCAGCTGCGATAAAATGGTACCCTCAAAAACGAATTCATTAGTGCAGGCTTTTTTTAATATTTTCTTTGTCTTCCGGGTCGAAGTTGATCTCAGCGAGGAGCTGGTTGCCATCTCGGTGGACTTTTTCTCCTACAGTGGAGGGAAAAGCGGCCATGATAGCCCTAAGAATAGTTTTGTAGTCGCCTTTGACGATCGATATGTCGAAGAATACGCTCCCAGGGGAGTGTCCTACCTTCCAGGTGCGCGTTTTTATCTCGGTGCTGGTTGAGTTGGTGGCGTCGGTCTTCGGGGTAAATATAGGGGAGCAGCGCTTTTTAACTATGCGAGCATATTTGCGGATTGTTGACGAAATCCACTGAGGAAGACATCTTGATAGGTAAGAGTGGTTCAATAGGAGAAAGAGCCACTAGGTGCCCAGTTATGAACTTCATGTAAGATTTATCGGACTAATATTTTTCCCCATGAATTTGGTGACATCGGTGTAGTGCTTGAGGGATGAATTATGGATACTCCGCGGGTCTCCAGAGGCAGTTCTTTCATATGCAAAACTCTGTGCGCCACCAGATATAGAAAAACAAACCTTTCTTATAGAGAGGGCAGCGCACGATGGTATACGGATTAAGAGATGCATCAACGAGTCTCTGGAACGACTCACAGTGGTCGAAACGAAGTAATGAGGCGAATTTTGACGACGACTATTCGCGGACGGAACGTATCCACGCTTTGCTAAAATCAATACGAGAGCAAAAGATACTGCTCGCAGCTTTAGAAGGAGACAATCAAGACCGCGATGATAGTTTAGATGATTTGAAGACTCGCATTCGCGCTATTTCCCGAGAACTTAAAGAACACGACCGACCATCTGCCATGATGGGAACCACTAGTCGGCAAAAACCGTCACCACACATGTGGTCGAGATACAAGCTTAATCTACAAACATTGGAAGATCTCGCTGACCAACGTAGAGCTCTAAAGAAAGAACTAGACTACCTGTTGCAGACCGGCGTGAGAGATAGCTATGCCAAATTACTCACTGAAACTGAGCGCCTCAATCAGGCAAGCCTTGATCTAGTCCGCACGAGAGCCGGAGGAAGCAATTTCAAAAGTCATGCATATATATCAGATGAGGAACGTATCCGGGCCAAGGCCCAGGCGATGATAAACGCACGATTTCATCGGACGGCAGATGATGCTGATGATGCTGATGACAAGATCCATACGGTGGAAACTGAGTGTCAAAATCGATTAGCTGAGATAGACCGCCAGTTAAGCCATATCGAACGAACAGAAGAAGATATTAACGCCATTCTGCAACATGAGCTGGCATTGATTGATGCAGAAGTTGAACACGGACGCAAAGAGTTACGCAGCCGGCAAATGTTTGAACAAGGTCTCTATGTGAGTGATACCCTTGCACGGTTTATTGACCTGCTTGACGCACCTGTAAGTGATGTATCATCGATGCATCCCAGGTTTGGTCCTCCGTCCAGATCGTCGTCTGCACCCGCTTTTGTTACACCAGTCATTGTTACGCCAATCGAAGTTCCCTCTCCGCCGCCAGTGCCAACTTCACAAAGACCAGGCTCGCCGCGATCAGCTTCTGAGATCAAGGCCGAAGTGCAGAGACGAATAGAACAGCGTAAACAATTATTTGTAAATAAGTACAATCAAAGCGCCTCCATCGAAACAAAGCGGTCAACAAAGACGGAGAACAGTGTGGTTAGTGAAGACGAAAAAGCCGCCCAAGAAAAACTGCGACGAGCTGAAGTGGAAGCGAGAGAGCGATTGTTAACGATGCGCGAGAAGCGGAATAAGATGCGACAGCAAGAAGCGGAAGCGGAAGAAAAACGTAAAAAAGCAGCGGCTGAAGCTGAGGCTGCAGCCGAAGCTGAGATGTTAGAAGAAAAGCGACGGAAAGAAAAAGAAGAAGAGGAGCGTCGAGAGAAGGTTCGAAGAGCTGAAGAAGAACTTGCTGAGAAATTACGTATAAAGCAGCGGGAAGAGTTTGAAAGACTTGAACGTGAAAAAGCAGAAGAGGAACAACGGGAGCGCGACCTGGCTCTGAAAAAAGAAGAGGAAGAACGATTAGCAGAAAAAACAAGACAACACAGAGCAAGGCTGGCTGCGGAGAAGGCTGCCAGGGAAAGACGCTTGTTACAAGAAAAGCTTGAACGAGAACAACAGAAATTAGAGGCAGAAAGACTCGAAGAAGAAAAACGTCGTCGAGAATGGCAAGAAGCCGAAGAAGAAAAACGTCGTCGAGAATGGCAAGAAGCTGAAGATAAACGTCGTGAAGCTGAAAGACGAGAGCAAGAGGAGAAGGAACGGCAAGAGGCAGCGCGGATTGAGGAGGAGAGGCTAAAAGAACAGCTTGAAAGGGAAAAAGAGATGCAGGCCGAGGCCGAAAAATTACAGAAGGAAGCTTCACTCTCTGAAGCAAATGAAGCCACTGCTGGAACGAGTGGATATGGTATTGATATTGAAGATGAAGTTGACTTTAGCGTGGGTAAGGAGAAACATGGCTTAGCGACCCGTATTCATCAATCATTCATAACAGTGTATCGTGTCAAAACGCTATATGAATACCGAGGTATGCGCGAGGATGATCTTTCCTTTGCAGAAGATGAAATCATCAAGGCCCACCCCTCCAAAGACAGTTCCAGTGATTGGTGGTACGGCGCTTCTCTCTCTACCAGTCATGTTGGATTCTTCCCCCGTACCTATGTAGAAGTTGTCGAAGAAGGTAATCGAAATTTAATGAAAGCATCCTAGTCAACGATATGTTATTCCTGTAGCTTTTCGCGTTAGGACGTTATATGAATTCAAAAAATCTCGAGAGGATGATTTGGGCTTTGTCGAAAACGAAATCATCCTTGTGCAACCGTTCCAAGATGAAGATAGCGATTGGTGGTACGGCTCGAACGAGGATACTCATGAGTTTGGTTATTTCCCTAAATCGTATGCAGAAAAAATTGATACCGGTAAGCGATAAGATAAATATATCCTCGGCAACTAGAGCCAAATGCGTATCATAGGCTCGTCCAGAGTCAAGGAAAGAAGTGCGATGGATGCTGTGCCTACACAAAGTGCGAGTTTACCGATGCCCATTGTATCAAACAATCGTCCCTCCTCTGATGGGACCTTTTTGAACGTGTCTGATGCGGAGCTGTCGCGTGGTCTATCCGCACCCAATACGCCAGTAATGAAAAAGACTACTCTGGGTATGAATAAGATCGAAATGAGCAGACGTCGTCGGGCAGCAAGCAATGCTGGCACAGGCAATCCTAGCCCATCCAACTTTGTTTTGTCCCATGCCAGACCAGAAAGCCCTGTGCTGACAACATGGTCAAGTATAATGGATGAACATGAATTGGATGCCATACCCCCCGAGGAGCGTACACGTCAAGAAGCTATCTATGAACTGATCTTCAGCGAGCGTACTTACCTACGAGATTTGCAAATGATTGTTAACGTACTAAATTTACACGCAAGTAATTGTTTGGACTAACAAGGATTGTAGACTTTTTACGTTGACTCGGGCAAATATTTATCGCAAGAAGAGCAAGATGTTGTTTTTGCTAACATTGACGATCTATTGTTGTGCAACACTGAGTTGTTGAGCGATTTGGAGGCGAGACAGCGAGAGAATGCTAATGTCATTAACAATATTGGAGACGTTTTCCTCAAGCATGTAAGCGCCTTTCTAGAATATCAAAGAAACAAAATCTAATAATTGATATAGACGGAGAGTTTGAAATGTTACTCAACTTACTGCCGGAATCAGTCTTTTGCGAGCCGGTTCTTGCAAAAGAAGAGAGAACAAGATCAGTGGTTTGAAGTGTTTTTGAAGGTACGCTTGACCATTGATGATTTTATACTCATTATAATCTCTAGACAGCACAAACTCGTCCTGAGTGTAGGTCATTAGACCTTTCTCATTTTTTATTGCAACCAATGCAGCGCATAACCAGATACCCCCTTTTGCTTCGTCAAGTAAATATCACTAGTGTGATCGGGATACAGAGGACTTATTTTTTTTAATAGATTTTAAAATCCACACCAAAGAAGCACCCTGACCACGGTTTAGTGCGGTCGGCACTTATTGGAGCGGAAAGAGTGTTAGAAGATGTCAATGAAGAGACACGACGCTATGAGAATCGACAGAAAATCAATGAATTAAGTAGGATTCTTGATATGGGAAATCACGGAGTAAGACTACAAAAGAATGCAATGAGTTATCTGACTTCGTTATAGCGCCTGGATGCACCGGGAAGAGAGTTTGTGATGGAAGGCATCCTTTTCAAAACAAAAAGTGGACGCAAGTTACATGGGTATCTCTTTAACGACATCTTGATTCTCGCCGAGGCGCTTAAAGGGCTGAGTCCCGAAGGATATCTTTACAGACTATACCGTGAGGTAATTCTTGGAATGATTTTTCAGATCACTTAAGTGTCATCATTAGCCAATGAATATCGAGGATGTAAATGTACGTCAACATACAAATATGACGCTCAAAACTTCATTTGGGAACAGCTCAGGTAAAACATATGATACGCAAAAATTACAAATATACCAACAACTTTATAGAGGACACAGGTTTCCAGATAGTATACATGAATCAGGTGATTTCCGTAAAAACATCGTCTACAAACCAGAAGCGGCAGTGGATTAGCCAGGTGCAACACTACAGCGCGTTACAGATGACAATGAGACATTCATGAATAAAGAAAAATGAATGGTGCACGCGACTTTTTTTTTTAATTATCGAGTGGAGCTAGAGAAAGATGATTCCGCAGTTATCAACCTTTAATTGAAAACCTTGTAAAAGTGATATTTTTCAGTGGTATGAAACCTTGACGATGGGAGAATGAGAAGACGTAGAATATAAGTATTCGAAATGTCCACTTCTCATTTATCCCCCCCAAAAAAAGAGAAAAGAAAAAAGTTTCAAAGCTTATGGTTCGGACAGAGACAACGAGCCGGTAAATACAGTATTTTTAGAGAAGGGTACACCTGAGCCCATGGACTCCATCGTTGCCCAGACGCAATTTGCTCTTGAGACGACTAGTTCTTATACTAAATATTTGCAAAAGAAGCCTACGGAAAAATCTCGAACTAACGCGATGCAAGTAGATAAGCCTAGGGATGAGGACTCTCGTATGAGAAAAGCAATAGAAAAACGTACTTACACTCCTTACACTCCTCAAGACAAGGCCAGATTCTTTAAACTGAAGATTGAGAAGTGTATGAGTGCTTCTGCTGCAGCGAAACAATTGGGAATTCACGTTCGTACAGCCCAGAGATGGGTTAAACAGTATGAAGAGTCTCCCAGTAGCATACTTGATAGTGGTAAAAAGAAAGGTCGTAGACGCACCCTGACTGAGGAACACATAAAGGCCTTAACGATTTTATTGACGTTAATCCCTCTGCAGTTGTCGCTGAAGTGACTGATCGTTTAATGCAACGGTTTAATGGTCTTAAAGTCACTAACAGCGCTGTGTATAACCTCATGAGAACAGAATGTAATCTTTCTGTAAGACAAGCAGAGTTTTATTTAGTGGAGAGAATAGTCTAGAAAAGATTGAAGAACGGCATGATTGGGTTCGCAAGTGGGAACAAACTGATATGGACTTCTTGATCAATTATGTGTTTCTTGACATTTCATATAAACATGAAACACACAAGGGCTTGGTCTAAGAAAGGTAGATATTCTTCGGACAATTATACAAAAGGGAATAGAGAATAGATACGATAAAAGGATAATACGCGATGCGATCAAAAGAAAACAATGGCCGAATAACCAAAAGTGTGTTCATGCCATTGTATCACTTGCAATGATGTAATTGTAAAAATAGAGTGGCACGAATCGGTAAACCCACTTACAAGTCTATTCGTCGGAGCTTAATCGTGCGACGACACAACGATGGGATCGACAAAGATCTGCAAGGTTGGCGATGCTCTTTAAACGGAGAATACCATCCGCAATTGTACTTAAAGCGCCGATCCAGTAAGCCGCGCTTTCTTAGTTGCTTTGACATTGAGACCAACTCTTCTTCTGCCGGTAAAAAGCTAACGCCAGAGTCTCTTACTCTCAGCATACGACAGCAAGCTTGTATGCATGGGTGCAGAACTTGACCGTTATAGCACGCTTCCCAGTGTGAGATATTATCCTCCTCGTATAGCTCGATCATCCTGCAATGGCATCAGTTGGACTGGATCGGTAGAACCGTAGGCGTGACTCATCCGAGGGCAGTCTGCAGTATTAAAAAGGGTTTCCAATGCAAAAGACTGATATCATAACATCGGACGAAAAGCTTCGAAGACCTTTTAGGCCAGTGTTACAGACTCATACCCTAAGGGCGATTGACTACAACCTCCTCCCACACTCGTCCTCGAAGTCAACCCGTCGTCGTCAATACATCCGCACCACCTGGCCCATCGTCTGTTCCATCCTCGCCGAACTCGACGCACACCAGCACCCGGGAATGGATCCACAACAATATTATGACTGTGCTCCAGGACAGGCCCTTCTTCACTGAATCGATCCTCCTGCTCCTGAACCAGGCTAGGCTTTCCTTCCTTTTCTTTCCTCTTTCTTCTCTCTCTTCTTCATTCATCCTAGGTTTTCTTTATTCCCTGCTGCTCCTTTATCCTACTCCTTCGACCTTTTCCCTGTTTCATCCACAGGGTTTTCTTTTCTTATTTCTTTTCTGAACTGTCACGAGCAGATATGTCCGATCCAGACGCTGTGCTCAAAAGTGACGTTAAATAAAAACCAAACTTTTTAAACGCAGTTTTTGTCCCCGCCCTCAAAGGACTGTCTTTACTACCTGGCACGCAGCCACACAGTAACGCTGTTCGTACGAGCGGTTTTTTTCTCTACCTTCAGCAAGTGTCTGCCATGGTGAAGAAAGCGGTCGATTCTCGGGTTCACACCCTTATTAAGAACTGTGTTCAAACAAAGCATCGTTCATTCTTTGTTGTTGTTGGTGATAAGGGCCGAGATCAAGTAAGTGACCGTGCCTGGTTGCGCTAAGTAGATCTAACCGAGATCATACATTCTATAGATCGTCAATTTGCACTGGCTTTTATCACAAGCCCAAGTTAGCGCCCGCCCTTCTGTTCTGTGGTGTTATAAGAAAGAGCTGGGCTTTACTAGGTAAGCGCAAAAGCTCTTCCTAGCTACGTCAACGCTTACATTGCTTACAGTCATCGCAAGAAGCGTGAAGCCAAGCTTAAGAAGGACATTAAACGTGGTATTCGTGAAGCCAATGCTGATGATCCGTTTGAGCTTTTTGTTACCGTCACCAACATTCGATACGCATACTACAAAGAGACGCAGAAGATTCTCGGTAACACCTATGGCATGTGCATTTTGCAAGATTTTGAAGCCATTACACCCAACACACTTGCACGAACGATCGAGACTGTTGAAGGTGGAGGCATGGTCGTATTGCTGTTGAAAAGCATGAACTCCTTGAAGCAATTGTATACCATGACCATGGTAATGCCCGTATGCAAAACTGAACCAGCGTGATTAATTTTGTGATCTTAGGACGTTCATTCACGCTACCGTACCGAGGCACACAGCGATATTGTTGCTCGATTCAACGAACGTTTCATCCTGTCTTTGGGATCAAGCGAGAACTGTTTGGTTGTGGATGACGAATTGAATGTGCTCCCTATCAGCATGGGTAAGCACGTTAAACCAATGCCTTTAAAGTCGGCAGAAGACGCAAAGTCAGCGGAAGAGATGGAGTTGAACGAGCTGAAGCAATCCTTGGAGGATACGGAACCCGTTGGATCGCTTGTCAAGTGCACAAAGACAGTGGACCAGGCAAAGGCATTGCTGACCTTCATCGAAGCTATTTCGGAAAAGTCACTTCGCAGCACTGTTGCTCTTACTGCTGGTCGTGGTCGTGGTAAATCAGCAGCTCTTGGTATTGCTATGGCTTCAGCTATAGCTTATGGCTATTCCAACGTTTTTGTCACCTCTCCCAGCCCCGAAAACTTGAAGACCTTGTTCGAATTCGTATTCAAGGGCTTCGACGCACTGGGTTACGAAGAACATCTTGATTACGATATTGTTCAGTCAACAAACCCCGAATTTAACAAAGCTATTGTTCGTGTCAACATCTTTAGACAGCATCGTCAAACCATCCAGGTAAATGTTGACAAAGATGAATACAGAGTTGTGGTTAACATGAAGGGTATTTAGTATATCCAACCTCAAGATGCTCATGTGCTCGGCCAGGCGGAACTGGTTGTCATTGATGAGGCTGCAGCTATCCCATTGCCCATTGTCCGCAAGCTTCTTGGTCCCTACCTCGTGTTTATGGCTTCCACCATCAACGGTTACGAAGGTACGGGTCGATCTCTTTCGCTCAAGTTGATCCAGCAGCTCCGAGAGCAATCGCGTGGATTTGTTGGTAAATCAGGAGATGTTGCGAAGGACGCATCCGGCGAAAATGTGGTCGTTGGACGTGATCTTCAAGCGAAGAAGCAAGCAGACGATATTAACAGCAGCGCCTTGGGTGGTCGTACACTGAAGGAAGTCAAGCTTGAGGAGCCCATTCGTTATGCTCCAAACGATCCAGTCGAGAAGTGGCTTAACAAGCTGCTTTGCTTGGATGCAACTGTTGTATCAAAGAACATTCAGGGCTGCCCCCATCCTTCGGAATGCGAGCTGTACTACGTTAACCGCGACACTCTTTTCTCCTACCACCCTGTCAGCGAAACATTTTTGCAGCGTATGATGGCTCTCTATGTTGCTAGCCATTATAAGAACTCTCCCAACGATCTGCAACTGATGAGTGACGCTCCTGCACATCATTTGTTTGTACTGTTGCCTCCTATATCTGAGAACAGCAGCAGTCTTCCCGATCCTTTAGTTGTACTTCAAGTGTGTCTGGAAGGTGAAATTTCTCGGCAGACAGTGATGAACTCGCTTTCGCGAGGCCAGCGTCCTGCTGGTGACATGATCCCATGGCTTATTTCGCAGCAGTTCCAAGACGATGACTTTGCCAGCTTGTCGGGTGCCCGTGTTGTTCGCATTGCCACTCATCCCGATTACGCGAAGATGGGCTATGGTTCTAGAGCACTTGAGCAACTGACATCATTCTATAAGGGAGAAGTGTCCGACTTGACGGAATCGATGGATGTCGAGGAAGAAACACTTGCTCGAGTGGATGATGAGGAGATTGAAAACGCAGATCTGAAGACAGACCAAGTGAAAGTGCGTGATCCACGCAAGATGCCACCTCTCTTGACGAAATTGGCAGAGAAACAAGCACCCCGTCTGGATTATCTCGGTGTTTCCTACGGACTTACACCCAACCTTCACAAATTCTGGAAACGTGCAGGATTTGTTCCACTCTACCTGCGACAGACAACCAACGATTTAACAGGCGAACATACGTGTGTCATGATCAAGACTCTCACAGGTGGTAGCGATGAGCGCGTTTCAAATGCATCCTGGCTTGATGCCTTTGCAACTGATTTTTCCAAGCGTTTCTTGCATCTGCTGTCATACCAATTCCGTGCATTCCCAGCAATTAGTGCATTGAGTATCTTGGAGGCTGCTAAGCACGGACGCGAGATCGCAGAAGAAGAGTTGACAAAGGAAAAGTTGGCTTTGTTCTTCGGCCCATACGACTTGAAGCGCCTCGAATCCTACTCCAATAACATGGTTGATTACCATGTTGTCCTGGACATGGTTCCTGTCATCAGTGAGCTTTACTTTAGAGACGAGATGTCGAGCGAAGTGAAGCTTTCCGGTGCACAGAGCGCCATTCTTCTTGGTATAGGACTTCAGCACAAGACGATTGAGGAGTTGGAGAAGGAACTGTCCTTGGCTAGCAACCAGGTGTTGGCTCTGTTTGTCAAGATCATGCGAAAGTTCAGCCAGTACTTTGCAAAGGTAGAGAGCAGAGCAATTGAGGATACAATGCCAGAGCTGCAAAAGAAAAAGAAGGAAGCCGATGCTGAGCAAGAGGAGGAGGAGGAGGAGGAGGCGTCAGGGAAGCGAGAAATTGGTGATGACGAGGCATGGCGACCACTGAAGGGCGATATGGAGACAGATTTGCAAGAAGCCGGAAACGAGGCGCTGGAGGGTCTGAAGGCTAAACAGCGCGAGCTGATAGATTCTTTGGATCTGACAAAATATGCCATTGGCGGCACTGACGAAGATTGGGAAGCAGCAGGATCCCAGGTCAAGGCATTGAAGTCAGGAAAGAAGGCGGCCTTGAGCTCCGTTATCAGTATCAAGAACGAAAACTCATCCAAGAAACGCAAGCTCGCAGAGAGTGCACAACAAATGGCGCAGAAGGAGAAGGAGCGTAAAAACGGCAAACTCAAGACATCCAAAAAGACCAGAAGATCGTAAACATATTTTCTTCATTCACTTTAATTTTTGCATTACAAATAAATCCCAAGTCTTTTTATACAAACAAAGGGTGTCTCCAATAGCTTATATCTCCGGTACGTACTTGTACTTTTTAATTTCGTTTATGTGCCTTTTATAGCTGTTTCTTTCATTCGCAATGGACCGATAGATACTGATATGAAACGAATCTAGGAAGGCTGTGAAGCTTATTTTATTGTTTTTCAGATTATCACTAACAAAAATACCCCAATGTGAAAACTATGTGCAAGATTTAAAACAAAAACATATGTACAATAAAAAGGAATTTGGGAAGTTAGACTACGCGCGATATTTTTGGAAACTTTCTACAATCTCTTCGATAGGTCTTCCCTTTGTTTCTGGCAATGTGAGAAAAATGGCGATGAAGGCAAAAAAGGAAGTGCCAGCGAATATAAGAAAAGAGTAACCTCCGATTGCCGCGAAAACGACGGGGAAAACCTGGCCCACTAAAAAATTCATTGCCCAGTTCATCGCTGTAGCGGCAGCGCCGACGGAGGAGGAAGCATAAATGGGTGTAATTTCGGAAGTGATCATCCACGGAATGGGGCCGATGCCGATGGCAAAGGAGGCCACGTAGAGAAAAACGGAGACGATCAGCAAGACGGGTATGTTAAAGCTGGATCCAAGGACCAGTGTGATTGAGAAGACGCATGTTCCGGTGGTTGCCAAGAGGAGCAAAGCGCGGCGGCCCATACGATCTATCAGGACCACAGACACAAGAGTAAATACGAAATTGACCACCATTGTGGCGATGGTCATGTATTTGGCTGTCTGGTAGTCGACGGCGCTTTGGAATACTGTTGTCGAGAAATACATCACGGCGTTCATTCCGGAGAGCTGTTGAAAGGTGTGGAGAAAAAGAACCAAGAACGCAATTCGGCGGATGACGCTGTCCTTGAATACTTGGATGATGGTTATCGGTTCGTACTTTTGGCTGGGCGGCTGTTCATAGCTTTCTTTACTGGTTGCGTGGCTGGCAGGTATTTCAGGCAACGAGAGTCTCTGCCGGGCTTCGGCGGTACCCACTTGACCTTCAACAATATCGAACAGTTCTTTCGAAATGTCTACGTCTGCGCCTCGTAGTCGTTGGAGAGCTACTGTTGCTTCTTCCATGCGGTTCTTCGATATAAGCCAGCGTGGACTTTCGACACAAGTTAGCATTGCAAAAGCTTGGATTATTGCCGGAATAGCCACCAACGAAAAGTTAACACGCCAAAGAGGCACGACCGAAGTTGGCAAGCCGACAATAGAAGCGATCAGGATACCAATGACGATAAAAAACCTAGTAGAAAGACAAAAAGTGGTTTGCGGGGGAACACTTTTTTTATGCTATATAATTACTGATTGCAAGTGCCCATAGCACCTCGCGCCTTGATTGTAGAGACTTCACCAACGTAAGTGGGTGTAACGAGTGTACCAAGACCACATGATAATCCACATAAAATACGGCCAACAATGAACATGGCGCTATGTACGGATAAGCCGATTAGTATAGAGCCAAGGATCCATCCCCATGTATTTAATATAACAGTCTTTTTGCGACCCAAGGCCATTTGGACAGTACCACCATAGAGACCACCAATGAGACCTCCTACACAAAATGACGCGACGGCGAAACCCCTACAACAAGAAAGGTTAGATATTTATTTTATTTAAAACGGTTTACCATAATGCAGTAGTCATGGGAAGACAATCTGGAAAAGAAGGATTGACGGTACGTGCATACCCGGTGGGACAGTTGTGTGTAATATCACCTGCGATGTTTGGAGAGCCAATCGTCCAGCCAACACAAAAAGAGGTGATACAGCTGACTACTACACAATAGAGCATGTATTTTGGCATATATAATTCACGGGAATCCATTATTATTATTTTTTTGAAAAGGTATTTAGAGAACAAAGATTTAGAAAAAGAAGAAGGATAAACTTTAGAGACTTCCCTTACTCGAAAATTCCTACGTTTTAATTCGATCTGAGACATTGGAAAAAACTCTTGAGTATCCTTTTACTATCATTGTTTTCGTAAAAAACAAAAAGGTTCGAGACCCTTTTCCTTGCTGGTTTAAATAACAATCAAAATTTTTATATATTTTTTTTCAATACAAATTTACCAATTTACACAAGGGAAAAAGAAAATATCCTTTTAATGCCGCTACATTTAAATGTGAAACCAAAGTAAGAAAATGTCTTAAATAAAAATGGGTTAAAAATCTGTAAAGTACTTTCGAAAAGGGTCTGCTTGTTCTAATCCGTATGGCATCTTTTCTTCATCATACTTATCAAAGTTACTTGCATCCCCATTAGACTTGACCGTAGGAACAAACGGTGGTTTGACTTGTCGATGTGTTAATTTTTCAAAGTCAATTGGCTCAAACCATGTATGTTCGATCACATCGCGACATCCCGCTCTTAAGTTTCCAAATCGGTAACTAAGATCTGTCGTTAAAAGATGCTTCAGGAGATCAATTGCCTCTGCACTGAAGTTACTTGGAAATGCTGGCTTGCATATCACTATCTTTTCATATAACTTGAATTGGCTTTCATCATAAAATGGAGGATATCTACATTTCTTTAGTAAACACACACACAGCTAACCTACTGAACCTACCCAGCCAGCATTTCGTAAATAAGGATTCCCAAGCTCCAGTAATCCGCTGCCTTGCCATATGCCTTTGATTGGATGATTTCAGGTGCTGTACTCGGAGTATGAATGACTGCATCCCCAAAACCGAAGAAACACAAATTACCTAGATAATCGGGTGTTCCACATAATGTCCATCTAAAAAGGGAAAATGAATCGATACACGAACCGTTCCATGCAACAACCCAAAACTTTACGTTACGTCCGGTACATATTTCGCGAATCCAAAATCGGTGATCTTAATGTGTCCTTCTGCGTCAAGTAACAAGTTCTCCGGTTTCAGATCACGGTAGACTATATCTTTGCTGTGTAGAAAGGCAAGAGCAAGTAGTACTTCGGCCGCGTAAAATTTTGCCAGCTCCTCGGAAAATCGCTAACCAACTTCTCTTTTAACGACAAGCAAATTTTTTTTTTTTTTTTTTACCACAGACCATACCTTACTTTTGCGCAGCAATGTAAACAATTCGCCGCCGGGCACGTAATCCATAACCATGAACAACATGGAACTATCTTGGAAAGTGCCCCATAAATTAACAATAAAAGGATGTCTGACGCTCATCAGAATAGCCCGTTCATTCCGGGTATGCTCAATTTGCTTCATACGAACGACCTCTGCTTTTTTCATCACTTTAATCGCGTAAAAATGCTCATTGTACTTGGATTGCGCGAGATGGACACGTCCAAAAGAGCCCGTACCAACCGTTCGTAAAAGCCGAAACATTTGTAGATTCATGCACGGCGCGTTGCTTTTACTTGAGACATTCGTTTTAGTTGTATCTGCAAGGACAGGTGCATGCGTAGATGCTTCAACATCTGGCTGTGCTTCATCTGTGGGTGAATGTGGTGGCGAATGAGGAAGATCAGGCGTGAGTTCCTCTACTCAGAAAAGAAGCAAGGTTTAGTCAACTCGAACCGATGATAGTACGTAATAATGACACTTACGAAAAATCATTCCATCACTTGTTCGTTGCTCGGTAGGGCCTACTGCATAACACAAAACAAAAGGTAATTACTATCATAAACCAGTTTCTCTCTTCGTTTTACTGTACTGGATCCCTCGTCATTTCTCCAACTTTCATCGTTTAACAGTAGGTAGGGAGGTGACAATGGTGGTGGCTTCCGTTGTTGTTGTTCTTGTGGTTGTGGGTCTACCATATTGTTTTTGGGAGACAGTTTATGAAATGATGCCATTGGATGTTTTGCTTTTTGAATCAACTTTTGAATCAATGGCATTATCAAGGCAAAGAAAGGAAAGGTTACCAAGCGCCTGTTATCGATAAATATAAAAAGTCAATTCATGCAAAACAAATATGTCTTGTACTGATTGCATTGAGTGTATACGAAACTCCGCATTATCATCTTGAGACTTTACCAACCGAACATCCTATCAGAAATAAATGAGCATGAACTATTATTAAAAATACATATGCGCCTTTTCCCAAAAGGTAATGTCGCTTATTGCAGAACTTTAGGATAATAGTTTACGCATTAAACGACCTCTCGTAGTGACACGCGCTTTTGGGCAATTCTGTATTGCGTATAGAAAAATAGCTATCCATCCTATCAGCAATTCATGCCGTCTGCCACGTCTATAGCGCGAAATGCCTTTGAAACATGATTTGCATCGCCTTTGTTTTTCATTTCGATCATTTGTGCTCATCAGTTGACGGGAGGTAAGCCTGAAGACGTTGCTGGCTGCCATCCAGATATCCCTGCTCTTTGACAACAAGTTTTTTTTCTTCTTTCTCCCATCTTCTGTTTAGCAAAAAGACAGCTCTTTATGTGGTTTACAACAAAATGAGCCAATCAGACGCGGCTGGAAGCCCAAGGTTATTGAAAGCTAACGGAGATTGTAGTAGATACGTCTCACAAATCATGTTTCGCGCTGAATTTGTTCGTTGACTTTTTAGCGGAATGAAACGAACATTTTCCCACAACGTGGATGATACGGAAAGGAATCATTCGACACGGATAAACAAAACCATCAAAAGTGTATTTAGATTATCCATTTCATTTTCTTTCTGTTGCAACCTGCAAGATTCGCATGACTATAGTTGATATGAAAAGAGTCATGCTGCCAAATCATGTTTCTATACATTCATCAACAAAGTAGCACATGAATTGAGAGAGTTTCCCATGCGTACAGTTGTTGATAGCCGTTTTCTTCTTATTCCGGCATGTGTTACTGTTCTAAAATGATGGTATGGATTAAGAGTTAACATAAAGTGGAGAAAGTAGTTAAGCTCAATCTCTAGTAACCGGATTTGTTTAGGGGTGAAAGGGACAAAAAAAAATCCTGGCTAAAGGTTGGAGAAATGTTATCTATTTTTCTCTAGAGAAAAAACCTTTTTTTTTTTTTTTTTTTTTTTTAGCAAGGCTGATCAAGTATGATTCTGTAGCCGTCAACTACCTAAGGTCTGTAGGAAGGATATCCAATCATGTTGTACTTAATGGTCGACTGAGCGAGGTGCCTTGACTCGGGGAAAAGATAGCCCGTTGGTCTATTGTCGGAATTGCGCGCAAAACTTGGCGTGCTTACCGCTATCGGGAAGGCGCGCTGCCGATCTCCTACAATTTCTGGTGTATTACCATTTATCACTGCAGATGATTGTGATCATTGCAACTTTTTTTCCCTTCTTTTTTTTCTTTAGCTATAATATAACCACTTAAAACTAGAACGTCCCACCAAAAAAAAAAAAAATGAGGACTTTTGCCAAGAGGGCCCACGCACAAACATATGAAACCAAGCCAATTTCCGTAGGTTTATTTTATTAGGCATGGTGTGATCTCAGATCCGAGAAATATATATATAGTCTTCCATTATGACTCCTGAAATCTTCATCATGTATCTTTCTGGAATTAGTATCTTACTCCTTTTTGCCTCGTGCTGTCAAGGTCAACAGAACAATAGTAGTGGTGTTTCAACAACAACTACTGTGCGTGTTGCTGGTGAAAGCAACAGCTTCTGTTTGATGTTGCCACCAAAAAACACAACAGATCGAATGATTGCGGACAATGAAGGGACAGCTGTAGCGTACTGTACTCATCCGTTACCAGGACAAGAGAAATTCCCATCCGGTTTTATTCTTTCATCCCATTTCAATACAACACGAAATTTTGTGCAAGTCACAGGAACAATGGATCCAACTAAAGCGCAGCTAGATCCAAAAGATGAGGGTGGTCAATTTGACACACGTGCTCCAAAGGGAGCTTCTTGCCAAGGGTTTGAGTACTTTGTGAGCTTGATTGAACCTACACAAAAAGATTATTGTATTCGTTGTTGCGTAAGTAGACTAGATCCACGTGAAAGCACAGTCTGACGAAGTCTGTGCAGCATCGAAAGGAAGATTGTAATGCTGGTGCCTCTCAAAGTGGCTGCAGGCATCTCATCCCCGGTAACTACTGAGGCCCTTTAACTGACACAGTGGGAACGTCCATCACCTTCTACTCCCAAGGCAACGTAAGCGTAGAATCTATCCATCATGACCGCCGTTTTCTTCTCCTATAACTATCGTTTACATAGTACCCGCAAGATTAAGCACTTTCCATAATTGTAACATAATGCGCGGTCGAATGTTTACTGTGTATCTGTACGTGAACTATTTAAGAAGTGTATCACATCATAGAGAATCAAAATTTTTTGTAAACTTTATTTTCCTCTAATTTGACTGTTCGTTGTGCAAGGGCATGGTAAATACATGGTTCTAATTGGTCTCTCCTCATTTTTTTATCTTATGACATGTATTGCTCATTTCACCTACATTTGATCAAGGAAGGACCAAATATCTCGGTTGGTCGCACAAAAATATGCCGCCAATAACGTCATGCAGGAACCAAATAAAGAGTGTGAGATCAGAAACGTCAGAGCTTGTATAATATGTTGTGCCCAGCAATTTTGTTTATTTAGCTGCGGAAGTTGGACTTGTTTGTTTTCCTTTTTACAGTTGCTGTTGTTCGTCGATCCCATTAACATGGTCTGCGTTATGACGTTCACTAGTGAATATAGGAAAGATAGAAAAAAAGAAGATTCTTGCGTTTCTCCTGTATTAAACTTTTTATAGACTCACTTCGGAAAGGCCATCTCTTCTCCTACGTTTGTCATAATACAGAGTAAAAAAGAAAGAAAAAGAAAAAAAATTAGTGAATCATGTCATCTTGCATAAAAGTTGGGGAAAAGGTGTCTCTGTTACACTAAAGAGGGGTAGGCATGGTGCAGATCACTCGTCCTACGCCGGAAATTGAACCTTAATGGCGTTTTCCTTTGTGCTGCGCAGCGGCGTGAGAGTATGGTTTGTTCGGGTACATACTTTCCAACTTTAGAAATTAGGGAGCGCATGAAGGCAGATAGAAAGGATATGTCTGTGATAACCATATGCACCGAAAGATACTAACTGTGCAACCTAGTCTTGGCAACCCTTCCTTTTTCTCAATTGCTATCCGTTTCTTTCTGTAACTCCATTTCTTCTTATTTCTTTTTTATAAAAAAAGAAGGTGGAGGAGCTGCAGGTTCATAAGGAAACTTTAGAAAGAAATGTCGAAGAGTGTCGCATGATCACAGCCTCTCCTTAAAAACAGAGGCAAGAAATTTTTCGTCGTTGGAGGAGAAAGGTGTTGATGACAACATGGTCCTGTTTGAAAGTGACAAATCGCCACAAACAAGTTGATTCAAGTCACCAAAGGTGTCTGTCAAACTAAAAAGTTGAAGGGAAGGTAACACAAAGGTAAACAATACATGCTTTTATGTTTCTCCACATTTATAACACGCATCACCCGTATTGCTGGGAAAGATCAGCTATCTTGTATATCTAAAACAACCCCCATAGATAGTAGTTTCTTGGTACCGGATTTGTTTGCTGTTCTGCATACGCATTGAATAAGATGGAAAACATATCCCGCCACCGCATTTTCGAATAAAGAAATTGACTTTCCCTATTTGGGAGCGAGTGTTCTTGCTCAATTCTGAAACTTTCCACGAGGAAAAGTTCTGGAGTACGTCACAAACAACATTTACTTAGGTGGTGGTCGGTGCAGAAGGAGTAATTGTGTAAGGAGTCAAAACAAAGCATAGGACACATAAATAGGGAGATTGAAATAACAAATGATTTTTTTTTAGTCAAGCTCAGCTAAATATTTATGCAAGGGAAAGAAAAAAGCGCGCGCGAATGGAAAAAAGCCGAGAGATAGAGAGAAAAGTGGGTAATCGATCTTCAGGGAACTTTAGTTAATTCTATTTTCAGACTTCCACTCAAGAATGAACAATTTCTTAAGTACAAATGTGTTAGATGCAGGGTATAAGTCGGTAATCAGGAAGGGTAATACACACAGTTGATGATGACAATTGTTTGCCGACAGACTTTTGTTGCCAATGTATGATTGGTTCAGCCCAAACTTAAATCCATTGTGTTGATCAGTTAATGACAAACGCCAGAGAAGGCGTTTCCTTTTAAAAAGGGAAGATGATGGCGTTTGTGATCTATTAACTCTCCTTGAATTACCCAACTTCAATAAACACGCGGAAGAATTTCCCAATTGAAAATATCGCCAATAACATAATTGAAAGAGCGGAAAAACATATTAGTCATTCTTGTAGGATGGGAATTTCGACTACATCATGGTTCTATACAACATGTTCAACCATCTGGAAAAGTTAGTAATATCACGATAATAAACCATGCGCAAACTGCATAGTTGTGTTGTTGTTGAGTCGCACGGTGAAAGGTCACTGTCTTTCAGAACGTGCGCAGTGATGTTTGTGCGACTTTTTGCAGCAATCAGAATATCTAACCTTTTGGTTAGTATCGTCATTGATGCGGTCCATGTCATTTTCGGTGGTTCATCCCTGTGGATGTGAATGAAAAATACACAATTTTGGTAAATATTACCTTTAACGCAAGACCTAAACTGTAGGTTGCAAAGGGGGCGTATGTGGTGTGTGGGGGGGGTGGTTATATTCTAGGGAGGATTACTTAGCTCAATTCAGAATCGAAAGATATAGACAGTGTGATGATATCATGTGGAAAATAAAAAGAGTTACCAAAAATGGAAGATCAGGGGAGCGTAAGCAAGGAAAAGAGTAGTTTTTCCCTTGGTTGCCGATCTACTTTACACACACACGTACCACCAATAACATATTCTCTTTTCCACTCGCCTCTCCCCCCAAAAAAAAATCCCCTATAATTTTCTTCCTTTGCTTTGCCCAACCCCCCCCATAATGTCCCCTTATTTGTGCTTTAATTGGACCTCTCGTCAACTATAAATTAGCTGTCTTTTCTTTCTTCCTTTTTCCTTTCCTTTCTTTTTTTTTCTTTTCTTGTTCTCTTAACAACACAACAGTATAAATACCTACACCTATCGTATGATGGAACATACCACTTTGCCAGTCGGAACACGCATTAATGATCTTGAGCTCGTCAGTGTTCTTGGTACTGGTGGATACGGTCAGGTATACCTGGCACGTACAGACGATGATCAACTATTTGCGGTAAAATCGCTGGAACAAAACAAGATGGATGATCGTCAACGGGACTTTCAACGCAGCGAAATCAGTCTTCATTCTCGACTCTCCGGTCATCCACATATTATCCAACTCGAACGTGTCATTCGTAACCCTGACTGGACGCATGTTGTGATGGAGTATGGATCTGAAGGTGATCTATTTGAAGCAATTACGGAACGCGATATTTATGCCGGTAACCATCCGCTCATTCGGCGAGTATTTCTGCAACTCATCGATGCAGTGAGCTACTGCCATGAAAACGGTGTTTATCATCGGGATATCAAGCCGGAGAATATTCTTGTTTTTGATGGTGGACGTACGATTAAATTAGCTGATTTCGGCCTCGCAACAACCGCAGTCGTCTCGAAAGACTATGGATGTGGAAGCACTTTTTATTTCTCTCCAGGTAAAAGAGAATGACTTTTTCTCTTCCCCCTAATCTCTTCCTACAAGGATTGTTATTAAACTTTGTCTTAATGCATAGAATGCCAAGGTGACCATGCTCGTGAATCGAACCGTGTGGGCTATGCCACTGCTCCCAATGACGTCTGGGCACTTGGTGTAATTTTAATTAACCTGGCCACCGGAAGAAATGCATGGCAACAGGCCTCGTTAAAGGATGAGTCATTCCGGGCTTATTTAACCGACCCTGAATTCTTGCTGAACATTCTGCCGATCTCACGAGCGTTGCATCGGATCTTGAAACGGGTACTTTGTGTCGATCCGATACGACGCATTGGTCTCAAAGAACTCAGAGAACGCATTAAAAACTGCAAGTACTTTACAAGAACAGCCGAAGTTGATCGATGGGAACGTCTTCAGGAAGAGTCCCGATTCCGCCGCGTGCGCGTGCCTAAATCACCTGTGGCTAATACGGCTGCAGCTGATCGTCAGGAACTGCCACCCTCTCCTCCTCTCACACCACGTATTTACCGTTCACAATCATCCGCATTCTCTTCTACAAAAGCATCTGAACATTCAGAATCAACATCATCATCATCATCATCATCATCATCAACAACAACAACAACAACAACATGCACAACTGAAATAACAACAGACGCCACACATTGTTTAACAAAACCAGGAGACCATCCAGATTCGCTTCTTCCCAGCCTTGTAACCCTAGTGGTTTAGGTATTAACATGTACATGCCCAAGGAGTCAATTTTTTTATTATGCCACATATCCAATTGTTCCCCCTAACTCCCCCCAGAAAAAAATGCCGTCTTTGATGATGAGGTTGACCCTCTCTCTTTCTCTCTCCATTTCTCTCCCTCTATTCTTCTTCTTTTATGTATATATCCTCTCTCTCTCTTTTTTTTTCTCTCTATTATACCTTTTCTCTCTTTTTTGCTTTTTATATCTTGTTTTCTCTTCTATATGCTTTTTTCCTTTTGGTTTACATACATATGAAGAAATTCTTGCTTCCACTTTTTTCTTTTTTCAGTAAGCGTATATTCAATTGTTGTATCTTTCCTCTTTTCATTGTGTACAGCCAACTATTTTTTTTATACCACTTTTTTTCTTCTTATTTCTCAGTCAATCAACAAGTCGCTTTTCTGTTCCCTTGTAAAAAAAAATGAAAAACCACTATAAATATCCCAAAAAAAAAAAAGGAACATTGCATGTCCAATACCCCATTTCCTTTCTTTTATATATATATTTATATTTCTGGCAAAAGCAAACGCAAATAAAAATAGTATATTCTTTGTTTAAAAAAAAAAAAAAAGGGAATGATTTTATTTCGTGAGAATAAACAAGATCTAGATTAGCAAGTTTAGGACTTGTTGTTGGTGAAGGGGTAGTAAGGCAAAGCCTCTATGGGAGATTCAGTCTAAAAGAAAACAGGGCAGACTACGTTGGTCCTTCGGAATGATTCGACCGTTCGCTTTCCTGCAAAATAATTTGGTCGACAGCTGCAACCCCTTGCATAAACCCGTGGTGGTATTGCCAAGCAAAATCGTTTTTCTTGTCATTTGTCTTTACACGTTGAAGAGCATATGTATCTGCCAATTGACCCACAAATCCCACTCGGCTAGCTGCCTGTTCAAGGAAACGAACTGCTACACTGTATCCACATTCAAATCCTTCGTCATAATATCCTATACTGCCTTCAGTCGATTCAGTATGGTGGCTTGACAAGTAATCAATGTGCAAATCCCGCGCCATAGCGTGTGTTTGTTGTTTATGCGAAGCTGATTTCGCTTTCGCAAGTGCTTTTTCCTGCACAGATACCCGAACTGTACCATTTTTAAATCGACTTGGCAGTACGCCCGTCCGATGACAGTAAAGGAAACTCCAAAACCAACCATCATCCGACGTTCGATAAGTCCAGTAGTAATGACCAGGACACACTTCCTCCCATGTCTCGAGCTGGGTGACACCAAAGTCATGCATCACCTGCGCATCGTCAAGTTCCTGTGCAATGGACCTACTGTTCAAAACAACCGACCACTCCCCAATCACCACATTGTTCCGAATACTAGCCCCGTTTGCCTTCAGCTCTCCCTTCATCTGGTTTGCGACGAACTCTGAATGCTCTGCCGCCGATTTTTGATGATCTGCCGAAGTATGACAGAAATACTGATGTGTATCCAACACAACGAAATCGTACTGTGCCTTTACAGACGCAATAAATCCACTGTATTTCCTCATGTTCCACGAATCACTGATATAGATGGGGAGGGTAATATTCGGAGACGCATCACGTATTGCGCGAAACGCAGTCAAGTAAAATTTGGTGAGGGAGGGTCTGTCAAGGGGTTCATTCAGAATCTCGAGCCCAATGACATTGTTGATCGGTGCCAGGGTAGAGGCTAGGGTCCTGAGCACCTTGAGAGTTGTCGATCTATTTGTGCCCTTGAAAAACCGAGCTTTAGAGGTAGAAACACCACAATGCGAATCATTGTTTTGGCCCCCTATGCATACATCATTGGTCAAACAAAAAAAAACTTATGAAATCTTAAGGGTAACCTGGTGCAGCATGCAGATCCACAAGGACACCAATACCATAGCGACCAGCCATTTGGATAACACCCAGGAACCGGTTCCATGCGGCATCGTACACTCCCTCAAACCTTTTGAACGGCCCTGTTAAATAGTTTCTGCTCACAATCCAGTATCCAATAGGCAGTCTCACGGAGTTGATTCCTATGGATGCCAGAAACTCAAAATCGCGATCGTACAGAAACGTGCTCCAATGCTCCTCCAAGGACTCGCGTGCATGCTCTGGAGACATGCAAGCCTCTAGAAAATCCAGCTCAGAGGCCCAATCCGCCCTCAGGACACAGGAACGTAGGCTGGAAGGACAGAGCCACTGCTCTAACACAAACATGGAACCAAAGTTCACTCCAGCTTGCCGGCGATGACGATATATCTCTGCAAGCTCTGGATCAAAAGCATCAAACGCTACCGTGCTGGGGATATTAGGCGATGGCGAAAGTGGTTTGAAACTGCTAAAATAGTTGAAACATCCCATGGTGGATTTGCTGTTTCCACCCACGGTGAAGAACAAGAATGCATTAAGAATGCCCGTACTTGTGTGACTTGAACTTCAAACGAATAGCATTTGTCTTCCATGTAAACAATCACCACACTAACACATGTTTCTCATTGCCCGCTGCATCACTATTTATCCAAATGTACGATGGTGGCAGGTGCAGTTGACACTGCTTCCATGCACCATCTCATGCCTTGCGTTTTTGTCATATGCAAGGAGGGGAGGGGATTATTTCCAGTCGATCAGCAAGAATAATTCTGGGTACGGTGCAGCCGTACGAACAAACACAGCGTCAATTCAGAGTATGGTATATTAATCGTCTCAGAGAGTGATATAAGATATAGGAACGCTATTCACAAGAATAAGAATAAATGCACATGATTACGAAAGATGCTGCTCAGCTGGAAAGGGGTGAAGGTTCAAAGCGCAAAAAGCAAACAAGAAATAGAAGAAAAAAAAAGGGAGGGTGGGGGGGGGTATCGTTAGGATGTCGCATCCTTCAAATGAAGGTCAGAGACTTCGAGGTCCACGCACCAACGAGGCTTAGAGCTGCCCACCGAAAGTTCAGCCAGCTCAACTTCCTCCTCTTCGCTCTGATCGCTACCATCCAATCTTGCTTGTGGCTTCGTCCATCGTACGCAAGAGACACTGCAATACCCTGTTTCCACTGGTCTGGTTATGCGGTTACGAAAACTGTCCAGGAGTGCGTTCACTCCCACTGCGTGGGTAACAAGAAGAACCACCACAGGTCCATCACCGCCGCTGTAGTTTTTCGGCAGCCCCACTGTTGCACTCGTAAGGCATTCCTCCCGTGTTCGATCAAATCGTTTAAGCATATCTGTATATCGCTCAGGAAAATCAAATTCTGTCTGTGATGATCGATAGCCGTGGTCAATAACGAGTGGCGGAAGCACAAGGTTTTTGCCGTCGCTGTCCAGAACGGTCGTGTTGTGGTTAGCCCTCGCTGCGTACGTTAGCGCTTGCTGTCGAGCAAGTGCTTCCTGCTGTCGTGCCATCATATGCGGAGCTGGACATACATCGTCAAAGAAACGCTCGCACATCCATTCACCCAAGCCAAGCTGCAAGCGGATCACGGGGGGTCGTACAGAGACGTGGGTTTGTGTTGCCATCCCTCTGGCCAAACCAATGGCTGTATCAATGCATCGTTGAAAGGGTGATGTATAAATCATAATTGTTGCTTTGTCAACCGCGATACGACGCTCACTCATCAGATCAACGATATGAGCACCTGTTTTCTGTGCCTGTTCATGTCCCTATGTCGGGGTTGCAAGCATTAATTTTCGAATTCGTCGATTCGTTAGGCCTCAAGACTTACAGTGGTCGAAAGAGGAGGATCCCAGATGCCATGGGCCGGATCAGATCTCCACATCTTGAGGACATGATCTAACCATTGTTAATCAGATCAAGATGGAACAAGAAGAACAAGGAAAGCGCCTTGTTGCGAAACGCCAGCTAACCTAATCTTTCTCCGTGCCGGACAATAAAGACAGTGTCAATGGCAGGTGTAGACATGTGAATAGACGTTCTTCGCCTGGGGTTTTGGGGGTTAAAGGAGAAGAAGAAGGAAGATCGGTCGACCAAGTGAAAAGGGCTACACAAATCATGTGATAATGTCAATTACATGTGAAAGTTATCGTTGTATTTCAAATGCGCCTGACTTCACACACACCAAATAGACCCACTTTCGAAAATGTAGCTTAAAAAAACGCGTGGTACCGTTTAAACATTTTGTTATACAGAAAGAAAAAAACAACAAATGCGCTTGTCAATCCTTATGGGCTGACAATGATCGGTAAACACCGCTAAATCCTTGTACAACTAAAACATACGCTCGATAATTGCTCTGGAGAATAAGTGTAGTATGTATGTTTAAGGACAAACTCTTTGTGGTGTTCGGGTTCCCATGGTAGGCTTTGCATTGGCACACTGTTCGTAGCATGTGGTCACCTGGGTACATAAATAAATATAAAATACTACACTTCTCTCTGTAATACGGATACATGCATGTTTTGCCTCGTAGACGGAAAATTTCTGTTTCATAACAGACGACAAGAGATGCCAACAGATGCTTGGCAATGGAAAAATGCGTACAAGGCTGGTCACCCGCGGCTCCGGCTCTGTTCACACGAACAAATAGTGTTCTTCCCACGATTCATGTTGCTATACGCCTTTTTCTTTCTTTGTTTTGATCAGTGAATGAGAAACACATTGCATAAGACTTGCTTCATCCATAATTTCAATATCAGTTTACTCCGCCTATGTCCATCAAAGGCAATACAATTACCGCCTACAGCTCTTATTCAGTAACCTTGTACTGTAACACATGCACGGACACCGACCATTAAAAAAGAGAAAACTCTTTTTTTTTTCCATAATAGTGGCCAACCTGCACTCCTAAATATGTCTTTTTGCAATCCATTCGTTGTGTGTTGATTTTTTGGGATCTCCACAATGGTTTGAATGAAATATCCAGCTTGGACATGTTGAACTATATAGAAGTCACCAGGCAAAGAAACCTGCTATAGAGTCTAGTTTTAAAGTTCTTGTTTGGTAGCAAACATATTTTTACAGACGACAAGGCAACTCCGCCTAGAATTGATACCACCGGATCCTTGATACGTTGAGACACATAAATAATGAATCCACATTAGAACTTCAGGTATAAAAGGTTGGTTACGAGATTGATGGTAGTTAAGAACAGAGTGAGAACTAGATACACGTTTGAGCAATTGGTGTTTTTCAGAAGCGGTCATTCAGGTCTCATCAGTCTTTACTGAAAATGAGTTTTGCCATCAAGCAAGTTCGTTTTCACCAGTTTACTGTCTATTGGCTGGTAATTTATACTATCCTAAATAATTTCTTGCGTCCATAAAGAAATCACGTTCTAGCTGAGGGAAAATTAAATATCATTGTTACTATATCAGAATCTGGAAGACATGTCATTTACTTACACGAACTTAGCTCTCCAAGCACGAAATTTATTTAGAGTAGCATAGAAGACCTGCCCTGATGAGTACTGCGGTGATTGTCTACACTTACCATGGTGTAATCCTGGCTCACGGGCCTCGGACCGCGGCGCACCCAGTCTATGTTGTCAATATGCAATGATCTATTGAATACAAAAGCAATCACTTGCAGACACTGTATCCCAATCCAGGGCGTACGCACTCCGTTAGGAGACGCTGGTCTGTGCAGAATGAAGTTAGCGCGAGGGGATTGTTGAGAGAACAGCGCACCTGCAAAAAAAGGGAAAAACAAGGAAGATTGAAAGAAAAGTAATAAAAAAGATGAAGCAACGAAGAGAATCGTAAATGCCTGTGCGGAATCAAGTTAGTACATGAAAATCATTGAAAGAACAACACGCTTACAAAATAAAAACGCAACAAAAGCAAAAGCAGCAAAACGTAACGGAAAAAATAGACACTACGTCTGAACTGTTTATAAAGGAGTCCTCTGAAACATGACATCACGCTGAATATTTCACACACTACGACCAAAATACTGAAAACCTACTGCGATCATACAGAACACATTGCTATTGAAACTTTAGTAACTTGACGGTAGGATTCCTAAACAATTGATGTCTGCTACACGTTCTTATATTCCTCCAGACAACGATGGCTCTACGCCGCTATTTGTATTCGGCGGAGGAATGTTTGGAAAAAAATGAGTGTCGCTATAAAAGCCATAGAAAGACATCAGTAAACAAACTGTGGAGTAGCTTGAAGAGGCGAGAGGCGAAGCACCAGTTCTGAAGATAGATGGGTGCCAACTTTCCAGGTCTATGCACAAAATTTTATTCTGTGGTTTGCTAAAATGCGTTGCGTGAGGATGCCTACCATTTCTGCACTGACTCCAAATGGACCTTGCGTTGGAAATAGTATCTTTTCCGTCATAACAAAGTAGTCCTGGGTAACATGGATTGATTCACTGTACGCCCAATTTCTCCAGTGAGAAAACCAACGATATTTTTAAAAAAAAAGAAGACCGTTTCTTCTCTTTCTTCATTTGGCCCTGTTTCACAAAAAAAACATCTCGATCTGCACACAAAACGCGATTTTTCTTATCTTTTTATTTATTGTCTAGCCTGCATGATCTCTGTCCCAAGCTATCTTGCCTGTGTGCGTAAATTTGGTCCTTCACTTAAATAAGTGTTGTGATATCATGTTTCACTCCTCTTTTTCAACAGATTACCACACGTTGCATTGTTTGAATACCTCTCCAGTGAATCGTAGCTACCGGCTTTCGTGCCAGAGCTTTTACCCGGCCAGGGAACAGGATGTACCTTTGTATTTGTAAGATTCTCACTTGGAGTAAGTAAACTAGTATCGAACTATTGTTCTATTTACTAATCATAGACGGGATTTTATGGCCACTTAAGGACGCATACTCGATCCTTCATGAGCGCAAAACTGACCATTCATAGGTATAAATTTGTTAGGGTAGTAAAAGAATTATTTAGCAAACAGTAAATCATGAATACCTTGTCTTGAAGAGGGTATTGTGAGCTTTGAACTAAATTCAGAATACATAATTGCTACAATTCTTAGTACCGTTTTCTCACATGAAGGGTAACGTATACAAGGCACGAAAAGAAAGAAAAAGAAAGCATTTTCAGCTAGGATGCCCCTTTCATAACTGAACGACATAATAGGAGCGACTGCGGTGATAGAAATAATGGATAAACTTCATTCTTAGATTAAATTTTGTTACTGCAGCTCTGATTGCACTAGCTGCCAGTTGAAACGGATCAACATAGGACAACATGGCCCACGCTCTCTTTTTTTTTTTTTTTCCAGAAATACAAAGGATCAAGTCACCCTGGGATTAGTGAATGCTGTTTATTATTAATCAATTAAAAACCGAAACGTTTGGGCCACAGAGTGGATGCTGGTCATCCAAAATGGTTTTGTTCGCAGAGTGTTCTCAATTCTGAATCCTGCGATAACAGCATAAAGAATTTAGGCCTACGGCTGGTATCCACGGGGACAAGGGCTACTGTCAGTAAACAAACGCACCCTATACATCGTTTGGTTTGACAAAAACAGAGAACATTTCACAGGAATTTGGATGGGTTACTCCAGCTAATCGACATGTATTACGAAAACCTGAGTTACCTAAATTATATTCTCTATAGGATTTTCAATATCCTTAATGCTTAGTCAGCTGTTGGAGCAACTAGGAGAAAAATCTAACCGCGCTGAACCGCTTTGTCCGAATTGGTATTGCGATGCAATTGGCCATATTGATACATGACTGCAGGGGGCTCTATGAGGTTCTTAAATAACTAGGCAGGGTTTGTAAAGTTGAAAGCAATGTCCAGAAAAGTCTGTCAAATAGGAAGACTACACCGATTGACTGGGTTTTTCATCTGTTTCGTTAACAACGCGTGCCGTTCCATGTATGGATAGTGTTCAGGCATTTTAAACAAATAAGCACTTGTATAAACAGAGGAAACGTATTTTTTGGTGTAGCAACAAAAAAAAATATGAATTTCGCTAATGAGACGCATCTCTCGTAAGATTATGTTGATTGCAATGCCAAATACGTAATGCATAGCTACGCATATGCTTTCAAATAAACACAAGATTTTCTGCATACGTTGCCTACTTGCGACTTTGTTTGTCGGCTGTTGATGGGCGATGTAAGAAAAAATTGTTCTTATAATTATATATTACTACAGTTAATATATATTCCACACCGTGATACAAGGGAAAGGGAAGCAAATACATGATTAATAAACATAATACTATATACAACACATTGCACAGCATGCAGCCTTATGCAGCTTCGGACACTACATCTCTCACGCCACTCTGCGTTTTTTCCGCAGGTGGCCGCACCTCACTATTTGAGTATCTCTTGATCTGGACATGTATTATCCCTAGAAACACCCAGTTATAGATCATGATGGTCCAAAGGATATAAAATACTTACGATGAAACCAATAGAGGTGCAACATGAGCATCCCAACAGATACAACCCAGAGCGGTTTGACAGGATGGTGCCGCTTGAGTGACACAATAGCAAATAGGTTGAGTAGTATTCGAAAGACGAAGAAGGTACCCGCAAAGAGAAGATCAGACCGGAGCTCATCCTGTAGCGATCCAGCAGCCAAAATGACTGTAGGCAGTTCCACAATCGCCATTGTCGAAAACGAAGAAGTGCTACGTACACACATGAGCCAGCATATTATTATCGTGTATGCCACATGATGGAACCAGCCGGTAAGAAAAGTGATCCGTCTCTTGTAGTAATATGATCCCAGGGACAGATCCAGTAAGAGATAGGATATAAAAAAGCAGGCAAGTGCGGTATCGGCCGATGAGCTTTGTGTAAGGAGCATCACATCCAAGCCAGATCGCCAATATCGGTAGAATGATGGAAACGAGGCTACGGTTGCGACAAGGCTGCTAGCTAGGGTCAGTAACCAACTGATCTGCTTCTCCGTCTTCGCCAGTCCAGTTTGTACGCAATAGAAGAAGAAGCCACCAAGAGATAGCATACTGACTACAAGCGAAGCCGGAACAACTGGTTGCGAAAGAACTTCAGCCAGTGTAAGTCTGTCTACTGTGTGAGGAGCCATTGTAAAAAATGAAGCACAAAAAGAAGGATGCAATTGCCCCAGCACCACTATATATACGACCGTGAGGGATAAACGTAAATAAAAATGGGCCAGAAGCGTGGTGAAGGTTTTAAAACAAAAAGGGACATCTGCAACAGTAAAGAATTAGTATCTATTGGTATTCCGATCGGGATTAATAAAAACTGCTGTTCTTGAACACTCCCTTGCATGCCTGGACATGATTGGTCTTACAAACTTATATCCTTGTGGCAAATCATTTTGTCGCGTTCAGTACATGTTTCATGTCACGCTTTGGCAAATCCATCATCTAGGTACTGGTAGTGGTGCAATCGTGAACTCTACCTTTGTCAAGGTTACCCCAGCGGTGGGGCGACGACAGGCGTCTCTTTGTTGTGTCCCATAAGCGGACTTTGAATATACCCCACTGGATCCTGTTAGTCTGTCAACACCGTCCATTGGGCGTATCCGTGACGCCGTACTAGCAGTCTAAGCATTGTCAATCGCTTGCTGTAAAAATTTATTTAAATTGGCAAAATACATAGCCGTAGCACTTTGCAATTGCAGTCAGATAAAGGTGAAAATATAGCTATTTAATCTATGTACGATGGGTACGAATCAGATGCATACCATTCATTAGGAAACGTTTCCAAGAGCTAGGTGTTTCTCAGATGCAGTTTGACATGCAAGGCTCCAGAAAAACGAAGCAAGTTCTCGAAAACCTTAACCTTGATAGCAAAGAAATATAATTACAATAGAGACACTGCACATAGAGATAAAAATAAACGAGACTGTTTCTCATGTCCATCCGATGCAATCCTGATAGGGATTACATCAGAGAAAGTAGCTCTGCCAACTTGCAACGACCTAGTAGCAGCACCAGGCTTCCGCTGTCATCTCTGCTACCACGCACGGAATATCTTCTATCTTTATGCAACGTGAGAAAATCTTGTAGAAAGATGTACGGCGGTCAAGTTTCAAGAAAGACTAGCTAGCCGCAAAGCTGCTTCTAGATCGTGTGTGTTGTCAAGTGCCAAACTTACTCAAACCTTGAGTACGGATTTGGTAGTTTTCATTCGTATTAATTCAACAATAGGTTCAAATTGTTGGTTACGCCACCGTTTTCCCAAGGATACGTTTATCATTCCGGGAAATGCAAGTACTGTGCATCAACCTGCAAAGATCGTACAAAGTCACGTACCAGCAAGTAGCGGATAATATATTTGCATTGTCTGAAATTACTTGTATACAAGCGTTCCTTAAACAAGAAAGTAAGAAGGAAGGAATGGGACAAGTGAACTTTTTGCAAATGCAGAGAGGGTGGAAAAGAAGAGTAACAAAATCGCATTGGGAAAGCCGAACCAAAAGAGCTGTCATGAACTGTCACAATATTTCAGATGAACTTTATCAACCAAGAGAACTGATGAAAGATGAAAGCTCCATCAACATCTCGTTTGATAAGCACGTGGAAAATCTGTAGAAACTTTTCAGTCCTTGGATTCCCTTTTGCACGCCTATCTAACTGATTGGCTAAATAGATGCACTTTTAGTCGGCGCTAATTTAACCAATTGAAAGATCCTTGTACATTAACATAACATATTGCTTAAGAACAACAATGATGCACATTCGTTCAACAGCTAACAAAGGAAAGGTGGTTTATTGGTACAGTAAAGCATCGTCCTATCTCTCTCTCTCTTTTTCTTTTCTTTTCTTTTCTTTTCTTTTTTTTTTTTTACAGATTAAGATGGTGTACCCATAATCTGGCGTGCTAAACCAAGTTTGTCTTGATGAATAGAGCCAAGTTGCATAATCAACAGGTTATATGACGTATCTATTCGAAATAACGTCATGATTTCTATATGCTTCTTGCTTGGGAAGGGAGAGAGAAGAAAAAGAGAGAGAAAAAGAGAAAAAAAAACTGTAAATGGCATGAGAAACAAAAACAGACGGAGATATATACATGAAGGTGTTGTCTGGATGACAGATGTGTGAAGATAAGCTATGCATTTTGAAGAATAACAGGAAGTCAGTTGCACCAAACGCGAATTGCACAGTGCACAAACCAAACACTTATACGGCAACCGATAGGGTTACACATGTTACACGTTAGTTACGCGGGTCGCGGCCCCGTCGATAATGATCATCCAATTTCATGGTCAAACATTCGCTATGGACTGCCGTGGCTGGAAAAGACCAGGCGTCACGGGTATGAGCAACCGCGTTTGGGGCAGTTCCAGGATGGTGTTTAAAAACAGGTAGTAAAAACCGGGAGGTTTAAATAACCGCACCAATCAATTGGACCGGATTCAAGTTGAAAAAACAGATGAGCCGTGCTGTGGACACGCGCTCTCGGTATGTTTGTTGTTGTGATTGCACATGAAAAAGATGAAGTATTGATGGAAATAACGTTTTAGATAGTAGTTTGTAAAAATCCAATAGAAGAAGATCATCACAGGAACACAAGCTGACTTGCTGATGAGATGTCGCCATACTGCAAGAGTACGATGCGATTGGACGGAAAAGCTTTTAAAATTTTTTGATTGGATGGTAATCTGATTCGGGTGGCTAACGCAATTTTTTTTTTTTCGTTTGAGCGCGAAAAAAGAAATAAATATCGCCAACAACTAAGTTTCGTGTCTTTCATACCCTTTTCACATCTTCCACCATTCACCATGAGCGAGACGTTCTTATTCACCTCTGAGTCTGTCGGCGAAGGCCACCCTGGTAAGACTTGCATACATACCTGTTGTAACTCATGACGAGACTGACATGACATAAAGACAAAATCTGTGATCAGATCTCTGACGCTATCTTGGATGCCTGTTTGGCACAGGACCCTTTGTCCAAGGTTGCTTGTGAGACCGCCGCTAAGACTGGTATGGTTATGGTGTTTGGTGAAATCACCACCAAGGCCCAGTTGGACTACCAGAAGATTATCCGTAACACCATCAAGGAAATCGGTTATGATGACTCTGGCAAGGGCTTCGACTACAAGACCTGCAATGTCTTGGTTGCCATTGAGCAGCAGTCTCCCGATATCTCCCAGGGTTTGGTCCAGAAGTCCTTCAACATCGAGGACATTGGTGCTGGTGACCAGGGTATCATGTTTGGCTATGCCACTGACGAAACCGCTGAGATGATGCCTCTTACCGTTGTCTTGTCCCACAAGCTCAACAAGCGCATGGCTGATCTCCGTCGCGATGGTACCCTTGGCTGGCTCCGTCCCGACTCCAAGACCCAAGTCACCATCGAGTACAAGAAGGAGAATGGTGCCATGATCCCTCTCCGTGTCGATACCATCGTCGTCTCTGTCCAACACGCCGCCGAGATCGAGACTGAAGATCTCCGCAAGGCTTTGATGGAACATGTTATCAAGCCCGTTGTCCCTGAGCACCTTTTGAAGGATACCATCTACCACTTGCAACCCTCTGGCAAGTTCATCATCGGTGGTCCTCAGGGTGATGCCGGTTTGACCGGTCGTAAGATTATCGTCGACACCTATGGTAAGTTTTTGTTTGACTGGAAAGCGTGGGATAGTTTGCTAATCACTCGCATTACTCTATTAGGTGGTTGGGGTGGTCATGGTGGAGTAAGTACAAATAATGATTGTGTGTGTGAACCTGTCGTATTCATCTGACCTTGTTGTCTACAGGGTGCTTTCTCCGGTAAGGATTGGTCCAAGGTCGATCGTTCCGGTGCCTACACTGCCCGTTGGATCGCCAAGTCCTTGATCAACGCCAAGTTGGCCCGCAGATGTCTTGTCCAGCTCTCCTACGCCATTGGTGTTGCTGAGCCCCTCTCCGTCTTCGTCGACTCTTACGGTACTGGTGCCAAGCCCGACGCTGAATTGGTTAAGATCATCCGCGAGAACTTCGACCTCCGTCCTGGTGTCATTGTCAAGGAACTTGATCTCTTCAAGCCCATCTACAGACAGACCGCTGCCTACGGTCACTTTGGCCGATCTGAGTTCTCCTGGGAACAGCCCAAGGAACTCAAGTTCTAAGTTGTCTCATTCATTGCTTTCATGTTTTCAACAAACTGCATCTTATACATATCCTGTGTCTGTACAAAGGACGAGAAAAGTTTTTTTACATTCAATTTCCCTTCTCACTGTTAGATAATGTTTTTCTTTTTTACTTACACTTTACTTTTTCTTATTTGGCGTTCAACATCGTCAGCCGACAGCCATCCCGGTTGCAGGATGGGTTTAACCTTTCGCAATTACTGGATTTTCCAATAAAACTGGAATATGTTAGATTACCTTATTTCACTTGGAACACAAGGTTTTGTTAAACCACATCATTGTCTTGAACGGCGGATGAAGGAGAACATTGGTCTGTTAGCATGCGAATGGGGCAAGCCCCTTGTTTGTGCATGTCATGAGAGACCGAGTACACCGACGTATGGATTACGCCATGATCCGTTTCATTGAGATACACAAAAACGTTGTTCCTGTAATAAGCTATTTGCCGGCTTTTGGTTTGCCCTGCACTAGCATTATTTTGCACACGCCCCAAGTCATTTGTACCCTTGCTCCAAGTCAAAACCGTAAGGACCGTTACACGAACGGAAAGACCGTGGAAAAGTTCGGAGTTTAGCAGTTTCAGGCACAAAAAGCCGTGTGACTGGAAACCAATGAAGCAATTTGTCATCGAAACGGCAGTGCCGTGGGACCTTCGGTTTTTAGGGACTCGGTATCTCGGTTCAGCAATTTTAAGATCGTTAAGAGTCGGTTTAATTATTATATCTTATTATTTTACCAAGTCAGTGCGTAGGACACGCAGCATGGTGTGGGAACGGAGATATCCCGGTCATAGCATGTCTATGATCGGACGCGTACGAGCAAGGCCTGGAGGGTAACAATAGCCGACGTCAGTTTGCATTGATTTCCCAAAGAGCCCATCCCCATCTATCATCAGAAACGGTAGTATAATCAGACGACGTTGTCTGGTATCCTTGCTCAATACGTTTAGGCAAAGCACCAACACCGAAGAGTCCCCTTCATAAAAAGGGACATGCTATATCGCCTGTGCACGTATCTGATATGTGCTTCCAATGAATAAATAACCGTTTCATTTTCTGTCCTTCGACTGTTCACCCTTTGTTTTGTTTTTGTCCATCCAAATTATAAAACATAACCAAGGGATGTATGTATAGGGTTTGAAAGAAACCTACAATCCTGCATACCATAGCGTCATTGGCTTTCATGACTAGGCACATTGTGTCCGCTGTCGGCTCTTGTGCAAATAAGAGTGCTTATTAATTATTCAAAAAACAAACGTTGGAGTGTTGTAGATAAGCATCGATTCCCTGTAATGCTATAAGTAAAAAGGTTCGTTTAATGACAGAAAGGCGCAAAAGGTTAAATGAGATACGAAAGCCAACCAATGTTTTTGGGCGATAATGAACGGATTATCTAAACAATCACACCCAAACACTTGAAACACATGGTCGATCTATTCCACGACGCTTTGTAATCAAAGATTGGCCATTATGGTCCTAACGTATTTGTGCCTCTCGCCTGGAATAACAAATATCTAAATGAGTTTCCACAAAGCACGGGGTGCCTACAGTTTTGCTTTTGATCGTCCTATTGGTGTACTCAACACTATGACGGATGTTCCAAGATAAGCGTGCCGAAATCCAAATTCTTTCGAACCCTATCACGTTATAGAAAGCGATCTTACCGTCATATGGTCATACATTGTATTGCATATGATCGAAACGTGCCCAGCATATCTACAGCAACGTTCGTACCACACTTCCATCTTTTTGATACGCTATCTTTACATGAAAATGGTTGTCAGCTAGATCATCACACTGTATAACTAATCAAATCGTTGTATCGTACAAATAGACGATGTTGATGCATATCATTTATTTCATCTGACTTTTGCTACAAAATAAACTCACCGAGACCGAGCAATCAACTCGTGCGTAAACCCTAAATGGCTCGATAAGCCATAGGTTCTATAAACGTCTGCAAGTCGACGCACCTTGTGATAACGATTTTGGCAATGGCCTCAACAATATATAGTTGACAACAAAGAGCAGCAAGGATCGACCTAGCTATCAGGATCCTCTATCATACTACCAATACTGAAGCGTTATTTGACAGTAGCTTTGCGCCGTTCTACATTGACTATTGCAAGTGAGCCTGTAATGCAGTCAACTAAAGTCAAACACAAGCCATCCTCAGTCATTGTAGATATACTTCAAGTTCAGGTACCTGTTGTCCTATATGTTATGCCAAACATTACGAACATTCACGAGACAGCTCAGCAAGCATCATATGACCAAGTGGGGACGCTTGTCATCTTGTTCCAGGAAAAAAAAAAAGGAAAAAGAAAAGGCTTCGTTCCCAGCAATGTAGTGCATCCAATTTATTCTAAGCATCTATAAAGAAGTGATTGGGGAGAACTAAAGAACATACGTTCATAAAACTTCTCGATTTACGGTTGAGCATTGAAATAGTTGGCTAAACCCGCTGGCAATAGTCTATCCTGTGTTGGGTGCAGTTTGTTGGATAACTTATGCAGGAAGCTGAAACAGCTTGTTTTTTGTTTTTGTGAATACTCGGCACTTGGCCAGAGAGTGCCACTCGCGTAGTAGATATTGCAAACACTTCATAACCTTATCCATTGGTAGAGTTATGGCACAGCCACTGCAACAAGCGGTGGTGGAAATCGTATTTCCGTATTCTTCTTAGCAACAGTTCCTGAATCATGGCTAGGCAATTCGAGCACGATGACAAACTGTTGCTAGTCTTCATTCATGGTTTTCGCAGCTCGGACAGGACCTTTAAAGTATTTGAATGATTCCATTTTTATAAATTGACTTGGTTCTATTAAGGATTTTCCGAATCGATTGCAAGCAAATTTGACAAATTCACTTCGCGTTGACGTAGACGCACTTGTATATCCAAGCTACAAAACAGCAGGGTAGATTTTGAATTCTATTACCATGCATGCTTGGCATCTAACAATCGGTGCACAGCGATCTCCATAATGCTGTCAACAATGTGTGCTCTTGGTTAATGGACCAGGTGCACTCCCGCCAAGACGAAATCAAGCGCCTCAATGGCAAGGGTAAAGTCATGATAGTGCTGTTAGGCCACTCGATGGGTGGTATTGTATGTAAGTCAGGTGCGCCAAACCGTTATTTTCTTATTTATTCCGTGTATCCAGCGGCCGAGGTGATTCTATCGTTCAATCGAAGAAATGACGATCCTTTGCGTGGTGCGCAGATTATCGGCTTGCTTGCGTATGACACTCCTTTCTATTCACTTGATGACAGATTTTTGACCCAGACAACCGCGGATCATGTTGAAGATATAAGTCGTCATATCAATAACTTCTTGCCAAGTAGCTTGATCGGCAGCAGCAGCAGCAGCAGCGTACCCACCACAAGATCGATCGTTTCCACACAAAAGGTGTCTTCCAGTAAATCGTCGAGCACTAGTAGCTGGGGTTTATGGGCTGGTGTTGCAGGTGTTGGCGCTGTTTTGGTAGGAGCAGCAGCTTATGCAGCAAAGGACCACATCACTGCCGGATTTGGTAATGTTATGGAACACTTGGAGTTTGTGAGCTCTTTAGCCGACTTTAGCGGATGTCAAGAAAGGTAATATCATTGGACACTGCACTATCGCTAACTGGTTCGCTTATATTTTAGAGTACGGCAGCTGATTAAGGTGGACGGGCTGATGTTTCGCTGTTTTTATGTACAGGTACGAAGAAGAAGTGAATGACGCGAACTAACACATATACCTATTGATAAAAGCTATCCACCGGTAAAGGGTTACGCAGCACTGGTAGTACCTTCATTGCTCCTCCACCGGTAGACACTGCACACTTATTCATACCCGTTCCATCTACAGCAGAAACAGAAGTTAAAGCACATACTGGAATGTTTAATCCTCTCAAGAACGATCATTACTACACCCTTGGCTCTGACTCCATAGCACTGATATTAGAGATGGTTGCACGGTGTCAGCGCCAACCAAAAAAAGAGAAAACTATTGAAGATCTTGCCAAAGCACTTGATCTGGACTAATTAAATGCTATACCCTTGTAATTTATAACAATGCAATGTTACATCACACCGTTATATATTCTTACATCTGATGGTTCCAACCTAGACATACTTGATGAACGGGGAAAATACCCCAAGTAATGGATTATGGCTGGTAGGAAAATTGCGGTACCCCTATTGCGGTACCATCAGCCAGATAGTGTGGTGGAAGTACAAGGTTTGCCTTTCGTACCAAACGTAACCTCGGTCAAATCACACATATATTCTATAATGCAAATTAATGAACTGCCCTTCTCTGCCAATTCAAAAGGCACATTTGCTTTCTTTGTCCCGAGTGGCGACACTGACTTTAGATTCCTGCGCTTATGATAGACCTCCATCACATTACTTCATTTCAGGACTGAAAAGGTATATACTTTTGCAGGATATAATTGGAAGTCCTGTCCTCGAGCTTGTGTCAGCCAGTACTGCAGTTTTCGGTATACTCTTCTTTTGAGAAATTCTTGTATTGAAATCCCTTCTAGATAAACTGAATGCATTATGATAACGTCATTTTACTAAATTGGAATCACTATGTAGAGATAGACGGTCCAACAAGTCACCAATGAAAAAGAAAAAGTCAACTCGCAATCCTTAAGCTTCTATTCCGTTTTCTCTGTCAATTTCTTTACATTTGCTTGTTGTCACTACGCCAAAAAGCCATCATCGCAAAATACAAACATCCCAAGGAACAACAGCTCGTTTACCAGGGACCAGAGCGTCCCATCACTGCAAAGCGATCAAGCACAAATAAGTTCCAATTATGCACTCCTATTAACTCCACAAAACATGACAAACACTGCACCCATGGTGACAAAAAACGAAGATACTTTAGATGAGAGTCATAGAGTTAAACGTAAAGAAGAAAAAGGACAAAATCTGACAAGAACTCTAGTGTACAACGCGCCTTCCCTGGGTGTTTTTGCAGTTGCTGACAAGCATGAAGACGTACCGGGAGGGACAACACGAAAAGCCCTTGCCGGGAAAACTTCCTAGAGATATGGAAAAACCTTGTAAACTGTTACCTCAGTGAAAGTATCGAGTCCTCTAGTATCATCGTTCTGAGAGGAGCGGCTGACAACGGAGATAGCATGCTACGCTTTCACAGTCCCACTTAATCGAATACTGCGATCTGATATTGATCCTGCTATCATAAAGATCTTCATCGAGCGAACGACATCAGTGGTAATCATCGTTAACCAACGTTATAGCGGAAATCGCCGTTATCGTTCGCGCGACGATGTTCCGCTATGCACTGGGGACGGAAATCTCTGATCATTTAATAGTTGAGACTATTGTCTTAAACACAGCAATACGCGACCGTAGTCTGATGGGCAATGAAAAGAATATGCTAACCATGAGATACAAATAGGTGGGCAACAACTCGCTTCACATTATCACGCAAGTTACTGGTACCCGGTGGTAGCAGTTTCGTTGGCACTCCATAACAATCTTCCTTCGCTCTTCGGGCGGGAGAGAGGGGTAGGTGGCGTCTCGGAAATGTGTAGGGCCTGTAAGTCAAAGTTCGGTAAAGCGGAAATGTTGGCTTTCTGTAGTCGATTGGCGACTTATTGAAAATAGAAGTCGTGAACGAATAGACCAATTACATGATCAACAGGAAAAGCTATACCTAATACACAAGCACTATTGATACAAATTGTGCGTAGATATTTCAAATTTTGGGGCGTGGTAGTCGCTTTTTGCACGGTATGTATGGGTACTGAAATGATGGGGAAATGTTTTCTGGCGCTTGGAAAAACTGGCTGGCTATGAGCTGCAATGATGAGTGGCATAGACTTCTCAGTGGCGGCTTTCCAGTTTATTGACACGGGCTCAAAGAGTTTCGAGTTGATTTTGTTGGTGGGCAAACGCTTCTTTGTAGAAGTCGCGGTCCGTTTGGACTTTGTAGCCGTTCTTGAAGTTTTTGTGTTTCAGGTGGCGCTGGATCACTGGGACTTTTCCCTGGCAAAAGGGGTCGCTTACTGTTGTGGGGTCTTACGGGTCATGGCTATGGTTTCTTATGTAACGACACAGCAGGTGAAAGGATGATTTACTTTGCCAAAACCTTAATCAACTAGTGCATACATACAATTTGTTCACGTATCGTAAAATTCTGTAAAGTGTGTTTCGTTATACAAATATGTAAATAGATTTATGAGTAATGAAGGACTAACACATAAACGTAGATGCACGGCTCTACGCCCACTTGACTAATGCATACAAAGGTAGCCACACAGTTATCTCCGATTAGAATTTCATGAATCATCTCAGAAACTGATTGTTGGGAAAGGTATATCAGCTGGCATTTTTCCATAAACGCTACAGTGCATTACCTTGTTTTGATGCATGCTAACAAGTTACACGTTGAAATCATATAAAGCTTGGAACTTTTCACGCAAATAAATTTCTCCTTTTACCAATCTACACTATGCTTTCAAATGACGACGTCGCCGCAAGCGCCCATTTCGCAGAACGGGAATATCATAAGGAAGAGAAGTCAAGTTACTGGCTACCGATTGATCAAGAAGAGATGAATCGCTTGGATCACGTAAGATATCAAAAAGCCATGATAAATAAATTCATTGATGTTTTAAAGCAACACCGTGGTACACAAATGCTTTTTAAAGGGTAAGAAGCGCTATTTCCTCTTCTTTTTTCTAACACAGGGTTTTAGCAATGTCTTATCCGCAGTCGAGGATCATGTCACTTTTGATCAAGGAGCTAAGGTGTTGGAGATTGGTTATGGCTCAGGAGTGTGGTTACTAGAGATGAGTACGAAGTACCCCAACACGCAATTCTATGGCGTGGATATTTTCGAAGGAAACAACCAGGATCGGTACCCCGGCAACGTTCAACTGGGTTATGGAAACATTTTAAATGGCCTCGACTTTCCTGATAACACATTTGACTTTGTCCATATGCGATTCTTTATTTTTGCTTTACGAAAAGAAGAATGGGCTTTAGCACTTCAAGAGATAATGCGCGTCCTGAAACCGGGTGGAGTTATTCAGCTATGTGAATTTACGTTGTCCGTAAGTGTCGATAGATAAAAAGAAAATGGGAGTTAACATAATCCTCAGCACAAGGAGCCGTGTAACGAACTGATGGCGCTAATCACCAAAACTTGTAAGTACTCGTCAACGACACCTGGCACAGAAGAAGTTGTTGATACAGGATACTAGTTAAACAAGTGTGTGAAAACCGCGGACAGGATCTCTACATATACCAAAAACTGTCGCGAATGCTAGAGGATGCAGGTGCTACTGTTATCCAGGAAGAGCAAAGGAGTGCGGACTTTGGTACGTTTTTGGGTTTTGAGGCGTCTTCTCACGTTCTCTAATAGGTGACGATTCCGATGTGAGTAGACACTTCATAATTGCGCAAAACAAAGCCTTCCCCGTGATGCTACCTTCCTTAGCACCTCACCTCGGACAGTATGCTGCAGGCTCGCAAAAGCAGACCTTGGAGGAGTTTGATCGCGCATTGCGAAATAGTACTATCGTATTCATAGCTGCCGTTGGTCAGAAACGATTATAACTCTACGTTTAAAATTGAAAAAAAATATGTCTGGGAGTTTGTAACGTGCTATCGAGATCTCGTTAACGAGGGCCTTCACATAAATCAATGAATCAAAGTATTTGGTCTATGGACTTTTAACACATCTACAGTGCCGTCGGATATGTATGCTGGAACATTCTATTATTTGCATATCAAGCGAGAAAAATACTACAGATAGGGGAGGGCCAGACACAACTTTTCATAATCGGATGTTATAGAATCTGGGAAAGGAGGAGGGAGACCTCTTGGACAGAGACTGTCCAAGGATAGGCAAATTCTGTATGCGGTAGTTGGATTTGAGGGTGAAAGATAGTAAAGCCAGAAATTTGTACTACCCGAGTTCCTAGAGCACTAGTCTATAAGAAAAAATAGTTCATCGGAAGCCGGCTTTCCTACTGAGCAAAGTAGGTTAAAACCTATAGATACAGTTTAATAAAAAAAATGCACATTCCCAACAATAAAATCTATAGTATTGCAATGCAGTAATTAACAGCCTCTTCCCTTTTTTTTTTTTTTTCATTTGGTACACAAGTGATTACGCCGACAGTACAGCACTTGGATTGCCTTAGTGTGATTTCTATACTTGGTAAGTCCTAAAGATTATGGTCAGACGTTGTAGAAAAAAATTTTACTGTTCTCTGCAGCACAATTAGATTATTCATTATACCTATTTGGTTGTAATTTTAAAACCTTTGCTGACTACGTGTGGGTTGGTAATGACAAATAGCCCGGTAAATTTGTGATTACAACGGCTTTAAACTCTTTGTTCGAGAGTGGGGTCCTTTATATGGTCGTATGAATAGAGTGAAACCAAGTTGCACACAGATAAAAGCTATTATTTAGCATACCAGCATACCATCGCTTTGACATTTGCTTTTGCTTCTCTGTTCTTCGTCACTGCCTGCAAAAGCAGCCACTTCATCTTCTTCGATAGCTTCACCACTGTAGCTTTGTCAGCATAATCAGGAAGTAGACAACTTACCATCAACTACCACTGCCGACCTTTCACACTCAATTTCTCCCTCTTCGGAATCAGAGCTGCTACTCCACTTGGCGCTTTCTTTCCTGTCGGTTTACTGCAACCACATACATATAGATTCAAGATATAAGCCTCGAGCATAGATTTACTCACTCCATACCTGTCGCTCTATTGCTAGATGCTTTTTTCCAGTTTAAGGATGTTCCAGTACTTCTGGATGAAGTTCAGAGCGTCAATGGTGGTATCGGCGGCACCCTGAGCTCCTGAAGAATCAAGATCCATTTAGATACATTATACTTCGATGATCTTAAAAGAATAAAAATAACGAATAATATGAGATAATTAACACTAATGACAAGCAATTTACTTCATAGAAAGTTTTGGACGTAAGTCCCGCAATACGTGTAGGAATCTCGCTCGCCACATGCTATACAGATCACTTTCAGCAGTGACGTCTGTAGCTAATGCCCAACAAGGTAACCTTTCCACATATTCTGCGCAAGACTGGTTGGATGCAGGCTGCTTTGTGTTTTGAATATAAGACTATATCTATAAAATATCCACCACAAACAAAGGATGTCCCAAGCAAAAGTGGTAATGAAGCGTTCGTACATTGCATTCACGAGTAGCGTTTTGCAATCATTTACTGGATTTTTCAAAAGGTCAAGTAAAATATCAGAAAGACAGGGAATTTCATCGGGCACTCCTTCCCTTCCGATTAAGCACCGAAGAGTGCGGTTTTTCGGAAGGGATGGACGAACATAAGTTTCATCCAAGACCTTCTTGAGATAATTGTTAGTTCAGTATGATAAATTGGTATGAACAATCATCATTGTACAATGCGTCAGCATATTCATACTGCTACCTCTTTCGAATATTTTTATGGATATTGAGCTTTTGGTTATTTAAACAGTTACACATATCTCATACTCCCGGGTAGCAAGCTCTCACAGTTAAATATCCTACCCTCAAACGCTTTAGCCTGTGTTTAATTATTGCAATCTGACGAAAATCTTGGAGTGTAACAGTGCCCAAGAGGAGTGCCCGACAAAATTCCCAAACAAAACATAGAGAACGCAAAAGTAAGTGAGACTATTCATGACGGTTTATTGAATATTTCCTTGCACTATCAAAATGTTTTTTCAGTGCTTGGAGGTGTTGGCGGAATAGAGGAGTTTGTAGATGTCGCCAGATAATTCTTTAATAGATTGGTGCTTTCAAGTTCATACTGATTAATTCAATTATTCTGTGTCTGCTTATAATGTCAGTAACAGATGGGAAGGACTGAGACGCATTTAGAATCCATATCTAGTATGGTAATCACAACTGCTATCTTTTGCCAGTATTCAAACTTGTTGTTCTAACCACTGTAGCAATGTGAGCATGTCGGATACAATATCAAGTCATGAATGCGCATATTGTGTTTTGAACAAAAGGAAAAGGCCAAATGGTTCTCCTTGCCGAAACTCATCACTTCTTTCTTTTGCATGCTTTTGATAGAGGGGAAACAAGGAGTCGCGCCTTGCAAAAATGTTGATGCTTAAACGAAATGGAGAACAGTATGGTGAGCAAGTCCTTCTTGAGCCGCAGGATCGATCTGGCGCAAAAAATTTGGTCTTCTTCTAAGGAGGATAGTCAAGTTCTCCAGGGTGTCATCTGTTTCCTTGTCTTTTTGTTGTGGCTGTGTAGATAAATACCGTATGTAGGTACTCAAAATGATTCTGTTTCTCGTCAACGATATGATCCATAAGCTCGTGCCTGCCATACTCATATACAACAGTTCCCTTTCCATCTTAGTAAAAAATCGAATTCCATTATGATAAAGGTTCCAGTGTAAATGTGATAAAAGAAGAGAAAAGTCCTAAAACGTCAAGTCTTGTACGACAGGCATCCTGGGATTCGAAAATTCACTTTTGGAAGAGGGTGACGCAACTTTACACCAGGTATGTATCCACTCGTTGGAAACGGTGTACCCAGTCAAATAGAGCTGTAAAGACGCCACAAATCTCCAGTTATGAACAATCAAGTCATCAAAAATATACAAAAAATACTAGTAAAGATACGTGTTGGTTACACGATTGGAAATAAATCGTTTCAAAGAGTAAACGCTGCTAGAAAGTTAAAAGATGTATGGGGTTGCGAAGAAACTTCTGCGTTGCCAAAACCCTTGATCAATAAAAATGATGGACGATTTATTTACGCATGATGAAACGTGGTAGTGAAACAAGCTCTTTTTGAATAAAGACGAGAATAGACTTGTAAGCAATAAAAAGAATAACACGTGAACGCAGATGCAACGCTCCACGCCCACTCGATTAACGCACGACATGGTCAAGCGCACGGTCACCTCCGACCGGGTTTTCATGATTTACTGTAGAGACTGATCGTTGGGAATATGTTCGATATAGCGTTAGAAAGCACGTCATCTGGAGTCTTTCCAAAAAACGCCACAATGCGCTACCTTGGATTTGATGCATGATAACAAGTTACAGGTTGAAATAATAATATAAACCATGGGAATTTTTCACCCAAATAAGTTCCTCCTTTTCCTCGATTCGCAATATGCTTTCCAACAACGAGTCAAACACAAACATCTGTCCCTCAGAACGCGAATATCATACGGAAGTTACATCAAGCTACTGGTTACCCCTTGATCAAGACGAGAGGGAGCGTTTAGATCACGTAGAGTATCAAAAACTATGATAAATACATTCACAAACTTTTTTTCCTTAAAAAAAAAGCAACATCACGGCACACGAGCGCTTTATGGCGAGTAGGGATAAGCAATTTTTTTCTTTACCTTCTTGTTTCTAACGAGGTTTTAGTAATGTCTTATCTACAGTCAAGGACCATGTTTCTTTTGATCAAGGAGCTAAAGTGTTGGAGGTTGGCTATGGATCAGGCGTGTGGTTACTAGAAATGAGTACGGATTATCCCAACAGTCAGTTCTATGGGATCGATATTTTCAAGCGAGATGAACAGGATCGGTTCCCTAGCAATGTACAACTGAGCTATGGCAACATTTTCAAAGGCCTTGATTTTCCCGATAATATGTTTGATTTTGTTCATATGCGAGCCTTTATTTTTGCTTTACGAAAGGAGGAGTGGCATCTAGCACTTCAAGAAATTGTACGTGTTACAAAGCCAGGTGGAGTTATTCAGCTGTGCGAATCTTCCTTGCCCGTAAGTGCGTATAGACGAAAAAGAAAGAAAAACCACATAATTTTTCATTACCAGAATCCGTGTAACAAAATCATGACGGTACTTCACAAAGCATGTAAGTATACGTTAATAATATATTAGAGCATCAGAAGTTATTGATACTGATACTAGTGAAGCAAGCGTGTGAGGACCGCGGACAGGATCTCTACATCTATCAAAAACTCTCTCAAATACTGGAGGATGCAGGTGTCATTGTTATCCAGGAAGATCGAAGGATTGCGGACTTTGGTACGTTCTTGAAGTTTGAGGCATCGACTTACGCTCTCCTTAATAGGTGTTGATTCGGATGTCAATAGACACCTTACTATTGCGTACAGTAGAGGATTCTCTACGTTATTGCCTTCATTAGCACTTCATTTCGATGATCTTGATGAAAATTCGCCGCAGCAGTTGGAGGAGGCATTTAATAATGCATTACGGGAGAGTAGTGACATATTCATAGCTGTTGTTGGTCAGAAACAATTGTGATACTACTTTTAAAGCAGACATCCGTTGTAGTAATGATGGTTTGTACAAATTTCTTTTGGTGCTCCTTTTCAAACCTTTGTAGTTGGCATAGTTGGCCCTTTCTTAATCGTGGATATCTGTGATATCCGCGAAAATGTAGTCGATACGTAAGTACGGTGAGACTGTGATCCAATGTTATATTAGCGGAAGAGAGAGTGAAAAGGGTAGTAAAAACACTCTAGTTACTTTTGCATTACATGGCGGTATTGTGTCTGTCTATTGGTACAGCACTATTGCTCCGCCAGCGATGCTTATATTGGACGATGTATAGAAGATTGTCAAATAAGACTGTTATGTCTTTATCCTGTACTACTGGACACAACATGACCATTGGGAACGATTATTCTGGCTCATCGTTGACGGTATTCAACGCCAATGGTTTCGTAGAACATTAGCAGATCGCAACCTTCGTCGGAAACGAGCACGCGCACACTTACAAAATTTCGGGAATCCGCTTTATGCGTGCAGGAGCAGGATGAACATCGAAACCTTGCGCAACGGCCAGAAGAAAGTATCTCTCGTTCTTGGAACAGTATTGGGAGGGATCATATGAAGCAAACCTAGCAAGCGATCACGGCCTGGTATACAACTTTGTTTGTTCCCTTCTGCTCTCCACTAAGAAGAAAGTATGGTCTGTTCTTATTAGCCACTATTGGTTATAAATTATAAGAGACCTGCAGCAAGTTGCGCAACTGATTGTGGCTGCATGTAGAAAAGGAACAGAGGACATCTATACTTACCAGCCTACTAATGGCAAAAGCCGTTACTACATATACCCAGAACATTGAGCCCGGGTGATGAACGTGGAGGATCCGGACAATTCACTGCCGTCAACATGGAGAATTAAATTTCCAACAAGGCATGCACCTTCGCAATACAACAAAAAAAAACGCTACTACTGACACAATATATGCACATATACTTGTAAAGAATAGTCAACAGTCTGGTATGGTTGACATTAGCGCCTGCTTCGTTCCTTCGATTGGGTCTATCAATGGTTAAAGATGGAAACTTTTGAGAGAGAGTACGATGATGCAAACAATCTATGTTTAATTTGATATAGGAATAAGACACAACACATAAACAAACGTCCAATCTAGCTTGGGTCTTTATTCCCCCTTTTGGTTGGGGAACCAGTGAATTTTTAGACGTTTTTGGGAAAGGTCGGAATATGACCTCCTGGTAGTTTTGGCACAAACACGACATCCTAGTCTATCATCGCGCTAACAGGTCCTTTATCAACAAAGACCTGGTGGACTAATTGCATTTGACTATTGATGCAAATCAAAATACGAAGTTTACCTCGCATCTATGAACGAAACCACATATAGGTATGGTAATGTACAAGCTGCAATTTCGCACAAAAACAAACACGTCTACACATTTATTACAATGGACCTACAAATTAGTCTAGCGTAGATCGTCTTCCATCATCTTGATCTATAATAGACAAGGGTCTCACTGTATCTCTTCAGTCTCCTATCTGATGCTCTCTATTTATATCTGACGATCTAACATTACATTCTCATTTTCCGTGAGTGCCGTTATTTTGGGGGTACCTCCAAAATAACGGCACTCCTCATTGTTTCTTCACGGATATCTCAAGAGTGAGCAATTGACTATGTGTGTGTGTGTGTGTGTGTGTGTGTGAGAGAGAGAGAGAGAGAGAGAGAGAGAGAGATTAATAAGCTGCCATGGCAATGATAAAATGATCTTCAACCTGCAATGGTAATGAAAGCCGGATCCCCAAGTGGCTATAGCAGTGATAAGAGGAATGGGGGTATATTGTATCTTTACAGTACTGGAGCATATTCTTAAGAAGAGCAATACGCTTCCGAGCATTTTCGCTTGTCAGTGTGAGCGATACCCGCCCTTGTCGTTCGTCATGGCGAACATTGTTGCAATAAATGTGACGCAGTATTTGATTCACCTGGCAAACTTAATGACTGCAAACACAATAAGAACATTCATATGTAGGGCTTGAGCGTGGGCAGGAAAATCTCAGGGTCCAATCCAAAAATGGCCCGCCCATGACAAGCCCTAATATCAACCTGGACAGCCCTGAAGATCATCACGATATCCCTGAAGATTTTCATGATACCTCGTGTTTTTATTCAACTTCAACAACGTCATACGAGTAGTCAACATATGCACCTAAGACAAGGTATAATGACTCAGCGATCCTCGCGACATTCGACGCCTTGGTGGAAAATGAAGAAACAAAACAAGATAAACTGGCTATGCCAAACTGGTACACTAGACACCTGTTGTTTTATAGGTAGAAGATCGCGAGTATCGTTTTTTGTTCTCTCCAACAACGGTAAAACCAGTAATAAATACAAGGATGCTGGAATGTGGTATACGCTATAACACGCCATTTGATGTCACCCTTTATTTTTTCCTACTTTACCATTTTCCAGGAGTTACCTGCATATAAATGTATGTCACTATTATTCACTACAGGAAAAAGTATATTGACAGTACTTGAATTACGGTAATTTCTAAGTATCTGCAGTATTTTCACGTACCATACTTGAATTCAAGTATGAATTTTTCCGTAGTAATTAACTGAATTGCCGCCAAAATAAACCATTAATACTTGTATAGACAAGCCGACAGATCGCATGTTTCCTACAGCCACCGCGAGAATTAGCACATGGAACAGACAATGAACACATAGTTCAGAAGGTAAATAATGAAAGCAGCAACTCCGATATTTTAACTGTTTCATCCTTCTATTCCTATTTTGTATCCATCGCTTTTTATATATACCCCCAATTCGATGGATAAAACATCAGGTTTTAAAACAAAACAAAAGTTGTTCTTTTATCAAGTCTCAAGCAAGACCTAGGGTTCTCAATAGATACCATCCAGTGTGGACCAACTCTCCACTGCGAACGTCTGAGGACGGAGCCTGTACAGTTTAATAAAGACAATCGCGCTTCCAACAATAAAATTCACTTACATACATAGGGGATAGGCGTCGAAAATTATGACGCATTAGAAAGCAAGTCCAGCTTGTTGTGCTATATGATCTTTCAATAAAGTGAGCAGTAATTTATAGTTTCTCCTTTTATTACTTTCTTGTGCATAACACGATTTGTTTGTCAAACGAACAATGGGTCAGACATACATCACTATGATTGATCTTCACTATAACTCTCAGTAATGTCCTAAAAGGTTATTACTAGGCACTTTGGAAGAGCAAGATCTGCTACTCTATGCATAATCTGATCGTACATGCAATCCCCTGAATTACCAAACATCCAGAATCTCTTATTTACCCACAGTTGATATGATGTTATAAGTATGACTTTTCTGTGCATAGGTGCAATGCACCCCAATTAAACAAAGCAGTGAAGAAACTACAAACCTCCAGCGCTCAATATCTAGTTCATTAGAAATGGGAAGGAATTGCAAAAGGTACAGAGTCTTTATATTAATTTCGCCATGTTTCTAAAGAGGAATTACTCACTAAAGGTTAAGAGAAATATGAGCTCCAAAGAACCTTTACGCTGCGTAAATCCGTAATCAAAGGCTCATACAGGCTTTGCAGAAGTACCATGACACTTCATATTGAGGCGTGCTTTATTACACGGAGACTAGGGTAAACTTGTAAGAAACAAGATACAAACACATAGACATAAATACATTACTTTGCCTGCATCTAATATAACGCATGAAAAGGTGATGCATACCTTAGATCTAAGTTTATTCACCACCTTAGAAACTGATGGTTGGGGTTATACTAATTGTTGAGTTCAAAAGTATGCGATCTGGCGCTGTTTCAATGACGTTAGTTGCATAACCTTGGCTTTCGTGCATGTTATGAAGTAGAAGTTAAAAAGTATAAAAATTGGAATATTGCTCTCCAATTTGTTTATCCCTTCCAGCAACGAGTTTACTACAAATACCCATTCATCCGATCGTGAATATCACAACGAAGCAACGTCAAGTTAATGGTTACCCCTTGATCAAGAAGAGAGGGAGCGCTTGGATCACTTAGTCTGTTAAAGGGTCACGATGAATAAATTGATGTATATTTTTAAAGCATCACCATGGTACACGAATGCTTTTTGGAGAGTAAGAATAAGCATGAAATCATCCTTTTGTCTCTAACACGAGATCTTAGTAATGTCTTGTCTACAGTCAAGGGTTGTGTGCCTTTTGATCAGGGAGTCAATGTGTTGGAGATTGCTTATGGGTCAGGAGCGTGGTTACTAGAAATGAGAACAGATTATCCTAATAGTCAGTTTTATGGAGTGGATATTTCAAGCGAAATGAACAGCATCTGTTCCCAGAAATGTCCAACTAAGCTATGGCAACGTTTTCAAAAGGCCTCGACTTTCCTGATAATACATTCGACTTTTGCTCATGTGCGATTCTTTATTTTGGCTTTTCAAAAGGAGGAGTGGCTTCTAGAACTTCAAGAGGTAATGCTATTATGAAACCAGGCGGAGCGATTCAGTGAAACTTCATTGCCTGTAAGTGCATATGAATGAGCAGAAAAATTTTACTCAGTTTTTGATCGCGAGAACCCGAGTAACAAATTGATGGCATTGCTCCTCAAGGCTTGTAAGTATTCATCAAGCGATGCTAGTACAGCGGAAGTACTTGGTAATCGATACTAATGGGGTATGTGAAGATCGCGGCCAAAACCACCTCTACATCGATCGGAGATTGTCTCAAATGCTAAAGCATGCAGGTGCCAATGTTATCCGTATAGAGCAAAGGACTGGGGGCTTTAGTACGTTTTTGGGATTTTGAAGCAGCATCTCATATCCTCCTCGATAGGCGCTGATTCGGATATCAATTGGCATTTTATGATTGCGTACAGTAGAGCGTTCTCGACGATGTTACCTTCCTTAGCACCTCACCTTGGAGAGTATAACGCAAATTGGCAGCAACAGATTGTGGAAGCGATCAATTGTGCATTGAGAAAAAGTCATGATGTATTCACAGCGGTTGTTGGACAGAAGCCACTATAACTCCATGTTTGAAAGGACTGCACACATACTTGCTATTCTGCAGAGTGACGGAAATTAATTCTTGCGAACTGCAGCCGGAATAGTGTGTGAAATTCAACAAGTACTTGATACTGTACATTGTTAGACAAAAATTGTCATAAGCTGGACACAATAAGAACTCGGTTATGCAAATAAAAATTGCCATTTGTCAGCCAATTTATTCCTTCCTTGGTTCTCCGCATTATGTTCTGGACGAAGCAATTTCAATTAAAAGACATTCCTGACTTGACAGGCAAAATTGCCATAGTCACTGGTAGCAACACTGGTGTATGTGTGTAGTTCTGATGCTAGAGATTACCTAACATGAAGGGCGTAGATCGGCCGTGTATGCGCGCGAGAGATGGCGCGAAAGCAGTGTCATGTGTAGGTTGATGCGAAATGTCCGACAATGATAATGCTGACCTGTAGCAAGTGTTATGGCTTGTCGTAATAAGGAAAAGAGCGAGAAAGCTGCAGAGGCGATTCGACAGGAGACGGGCAATCCAAATGTGGAAGTTATTCCACTGGATTTGATGTCTTTGGAATCAGTCAAACAGTTTAGTGATGAATTTAAACGTCGTCACCACCAGCTTGATATTCTAATGAACAATGCGGGTGTTATGCTATCTCCTTTCGGTCTCTCCAAAGATGGTACGTGAAAACAGTAAATGGAAAAAAAAAAAAAAAAAAAAAAAAAAAAAAAAAAAAAAGACGAATAGAAACTTGTTAGGCATCGAGACCCAATTTGCAACGAATCACGTTGGGCATTTTTACTTGACACTATTACTGTTGCCATTGTTGGAGCAAACTGTTCCCAGTCGCGTGATCAACGTTAGTTCGATGGCACATGTGTATGCGTGGTCCCTGGATCTTGAGAAGATCAGCGACGAATCCAGCTTTATATCTTTTATGCAGTATTCACGAGCAAAGGTATACCAATTGAAACGCAAATTATTTTAAAGTTAAATGGATTACAGGCTTGCAATATCTTGTTCACACGTGAATTAAACAAGCGATTACAAAATAAGGGCATCCAGGTAAACAAGGAAAAAAAATTTTTTTTGTCGGCATGTTGACAAAAGTGTCTCCTTACCTTTGATAGCACATTCGTGTCAATTGTAATCATCCTGGTGTCGTGAGTAGCGAATTATCTCGGCATATTGTATCACCTGGTGGTGTTTTAGATTGGTTGTATAACCAATGTTTTACCATCTCTACGGAAAATGGATCATTAGCTCAACTGTTTTTGGCGACTAGCCCTGAAGTAGAAGAGAAGGATATCCGAGCTCAATACTATGTAAGTTTAATAACCTTACCTTAATGTACTAAAGCCAAAAAAAAAAAAAAAAGGTTCCTTACGGTACGCCTGGTACAGTAAGAGGAATTGCCACGTCAGACGAAGCAGCTGTGAAACTGTGGCAGTACACAGAAAACCTGTTGAAGGAAAAGGTTCAGGGATATCAAGGCGCTGATATTTGATACGTTCAGAGCATAACGTTAGTATAGGAAAAGTGATTAAGATAAAGAAGAAACAAAAATTCGGAGCTTGATATAGCTAAAGGCGTCGTGTGATCATCAATAAGGGGTGTCGTGAAATCAACTGCATTTAGTATATTTCTGTGGAGGAATAAACATCACGAGTAAAAAAACGATACGATACTGATCTACGACGAGCTTTTAATTCTCACGCGTTATTGAAAGAGTCATAGAAATGAGAAGGTGAAACTAATGAGATTTCAGCCACTTTATTTCTATCCTCCCTTGATGATCCTTCAATCAATGATTGACAGTAAGTTTCAGGGCATGCACGCCAAAGTAACCAGTATCTCGGTGCAGCCTCCCATGAATGGAAACCGTGATATGCTATTTTTCTCCCAATGGATTTTGGCAGTAAAAAGATCGTGGCTGCAGGAGTGGATTATTCTAAGAGAATGAAAGAGAAGGGAAGGTAGTTTTTTTTTATTTCTTTACTGTTTGGATCATGAGGTTGTTAAACGCCGAAAACAAACATTCGGATCAAACATAGTCTTGCTTGGCGCCTTTTTGCTATTTACGATATAAATAAAAACTGCATGACGGAAAATCTGTCAAGTTTTGATTTTAGAGTGATGAACAAAAAATTATACATTCACTATAAGGGAGGGACGCGGAAGAAAGGTATTTTACCCACCCCTTATTAGTAGAGGCATCAAAGCTAACCTAACGAGGACGGGGGGAGGATAGGTGAAATGACGTCGTTTGACATAACTATTTTATCTTTGCATAAAACTGGGGTAGGAGTGTATGTGAGAGAGAGAGTAAGTGAGAGAGAGAGAGAGAGAGAGAGAAAGAGAAAGAGGGAGAGGGAGAGGGAGAATGTGTGTGTGTGTGTGTGTGTGTGTATGTTGAATGAAACATGTAAATAAGTTGAGGGATGATTTTCGTTTTAACAAGCATGACGCCATCACTACATAATTTATAGTTATTTCGTTACATAGTAAAAAGGATGTCACCTATCAAAGCTTTCCTGCACAAGCACGACGCTGCATGAAGATGGAATAGAGAAGAATTGAGTAGTTTAGATGAAAAAGAATAGGAATAATATATGGATAACCATTGTTAGAAACTTAAAAAATTTATTTTCTTTGTTCGATGTTTCTTACTGATAAAAAAGAAAGAAGGAAAAGCGTATTTTCCCCTTTTTATGTTTTGTTTTACCAAAAAACTCACTATGCAGCCTATTCAGAAAAAGACATAAAAAGCGGTAACCTTTTCTTTCTTTCACTTAACCTCTTTTTTCTTCTTCTTCTTCTTATACTCTCTTTTTTTTATCTTATATATATATATATATATATATATTTCTTTATAGCTCATTACTACTCTCGTTTGCTCTTTTTTTTTATTGTATGAAAAGGCGAATGCTTTGATGACGTTCGATCGATCAGACGATAATCATCACCCTTACCATCCCCATCCTTATCCGACGACAGCACCACAACCACAACAACTTCCACTTCCCTCCTCCGTGTTGGAGAATGATATGCACCTTGGTTGGTCTGGCGATCCGACATTGCACGCTTCTACAAGTAGTGTCACCGACTATCCTACAACTGGAACCATCGGTTTGTCGCCGCCGGCGGTGACATCGTCTTCCGTCCCGATACCCGTGTCACAACCTCCTTTGGATCCAAATAAACCCACACACCCGGAATGGGGTGTCATGAAAGATCAGGACTTTCATCCATTGACACTGAAACACCAACGTGATCTTGAAAATCTTTACCAGTCAGGCGCGTCTATCAAAGACTTTTATTTCTGGCAGGCAAATCTAGGTGGTTACTGTATGGCTGATATGATACAAAGTAAGTTGAATAAAATATATATATATAGATTTGTATATTAAAGTCAATGCAACAAAAAAAAAAAAAAAAAAAGAACTCGTTTATTCCTCAGAAGGTTGGTTTGTTCTTGTCCGACGTATAGTTGAAGGTGCACCACCTTCCGGTAGAAGGAAGAAAAAACGCGGTATGGGTTAACACGAACCGTGCACCGGACACTCCCCCCCTTTTTTTTTTCTTTTTTTCTTTTTCTTTTCCCTCTTACATATAACAACACAAGCCTATAGCTTTTTTTTTTTTCTCTTACTCTTCTTTTTTTTTATCCTTCTCTTTTCATCACCCCTTTCCGCCCCCCTTTTCGTACTCTAGTTGGTGTTTTACATTCCCTTTTGATGTATGCCATGAAACGTCCTCTATTATCCCCCCCTTTTTTTTTTTTTTTCTTCTTTCCTCGTTGGTAAATTCTTTGGACCGTGTATCATATATTATCGCAGTAACTTCTAAATATATTTATGCACACTTGTAAGCAAGTGTATTGAAGAAAAAAAAATATGACACGGTTTCTTGATCGTATGTGCAATAATGTCGAAAGAAAAAAAAAAATATAGTCCAATGGTGGAAGAAAAAACGCTCCTATTTTTTCTTTTAAATGCATAGTCTGTAACTGACGTAACGACCGGCCGTTTCACTGTCTCTCAAAATCTTGACAACCTATAGAGGAAGAGATTAGAATCAATTATATCTTTTTCTTTTCTTCTTTACCTGTCCACGCTTCAATCCGTAGTATCTTGCTACAGGATCAGAGTGCTGTATACGTGGCAACTGTGTATCCTTAAGACGGCTAAACCATTACAATTAACTTTCGTAAAATTCTTTTTCATTCGACTTACTATCGTTGCAACAGTACTGCTTTTTCCTCAGATGTTAACACCTCATGCTTTGGCACCAAGACGTGATGTGTAATATTGACCAACAATTCGTTTTCCTGGAATGATTCTAGTGTATGTTTCGATGGTAAAGATTGGATAACCTATTATTCATTATTGTTAGTTATAGTTCCTTCATAAAAATAAATCATCTCTACCTTGTTTGCAGAGGAAGTCATGGTCGATTGATAGATACAGATACCCTTTGGAATTTGTTGCTGTGCCATTCGCTCAACGTAACTTTTATAACACGTAAGTTTTCTTTGTATTCCAAACAAAAAAATTACTTACACACGCAATGGCTTGACACCTACAGATTTATCCTTAGGGAAAAAGACAAGCAACTGATCCGTAGGATCGTCTTTCTTTTGGACAACAAAGGTCAAATGGTCGCGACTGTAGAAAGAAAATAAGCAAACAGCATAACCTTTTCTATTGCTTTCTTCTTACTCAACATCGTTCGAAGGAGCAAATGTGCGTCGAAAGGTATCTAATTCCATGTCCAGTTCTGATTGCGACACGAGGTAACCCTATTTTACTTTGATGAGCTGGTTTGATGTTATATCACCTCGTTGTAACATACTCGGTCATGCACCATCTGATGAGCTGTTCTGAACACTCTCCACAATCGAGTCACTTCGCTTCTTCCACCTGATTCCATACTGATCGTTTTTTTTTTGCTTGAAAAAGGTGTTTTCTCAACTGCCGGAAAGGAGCTATCTTCTGGCGAAATTGTGACCGTAAATCCAGCCCAAGCTACGCCACATCAGAGAGCCCAAAAAGGGAATTCAAAGACAAGCGCACCAAAAGGTACAAACCCCATGCGTTTGCATGCTTCCAGCCATCGATTGACGCTGGGCGTCATCGCCTTCGTCCTGGCTGTCCTTCATACCTTTGACCTTTACATCTTCCTCAAAGGATTTTTACTTACACGTCAATCACTTGACCTGAAAGGCGACTTCTATACACCATGGGAGCGATTTCCCCTTGGTCAAGAAGATGAAATAAAACTAGCCTTACCCACAGTACCCCTTCGACAGCCGTTTAAACGGGCCGTTATAATGGTCATCGATGCCCTACGATTTGACTTCTTAGTGACCATGCCAAACGAAACAACCAATCCCTTATTCCACCATCACCTTCCCATTGTACAGCATTTACAACAAACACGTCCATCATCATCCCTTCTTTTTCAGTTTCGAGCCGATCCTCCAACGACAACTACCCAACGTATCAAAGGTCTTATGACAGGCTCATTGCCCACTTTCATCGATGCAGGTGCCAACTTTGAATCATCCGCGATAGGAGAAGACCATTTGCTTTACCATATGAGCCATCGTTTCGAAAACATTTATTTCATGGGAGATGATACATGGGTCAATCTCTTCCCAGAATCTCTCCATCGACCAGATAGAACCTTTGGAAGTGACAGTTTCAAAATGTTTGATCTTCATACCGTCGATAATCGCATCCTGTCGCACTTGTGGCCCTTGCTGGAACACGAAAAGAAGGAGCCATGGGAAGTCATTATTACCCACTTTCTCGGCGTGGATCACTGCGGACACACCTACGGTCCTTCTCATCCAAACATGGCCATGAAACTGGACCAGATGAACGGTGTCATTGAGCGAGTGCTTCCGCATATCGACAATGATACCCTGCTTATTCTGATGGGTGATCATGGCATGTCTGTTGAAGGTGATCATGGCGGTGAAAGTCATGAAGAAGTCATGAGTGGTTTGTTCCTGTATTCCAGACGACCACTAACCTTAGCACACCCACAGAACGATGATGGCCTCTATTACCAACATCTTTTTGATAGACTTCGTCATCGCCGTGCCATGGAACTAGGCTACGATCTAGAAGCCATTACCAATCGTTTAGGATACAACGCCTCCGCTTTTCCTATGATCTCTCAAATTCATCTCGTCCCCACTCTGTCTTATCTCTTGCAGCTGCCTATACCTTTCGGCAATTTGGGCAGTCTTATTCCTGATCTGCTCATGCCGGACCAACCCCTAGCCAATAGACCAAACACACTGATTCACATGGTTGAGCAGCTTCGTATTAACGCATTACAAGTGTATGACTACATGAATACCTACTTTAACTACACATCCCATGCTGGATTTTCGCCAGAGAAACGAACGACGATGCTTCAACATTTGTACAGTGCGGAAGAACAACTTGCAGCACTGACACGTCAACCTTGGTTCAGAAACGCGCTAGAAGACGGAGGGAAGGAGGAGGAAATTGTCAAGGCACTGGAACACGTTCTCTTCGAATACGATTTATTCCTTGTGCGTACAATCAAGTACTGTGAGGCGATCTGGGCACAGTTCGACACGGGCTCTATGTGTGTAGGCATTGTTCTTCTTGGCTTGAGCACGGGTGCCACATGTTGGCTGATTCACCACCGTTTCCTATCCCTTTCACGAGCTTTCACCGCAGCGATCAGCATGGGTGCAGTGGGGCTGGGCTTGGCCGCATTGCGTTACACCGCTCTGCAGGAAATCATGCGGAATCACGGTTGGTTCGAGAAATTGGCGTGGTCAGACTGGATTGGTGCGTCTTTTGTACCTGTCGTGGTAGCCATAGCACTATCGACAACATCGCTACCGCAAGAACGAACAATAGACGACCCACGGGACTGGATCGTCCTCCTTGTCGCGGCGCTATGTCAGGCATTTACGCTGGCATCGAATAGCTTTGTTATTTGGGAAGATCGTGTCATACGCTTCCTGCTTGCAACCCTCTGCATGTGGTGGATGCTTCGGAATGTGAGAACTGCCAAAACCAAATATGAAATAGCAGCTCCTTTTCTCCTTCTAGGTTGGGTAAGACTGACAGGTCTTGCTGGTCAATGTCGCGAAGAACAGTTCCCACATTGCGCGTACATCCATCAAGGTCACCTCAATTCAGACCTTTCCACTCTTGGTTTTTTACTGCTATACCTTGCTGTGATGGTTTTCCTCGTGCATACATTCCAACAACGTCTAGAATCAATGTCTACTTATTGTGCTACAGCTACTATCGCCATCTACCGACTGTCGCTGGCGGTTGTCTTTTTCCGTCTGGCAGCTGACATCCTTGAGAATGCCCACGACACCTCCATAGCCGCCATCGTCTTGGATGTCTACAAAAATGGATTGGTGCGGAAGCTCTTGGATGTGTATGCACCAAGACTAGTCTATGTCCTGACCTTGGGTGCTACATTGGCGGCCACGTGGAAGTTCATGGCTAAACCCAACAGGGCAACAACGCAGCAACACCTGCGCCATGGCTCCTGGACCATCCTCTTCTTATGGAGCGCCGTGTTTGCTATGCTACAGAGACCGCTTGGTAGCTTGATCGTGTTGACGCTGCCGGTGCTCATCAGTCTGTTGACCAAGGGCCAGCCAAGTCTCCTGATCCGTCTCGCATTGACACACTGCCTCGGACATCATGTATTTTTTGTTACCGCGCATCAAGCTATTTTCACCTCGCTTCCGTGGAAGGCTGCCTTTATTGGCTTCGACGATATGAACTACTATGGTGGTGCAACGTTGGTCCTCTTATCTACTCTCTCCGGCCACATTCTATCCTGGGTTGGCTGGGCCGTCCTTCTAGCAGAGGAAGAGCCCCAGACACGGCAGCAACCCTTTGCTCTCCTCTTGGTCCTTCTTCATGCCATTCCAACCTTCTTATCTGCTATCTTCATCTTCATCTTGCGGAGACACTTAATGACTTGGAAAATTTTTGCTCCGCGGTTCCTCCTGCAGGGCATCATAGCAGTTGGATCACATTTGGCCGCTATAGTCCTGAAACAGGTTCTTTAGGACGTCTTCTTTATTTGTTAAAATGTATTTACTAATGAGGGTCATGATCAACTAATTTAGTGAACTTTTTTTTTTTTTTTTTTTTTTTTTTTATACTCAGTCAGGATACGCCTATTGTTGTGATTGCTATGGTTCTTGAAATAAACACAATATACTTAGAAATGTAATGCGGTTTATCGTCGATGCAAAAGATGAAGAACAAAAGCCATCTATCTACAGGACTTTAATTAGTGTACCCCAATAAATTAATTCTTGGCGACGCAAATCCGAGCAAACATCGCAACGCCAAGCCATGACCCATCAATGATGCGCCATTGCATGTCAGCATGCATTCTGAATTCTAAAGAGAATACACCACAAGCCTGGACTTCCATAGAGCATGATTGAAAAACAGCTGGATTTCCTTTTCTATCCCATGCAATGGACATAAAATAAAGAAGAAGAAAAAAAACCTTATGTACGTTTTACTAGTTTAAACCCACTAGAGGATAACGTTATGCAACAGTAAAAGAAATTCTATGAGTTCAGCAGTATCTGTTGATCACTCCAACGCCCAGCATGAAGAGTAGCACCTTGACTCGCGTGTCGCTCGTAATCCATCCGAGTCGCTGACATAGCGATGGCGGCTGGTATGGTTGCTGGGGTTCGTCGTCTTCAGGAACGTTGTCCATTGGATGACTGCTTCCAGATTCAGGGGATGGATCCGTTTCTTGCGTGGTATCTTTTCCGGGTGTGGTGGTGGGAAGTAGCGGGACAGCTTGATATTCCGAACGGGGGGATGGACGTTTAGGCTGGGAAGAACACAACCATCGTGTGATCTCTGTGGTTGATTGGCTGAGATAATGACATACAAAGAGAAACAAAGCAGACGAGACTGTCAAATTGAACCACCATCCAAGTCCCCGCGCCCACGTTGGCTGTGTTAGCACAATCAGTAAACCTTTTGTATCGCCAGCGAGCCACATGTGGAACTGGCCAATAAACGTCTCCAGTGAAATTCTACCAATAAATTCAAAGAAGCGCGACGATGTATTGCGTAGCCGCAACGTCGCGTTACGAAGGACCACAAAGGCCAGGATGGGGATCCAGGACACGTAAGGATGGAAGTCATTGTACGCAAACTTGTTTTCGCGTGTCAGCTCGAACCAGAAATACCAGATCAGGGCAAGGACAGAGATGCCGATGCTCATTCTTCTGCCGCGTGGCCAGAAGGGGTGCTCTTTCAAGCTCAGCTCCGAAAATTTGATATATGCATATGCGGTCAGCATACCAGCGTACACAATCCATGCGTCCAGTCCAAGACGGAACCGCCACTCGGAGGCGTTCCAATGGATATTGAAAAGATACCGCAAAGCGCCAAAAAGACCTTCGAGGATACCAGGAACGTAAATAATCGTGCCAGTGATTGCTCCAGCAATGACAATTTTGGCAAGCATGAACCACGTTGTCTTGTTGGCTTGGTTCCCGACGTACATGATTAACCATATCAATAGGAACCAGAAAGACACAAGGGGTGTAAAGTAGTAACTAAGATAGTCGGTATCCATCAGGTACTGCAGCACAAACGTAAGCAGATTCAGTCGAACCATGACGTTCATAATACGTCCTAGTCCGTAGTCGCCTTTCTTGTAGAAGAAAAAGAAATGGCCATAACCTGTCTGGAAAAGATAAGCAGCGACAAGGACGCGAACACCGTTGTATATGCCAGATGTTCCGGATGCACCCAGAAAATGATAGATAAGAATGATCACTTGCATCCATCCTTTCCATTCATCTGTCTGATGGCGATTGAGGAAACCTTGATCGCCTTCTTTCTTAGATTTCAATGTCAGGATACCCGCTGCAGCAATGGCTAGCATCAGCGCCGTAAAAGCGACAGGATCAAAATGCTTTTGTGCCTTCCCGAAAAGCTGCGTTCGATCTCCAAAGTACATGTAGATCACACCCAAACCAAAGACAAACAAAGAATGAAGTACAGCCTCGGAGGGAAAAAGAGAGGCGATTGACTTGGCTATTGATGCTTCACCGTATATGTCAGTATGCAATTCCCTTTACCCATCCAGGGTTGTCATTTGACCTACCCGATCCAGCTACGTAGCACCCAAGGGGAATCCATAGCAGGAACAACAAGAAAAATACGTTTTGGTACCATTTGGGTGTAGGATAATGATAACAACAGGTAGTAGCCATAGGGTATTTCTTAGGGAGTTGATCATTGCAACGGAAGTTAAGAGCAAGCTGTGTTTGGATGGAGGTGACAGATGACCCATAATGAAGACCATCTTCCGTATCATCCATCTCTTCAGCTACTGCATTCCACACAAATGGTATGGCAAATGGTGTTTTTGGCTTCACAGCATATTCTTGTTCTTTCATGTAGCTGTTCATCTTTTCGACCCTTTCGACGGTCATTGTCCGCACACGGTCCTCCGACAATCGGTCAAATCGCGGTACTTCAACAGGCGAGAGAATCACAGCATCGGCCAGCCGGCTCGATCTCTCCACTGCTTGGAACACGCGATCAACGGCTTCTCTCCAGGGTTCAAAGTAGTCTTCATCCATGTAGCGCATTTGCCATAGTCCGCTTCCAATAACAAGAAGACTGGGTTGTCGCACCGCATCTGTGGCTGCCAGCAGATCAATGGTTCTAGAGGAGTTTAGGTATGGATCCCACCAAAACTCAAAAATCAGTCGGTGATCTCGGAACTCATACAGACGGTCAGAATGCTTAGGTCCTGACGTGTCAATGTCGCGGTTAATGAGTTGAGCAGTTGAAAAGAACTGGTTGCGCGTGATGGAATCACCAATATACAAGATACGGGAATGTTGAAGGCAGGAGGCCATGTCGGTAGGTTTGTAGGTATGCATCATGCATCCCGCTGGTTGCCATTGTGTGTGCTGTTCATCTAGCCACCAGCCGTCATTGAGCATGCTATGGCATCGGGTACGATCAGCAGGTTCTAGAACGAAACGTCTATTCAGTCTCAAATATTCACGATGGAACACGTCTCATCCTACCCAAGATGAAGCGTCCCACAGCGCCTAGAAGAACAAAAATAAAGGTCAGACATAAGCCAATCGTCCAGAGTTTGGAATGAGTGGAGGTGGTGCCTGAGGAAGCCCCCATGATAGAAGGAGAAAAGAAAAAAAGAGGAACAAAGGTGAAACTCAGCAAAGTGGGGCTATCGTTTATGGACCCAGCGACGATCTTTTCTTTTTTTGAAATGGTTCCATTTCGTTATCTTTTTTTATCTCTACCATTATGTGTGTGACAAATGTTGAACTTTTTTAATTTACGTTGATCTTCCGTCTGTTCTGAATTAACTGCAGAATAAAAAACATATCACTGTGTTCCTTTTTTCTTTTTTGGATTTGGAGTGACGTTACCCGGGCCGGGAACTGGTCACGATGACACATTAGCATTTTTGGTTTCTGCATAACATCGCCATCATCTTCATTCGCAGACCTTGGAATGATCATGAAGACAAACATAAAAAAGTTGGCCTCCTCTATACTATGGGAAGAAGGACATGAAAAAGGCGCTTTACCTCCAGAAGTAGACAAAGAAGGAAATATCGAGTATAAAGTACATATTATCATTGCATAATGTTTGGCTTACAAAAGCGTTTATCAATAGCTGAAGTTGGTCGACCCATCCCCCGAAAGATTAGAGCACCTGATCACGCAACTAAAGTGGAGGTCGACTTCTCTTTTAGTGGAAATAAAGAAATAAAAAACTAAATCTTCTCTAGGTTATCGGAAGGCGATGGTGAAGCTATTTACGAACTCGGCGTCAGTGATGATGGAACCTTTGTTGGTAGGATTTTTCTTTAAAGTTTATTCTTTATCTTACTTTCCGTTTCCCGACAAGGATTATCTTCGGATGATATGGCCGCCTCACTAGAAACACTGCAGCAAATGGCGCACGCCTTGGATGCCGATATATCCGTTGCCCGCGAGGTTGATATGGACCAATTGGCACACATTACTAGACGACCTCCACTCAAAGAAGGTCATAAGCTTGCCGAAATACTTGTACGCAAGCGCTCTGCAGGCGAACAGCAACGATTCACTGATATTCGGATAGCCGTCATCGGAGGATTTGGCGCGGGAAAATCAACGCTGCTAGGACGCATTACACATGGCGTCAATGACAATGGTCGAGGGCGTGGACGGCTTAATATTCTACGCCATCGTCATGAAATCAAATCCGGTAGGACATCGTCTATTTCGCACGAGATCGCAGGTTACGATTCAGAGGGAAATTTGATCAACTACGCCACGACCGATGTGTGTACTTGGGAACAAATATGCGCCATGAGCAGCAAGATCGTTACATTTCTTGATACCTGTGGCGATTCACGCTACCTGAGAACGACGGTTTCAGGTCTTACAGGCTACTCACCTGACTACGCATGTCTTGTTATCTCTGCTACGGAAGGGTGTTTGTCTGAGATGACGCTCGAACATCTTTCTCTGGCAGTCATGCTGGGTATGCGCGTTTTTGTCGTCGTGACAAAAGTGGATACGGCGACTCCGGAGCAACTGAAACGTACGCTTGATGCTCTTGGCTCTCTGGTGAAAGCGCCTGGCATGAACAAAATTCCTACGCTGGTTGAAGATACAAGCGATCTTCCGCGCTGCGCCGCAAATCTCGCAGTAGGCGAACGGGAGATACCGATTTTTTCCGTATCAAGTGTCACAGGCTCCAGCATCCATTTACTCGAACGGTTTTTTAATCTTCTACCGAAACCAATAGCACATTCGGAAGAGATCCTGGAAAAGCCTGTCGAATTTCAGGTGGAAGAAATATATGATCTTGAAGGTAAAATACAAAGAAAAGTACTCCTGGCATGGTTTAACAGAATGCTAGACGTTGGCATTGTGGTTGGAGGCGTGCTACGCCAAGGTCGTATCAATATCAACGACACTGCTAGTGAAAGGACATACCACCTCGGACCAGACGCGAAAGGAAAATACATTGTAGTGTCTGTCGTATCCATTCACAGACATCGCGTGCCTACACGCTTTATCCACTGTGGTCAAGCAGCTACCTTGGCTATTGAGTCACCAGAGCTTACCAAACGATGGATCAAAAAGGGCATGGTTATATTAGGCACAGAGCATCCACAAAGTTTTGTCGAAATCAAAGCTGAGATCATTGTTCTTCATCACCCAACTGGAATTTCACTGGGAACATGTGGGATGCTGCATTCTGGGTCTGTTCGTCAACGTGCACGTGTGGTAGCTATATCCGTTGGTAAACGAACCTCTGAAACAAGTGACGACGACACTGCAAGTGGGGAAGATGCTATTCCACCCACGCATGATACCACAGGCAACCCTCACCCCTCTGTCATTACGTCAGGGCATCAAGGCGTGTGCGTTTTTCAATGTATGGATTGCCCCGTCTACCTTCGTGTTGGGGCACAAATACTGTTTATGGATGGCAAATCGAAATGCCTTGGGCGTGTGACAGAACGGACACTTCAATCCAATGATGAATCCATTAATCGATGACAAACTGAAGTTATTTTTTTTTCTCATCGTTTTACACATCACGCGTCAAGTCGTAGCAATGCCATCCCACTGTCAAGTTAGCTCCATGGGCTAGAGTTAGTGACTATAGAGACAGAACAAAAGGAAATATGTATGATCAAAGAGCTTTCTGTTGCACATGAGTTATATGTAAGATGAATATTATGTATAGCATTAGAACGAGAAATACACTGCTCCATTAACTATCCTTATCTATATGAGAAATGAACGCAAATATCTAGCATTTTCTATTACGAAATGCTAGGTACAGGTACTAATAGTAATTGTCGAATGCACCGTTCTTTTATTTTATAAAAATAAAGAAATCTTCCTGCAAAGATTTATCTCAAATGATAGTAGTGGCGTCGCTTGCACATGCTTGCCTTGCCGATATAGACCACTATGTCTCCAATGCCAGTGTCAGAACTTTTTTCCAGATAGCTTTCCGTGCACCATACGGTCGGCATAGAGTCCAGAAAAGAAACGGGAAGACAGGCTTCTGGGTTCTGTATCGGGAGATTACTGACAAATAGATCGAAATCTCACAAGCTTTACAGGGCCATACCACATCTCTTGTTGCGTACCAACAGCAAAACCAATTGATATCGGCAGATACCGATGATAATACTAATACAGTGCAATGGAATAGTTGCAAATTGATATTTGTGGAGCATGGTATTCTTAAACAAAGCAATTTGCTCTAATATGGATACGACAGACGTCTAACAGAGCTGGATAATGATAAACCAATAACAGGTCAAGCTATTTTCCTTTGTGCGCTTCCTCCCTCTTTTTTTTTTATATCATGAATGTTGCTTACGTTTCCTTTGTTTCCTGCGGTTATTAGGGATTGATTTAAACTATAGTACGCTACATTCTACGACAATAGATATAACATGAAGATGTATGTTGGTTTTCCTGTAAACAAATCCAGAACGCATGCTTGAATGGGGAATGAGGGTGGTTGAGTCTTTCATTTATTGCCGATCCATCCTGTTGGCGGCATCTCAATCAACGGAATTGCGCCATTCTCCCCGCCACCTCCGTTTCGTTTCGACTTGTTCATTATTGTTCGAATGTTTCGCAGGAGTGGATACCATAGGTACTGTTGACCGTACTGCAGATACCAAAATGCAAAGCCCACGCCGGCCAAGTGAGCCTAAATAGTGTTTATGATGAGTCATCCGCTAGAAAGGAGGGGTCACTTACGTAATGGTCAAACATGCGCCAGCGCATTATGGCTCCTGCCAAATCAATCCCAACCAATGCCTGTAGTGCGTATCTACAGCATAAAATGCCATCAGCATGCTATGTTAAAGTCATTGGCCCATGGCTATCTTCTCTTCTTCCTCTTTAACTATTTTTTCTTTTTCTTTTTACCCAATCTGGATCGGTATAAAGGGCAGGAAAATAATAGAGACGCTTGCTGTTGGATACAAGGCTGCTGTTCCAGCCAAACAGCCATAAATGGCACCACTAGCGCCAAGAGATGGAATCAGGGGACGGTATCGTCTCATCATTAAGCTGAGGACATGGCTGACAACGTTAGCGCCAACACCAGTAGATAAATAAACAGCCAGAAACTGTTCTCGCCCCAAATAGTCATGCAGCGTCTTGCCAAAGGACCAAAGTCCGACCATATTCAAAGTAAGATGAAAAAACTCCTGGTGAGAGAAACAGCTCGTAAGTAGCGTGATGGAACGACCTGAACCTGGGTGATGGCAGAACCAGCGGTTCATAAACGGTCTCCATCGTTTCACTTGCCAAAACCCAAATACAACCATATTTAATGCAATAAGCCCCGTCATTGTTCGTTCAGATTCGGTTAGCGCTACGTATTTTTGTGCAAGGATCCATAATCCTCGCTTCGCTTCGGCAGGCAGTAATCGGACGGCCTCAATCCAACTCATATATCTCTGCCATCGCGCAATCAAAATCCGCTTTTTTTCCATCAAGATTTCTCGCTGTTCCCGTAAAAGCTCAGCTTGCAACGTGTCTGCATCGTGAAGGAAGCTTTTAGTGCGTTGACGGACTCGCGCCAGACGCTTCCGAAGCGTCTCTTGTTTCCGTGCATGCGTATACCCAGCAGCCACAAAGGTAAAGCCACTCACGCTTATCCCAAAAAGGACTGGTAACAGATATCTCCTCTTTACAGCACCAGGACCATCATTCTTTGTCGGAGCCCATTGCTGTTTTGGCGGGGACGAAAGGGAAGAAAATGAAGGAGAAAAGGGTAAATGTAACCTGGAAACGACAGGTTGATGTCTCAACGATGGAATGGAACGTGGATGTAGCTTAGACATACGCAACATGACGCAGGAATGGAAACAAAAAGATAAACAGGTGCACAATAGAGCGTGTAAGACGCAGACCCGGACCACATGTCTCTGGCGGGGATATTACAGCAGTGATTTTCGGCCCCTGATGTGAGGTGTCGGACAAATCTTTGCAATTTTGCCTGGGACTTGAGATTTCGCATGAACAGGACAAACCATCGAAAACAAGCACAAACTACATCAAAAAAGTTAATCCTGTACAAAAAGAAGTTCCTCTCTGGTTTTGCTACCTGTAGCCTATCCTTTGCTCTTGCCACAGCAATGAAACGGGATTTGGGCGTTTGTTGTCAACACTGCAACGCATCCGCAACAAGTTCGGTTATAAGCGGAAATTGCTGGAAAAACCAACTTGGAGTTTTGAACAGCTACTAAAGTAAATGCAATTTATACGTATTAAAATTGGTTTGCATTGGCTTCAAATAGACTTTGAAAAGGGGGGGAACAGAAAGTTGTTGTACACCGATGTTTTTTTTTTATTCGCAAGGTACACTACGTACTTTACTGGCGCGATAGAGCGAAGATGGACAAATTTCCATTATGTACCAGTTGGCTATTGCCATGTAAACGCAATGCACACAACTGCTTACCTATCATTAATTTGCGTTGCGACACCAAATACAATAAGAAGGACAACCAGAACCATATTTAACAGCTGGGATAAAGCACGCTGCGCAATCTGTTCGTCCGTCACTGCTATCTCAGTACGGTACCTATGCAATGCCCTCACAATCTTTCCACTTCTCTTGATACGCCTTCCGACCCTAATACTAACTGTGGTCCTCTGTTACTCATACATAGAAATAAGTTCAGCTTCTTTAATCCAGACAATTTCTGGTAGAATGGTCACTACTTAAATAGCCACCAACTATGCGACCATCTATGGTGTCCATTATTTTTGATGCATGCGCAGAGAAAAATAAAATATGCGTACAAGTCTATTACGCAAGCTTCTGCAAGCATTACATGCGGTAGATGTACCTTCCGCCATTTTCAATTTCAATATCGTGTTTCTTGGTTTAATAAGTCAGCTGCAGTGTGCGGCGAGAATGAAAAGAAAAGTGATTGTAGGTCGGACGAATTCGCCGTAGATAGGTTAACAATGGGGGTACATAGCAAAACGGTGCAGCCTCGATCGAAGATATTTTTGTGCAACCTATCAATCAAACCAAACATGCATGCGTGATCGCGGATGATCAGAGCATTTCTATTCCTTGGGCATAACCGCTCTGCAAGCAATCAAATACATGGACCAATGGGCATCGATACAACACAAATTTATTTACCAAACACTTTGCCCAAGACGCTCTTCATGCTACCATCCATGCGAGACAGCACTTCCTTTCCTGTAGTTTTGTCAGCAGCCACTTCACGCTCCACAAGGGCTCGTTGCTTGAATGTTCGTCGGACTTCGGCATCTCCTTCAACCTCTTCGCCACGTTTACGTTTCTTCTCTTCCATGCCTTTATACATCTTGGAACGCTCCACATTCTGGACATAAGCTTTGTTTTCTCTCTGGGATTGTGCAATTTCATTACGAAGTCGTTGCTGGCGTGCCTTTTGTTCATATGCTATAAATCGCAGATTAGTCATTGATATTCATTTAGTTCTTTTTTTTTTACCCATTTGTTCGGTTAAATGATTCCACTTGAACTTGGGTAAATATTTGATATTCCACATATCATGGTAATACCGATCGCTTCGCTTTCCACCTTTACAAGCTAAGTTAGCCAACTCCACACTGCAATCGCACGAATAGATTACCGATTTGTTTCATATTCAAATGCTCTGCCAAAGCCTTGGCTCTTTTCTTATCTTTAAACTCCACCCATGCTTCCGTGTAATTTATGCGTCGATCCTTGCCATACTTTTTTCGTCGAGCTGTAATCTTTGGATCTAATCACAGAGATGATAAATAAACAAACACAAAAGCACATTTGACTTTCACCTTCTGGTGCACAGAATAGTCGTCCAATCTCTGCGTACTTGCTTAATAGCGACTTCAGACGGCGTGGCTTCATGAACGGAGGAATTCTAGACAGATAGCATACGCCTGTCTTTTTCTGTTCTTTTTCAAACTTCTCCAGTTCCTCGGGCGTTAATTTGTTAAGCTTCTTCTTTTTCGTTTTCTTGTCTGACTTCTTTTCAGTCATGGCATCCTCCTGCACCTCCTTTGCTGAGCTAATGCTCTCGTTATCGACATCATCCTCATCCTCCGAGAGATAATCGGCATTGCCCTCTTTATCAGACTCAGAGAGTGCTTCCTCATCGATTTCTTCTTCGTCCTCACTTTCGGATCCAGATTCAGATCCATCAGAATCTCCCTCGTTCAAAGGTTTTTTGGTCCGGGACCGAAAGGTGGTAAATCGACGATCTTCCTCCTCTTCTTCTTCTCCAGCTGACTGATCGTCGTGGTCCTCTTCTTCAAAACCAAACAGGTTCTTTTTCTGTTCTTCCTCGCTGATAGCCATGTGATCAATGGGTGGATCTATCTCTCAAAGCGGCACAAAAAAGTGTGGCGTGCGAAAGTCAGTCACGACTTTCCCTGAAGGGAAGATTCGATTTGTGCGCATCGTTCGTTCTTTTGGGTGCAAGACGATCTCACTATTTTCCCAATAAATAAACTTTATTCGTAGTACAGTTTGCTAACCAGATCTCTTTGGGACCATACCACTTGTACTACTTTCAGATTTTTTTCGGACCCTAGACACCCGACTCAGTTGTCTCTGTGATGACATTTCTGGCGTCCAGCTGTCTGGTCTGCAGATCTCTTAAATACCATATTCTAGTCATAGTTAATATGTTATTTAACTGCGTATCTGCCAGATCTACCTTATGCATTGCTCTATGTAGGCCTCTGGTTGCTGATATCCGAACACACAAGGACGTGGTATGCTCTCTAAGAAAATTATCCTCTATGTCGGACCTGAAGTCTTGTGGGCCGCAACGCCGGATGATACAGAGTATGGGATAAATGGATACTTGAAATGAAAACTTAAACAAAAATGTTGCGGAGACCTGCAATAACGACAACCTTACCAAATACTTTTAATCAAGGCGGCATCTTGTGTCGGCGGATATGCACCGTAAGTCGTACAGTCTAATTTCATTCTCCTGTAAAGTTACGATCAGTTTGAATCATGGATTTATCTTATTAACAAAGCAGTGTATTAATGTTCCCCACGATCTTGAGGAAGCTTTTGCCCGAGATGTGGTGGGATCGCCTACTATGGGAATGATTGTTAAAGGAAACTATGCAGATTATTACAATCTGGGAGACCTGGGTCACAATTCCAGCTAAATTCTGGCTCTATCACAGCTTCTTAGACATCACTTTTTGTGTGTAAATTATAGCTTCTTTCTTTTTTGAATTTCCAGAGATTGATTGCTCGAGGACCACTTTATAGCAACACATACTCCTAAAGCAAATTTCTTAGGGACATAATCTATGATTGCCAATTTCTAAGAAGGGAATTGCTACGGACGCTCAGGACTGGCTGCTCAAGGACACCCATATAGTCTCTATCAAAGCAGCTCCTGAACAGCTTCTTAATAATAAAGGCTGATAGTAAATAACTGCTAATGAAACTCCTGAGCATATATAACCTGAGTGTCCTGTAAACAAAGTCTCTGCAAATTAATTGTACATCGTGTCTGATGCAACCTCGGTTGACTCCGGTTCGGCTCTCGATGTGGTACTGACTCTCTGAGCAGCTCTTTATTCGTCTATAAAATTGAAAAAAAAGGCTTTCTTATTTGATTCGCTTTACCTTTCCAAAGATAAAGTGTCTGTTGAGATTCAGTTTTGCATTTATTATGGGTACAAAGTCCTAGGATTCGTCTAAATCAAAAAGTGGGCTTGGTGCCTACCATATCTTCTGCCTCCCCTGCGTCAACATGCTGGGTGTTCGCCTTTTTGTAAGATTTTTTTTCGATATTAATGCAGGTTTTGTATAGAAACGTCAGAGATTTAAAGACAGTCAAGATAATTTCCAGTAATGTTTTGTGAAAAAGAGAAGTAACATTGGCATCTCGAAGAATAAAGGGAATGGATATACTTTCAATAATGATGACTAACGTATGCGATGTCTCGGGAACAAAACTATAAACATTGCTAACCATGAGACCGCATATGGTTTCTTTAATACAAACAACCAATCTCTCACACTAAAGCAACTGCTGGTCTAGACAGATCCGGCTCATTGTGGGTACGCAATGACAACATGTTGTGCCGAAACCAATTCATGCACTTGCATCAATAATGTTTACTAAAATAATACAGGATATGTGATACAAACAAGATTAATTCTGGGTAATTTGTTCTATAACGCGAGTAACGTACAACAGACGGCTTAGCAAACAAACGTGACAATGCAAGGCAAGTACCTTGAGACTTTTTATTCCAGGATAAAATAATGATTAATTGAACTGTGTTCCTACTAATTAATGCGAAAAATTCCCTTAGCTCTTTCCGAACGAGACCCGAAATGAGATCTCCTGTAGCAATATACGAACGTTTTATGATCGCTACTGCCATGTACGATGCGCCTTAGTATGATTAGCAGAGCTTATAGATATCTTCAAATGATCCCTCATTTGATCGGTGTTCTCACGTTCATCGCGATTAATTCAACTATCTTGTGTCCATTATAACCTCTGCAACAGACGGAGAGGATTGGGACGCATTTAATCGAACAAAGTGATCAAAGCTGGTGCTTTTGCCGATATTCAGACTTGTTGGTCTGGTCACTTTGCATACATAGATATACCAGATGTGACAAGGCACCTTTTTTTTTTATTTATTTATTCAAGAATAAATAGGCATCTCACATGTTCTACGTTTCTACCCTAGCAGGCTAAACAGCATATACAGACGTTTCTTTCTTTTAAAAAAAATGATATATGCCAGAATATTGGCGGTTGCAAAATAAATTATTTACTGAATTGCTTCGCTAAGGTGCACATTTAATTTCTAAGTATGACAACGTTCCTACATAACGAGAAGCACATGGTTTGATTTAATACCAATGGTATTGGTATGTAAGAAGTGATAAATGTACATGAAAATGATATATATTGGCTATACAACAAGGCTAGGTTGTGAATATTAACTCCCAAGAAGGTGGGTTGCCATTATTGGTGACCATCATCACCCTTGCCGTTGGAACTCTGCTTGTGTTGAGACAGCAGTTTACCTAAAAAATCAGTTACATTTTGGGAAACATTTTGCTGCTGTGAGCTAGTATCATTGACAGGTAACTCAGAACGGGTACTCTGTTGTTGTTGTGAAGAATGGGTGGGAGGCATGCTAGCCGCAACAAGGCTCTGTGCAAGAAGTTGTGCGTTAAGGCCACTTAGACCTCCCAGGATACCAGCGTTCAATCCATTGAACTGCGGGTATTGAGCTGCAAAGGTTGCAGCAAGGGGGCTATGGGAGCTATTGTTGCTTCCTGCAATCAATGCTGCAAGCACCTGCTGCACAGCAGCATTGCCGGCAGGGGGAACAGCAGAGGCAGTGTTTACGGATGGTTGGGTAGGAGCAGCATTTGCATTCTGCGCAAGATTGAGCAGAGCAGCCAAGGTGTTGATATCAACATTGGCAGTGGCTGGGGCACCGCTAGAGTGCACAGGTGGAGGGCCATAGGGCGGAATTGGAGGAGGAGGGACGGCAGTAGCAGGTGGGATAGGCAGGCCATACAGAAGTGATGGAGGGACGGGGGGCATTGGTGGGACTGCACTACGTGGCCGACCTCCATGGTTATAGGATTGCGTCAATACCATTGACTGTGGGGGAGGAGTAAAGTTGTGATGGGATCGCTGGACAATAACAATGGCGTCTTCAACGGAAATATCTTCGTACTCTATCGTATCAATACAGTTGAGTGCACAACACAACTACCTGGAAAGCATGCTCTACTACGTACCGTCAAATCGAATATTGTTTGAACCTTTTTCTGGGTCTCGCTCAAACACTTGCAGGTAAACTTTGTTTTTCGTATCATCACCAGGTTCAACCATTAGAATGGCCTTTACACCTTCCGTTATCATTTGCTTGACCACAGTGTCTCGCGTAAACCTCCCGTACCGCAGAAACAAGGTATGGATGGATATACCTTGATTCTTAAAGGAGTCCTCAATGAAGTTTACAAAACCACGGTTCACTTCGCCCCATGCGATGGTCTGGACAGTAGGTACATCTTTATCATACCGCCTCGGAAGCTGGAAATCATCATCCTCTATTTGCCCACTAGTTGCACCATAGGATAGTCGGGATCGGTCTACCACTAGGGCTCGTGGTCTGTTGCGCTCACTTGGAAGGGGGGATTTTTTGGTTACTCTTCGTGGGCTAAGTTCGCGTTCGTCGCGGCGAGTTTTTGTTTCATCTCGGGCGCGTGGATTACTCTTGCTATCATCTTTTCTGGTATCGCCGCGATCTCCATAGTATGGCCTCCTGCTTCCAAGGCGTTGGTCGATAGAAGGCCGAAAGTCATCTATTTTTGATGTACTGTAACTTCGAGAGCCATCGGAAAACTGATGATATCCTGTATTTGATCCGTATTCGTTGTTATCTACTGGTAGATCCCGCTCGGCTTCATTAGGATACCAACGTCTTTCATAGGTAGGGTAGGGATAGTCGGAGTCGGTGTTAGGGTAATCGGTATTTTGTTGGTTCCATTCGATGGTAACTGGCCTACCATTATCGTACTGTATCTCCTGATCGTAACTCTCTGGCGAAGTATCGTCTTGATACCCTCCGTAAATATTCTGCTCGGGTATTCTTCGTCCCACAATGACCATATCCCGTGAGTAGTCGCTTGGCCGATCTTCTCGATCAGCCCGATCACTTCGGTCGTGGCGGTCGTAACGGTCCTTGTTGGTATGTTCATCTCGTTGGCGGTGCTGGTCACCGTTTCGTTCCTTTGAAGAGGCTCGTCTGGAACTGCGTGATTCGCTCTCCCGGGAAGAGAATGGCTTATTTCGACACACTTCCAGGTCTGTAGAGTTAAGAGATCGACAGGACAGTCGGAGAATGGCAAAGAAGGGTAGATAGTAATACAGGGTATAAATTTTGATTAGCAATTGAACGATTGGGTCCCTTTCCCTTCTTTCTGTCTAATGCAATTTCCTTTTGGACATTGTCCAGGGTCTATGACTATTATAATACCAAGCTCTATCAATGAGATAGAGCTAATCTGTCTACGTATCATGATAGTCTAGTCACTGTGGATGCTGAAAAAAAAAGGATACATCCACTAGTACTAATATAAAACACCTCTTACAGCCAGAGACTCGCCAGTTCACGTAGACAAAATAGAGAATAAAAATCATACGTACCTAATACAAATCCTTTAAAGGTTCGGCCTTTTTCGGAACGTACCGCTTTAGCGCAAGTGTCTGAGTTTCGAAACTGAACAAATCCATAGTTGCCCTTCAAGCTCACTTCCAAAACCTCTCCATATTTTTCAAAATAATGCGAAAGGTCAAATCTCCTGATGTGTGGAGGTAACCTTCGTATGAACATTCGTGAATCTGGTGGAAGATCTTTCCAATCTACGTTTTTCCGCTGGTGTGTGTGTGTGGTGTCAGTCTTCCGCACGTCTTTTATCGACTTGCTTGTATTTTGTAAAGGAGACAATGACGACGGTGCCGACATAGGTACAGATGGTTGTGGTTCCTTAAAATGTATATTCTTAGGCTCCTCCTCTCTAGGTGGAGTGGTAGGGGCATTGTTTTCCGAATACGGGGAATGTTTTTCGTTGGTCTCGTGGAACGAGCTTTTTTGCACTGAAGCACGTCCATTCCCAAGGTTTAGACGTTTTTGTGGCATATGTTCACCACTCTCAGGTAATTCCCTTCCCTTTTTCACGCCAGAGCGGTCCATCATTGTTAAGTTATCGTTCTCGTTGCTGGTAATTCGTGATCGAACGCTGGAAGACACGGAAGCTTGTTCTTGGTTCACTTTTGTATCAAAATTACCAGAGAACAACATTGATAAAAATCTTCCGGATGCGCAAGGTTTTAATGGTTTACCTAAATTATTTTCTGAATTCGATTGTTGCAATGTCATGAATTTTGACCCACGCCCAGGCAACCGAATCCGTTTAAGCCATGAGTACCTAAGCCACTATAATGACGCTCATTGGTCTCCACTTGAATCGGCGAATCCTTCAGTGAACGATATTCCACAGCCGGAAGTAAGCTGTATCCTTCTTCTTGCACATCTAGGAGTGCCATATGAAGCTGGTTCTAACTTTCACTGTTGTTTTGGACTATCTGCTGCACAGCTTACAAACTACCTTTAACCCACTCTAGGTCGTATTTCTGATACGGCATTCGTTGCAGACACCAAGGGACTTACGACTCATATTTGCCCTATTAGTGATTACTGTTGTTCGCATGATTCGATAAAGAAATTTGGGATTATCTAGACTCTATATGTGAGAAAGGCTGTATTTCGCTATATTGTTACTCTGAAAAAAAAAAGAAAAGGACCCGACTCTCTATATCAAATTTAATCGTGATTATCTCAGGAACCTCTATTACATAGAAAGAAGTATCATACGGTCTTTCTCAAAATCAATGTCGCTCTGACCCAATCCGGAAGTCGCAAGTTGGCAAAAATAGAAGTCGTATGCATCGAGAATATCTTTGCGCTCGATGACAAACCAAACGTCGTATCCACAGAAAAGGATGGCACACAAGCCTTGACAGACCCATCCTTACACAAACACGTCAGCTTTGTGAGTCCTGAGTTCCACTCTCTTCTCTGTATTATTACATTTCAAAATGGACAATTCATTTTTTACGAAGATGGACAGGGTCATGTTGATGAGGGTGGCTGTCCTGAACCTATAGACTATATCGTTGATGAGGAAGTGTACGCACTTGAAACCGTTGGTTATCACACGGAACATTACGTAATACAACTTTTCAACATCACTCTGAGTCTGTTGCTACGCATACCACTGAGCCAAATACTACAAGCATTCGTAGGGATGAAGCAGAAGCTAAGCGTGCCTACATGACCTACACAGACCAAGATAAAGTAAGGTTTTTCAAATTGATGTTTGAGAGGGTCTTGAGTGTGTCCGCTGATGCAAAGTAGTTAGGAATTCATGTTTGTTCAGCACAAAGATGGGAGTTACAATACGAAAAGGACTCTGAAAGCATTTTAAAAAAGCGTAAAAACAATGGTCATCCGCGTAGTCTTGATGAAGAACATAAGAAAGTTATCTTAGAATGCGTTAACGAGAATCCATCGATTGTCCTAGAGCAGTTGATGGAACAACTGATTCAGAGGTTTCAGGGAGTGAAGGTACCCAAAGCGACACTTCACCGGTTTGTAAAGAACGAATGCAACTAGTCATTGAAAAGGCCCGGTTTCAGCCTGTAGACAGGAACAGCGAGGCTAATATCCAAGAACGCCTTGACTGGTGCGTAAATGGGACAGGAGCGACATTGGCTTTAGAAAAAACTGCCTCTTTCTTGATGAATCTACGTTCCATATCATCATGAAATGCAGCATGGTATGGTCCAAGAAATGGTCATCTGCAATGGTTACAGTGCCAAAAACAAGAGCAAGAACAACTACAATCTTGGGAACAATCTCGGCATCAGATGTCATCAAATGCAGCTTAAGATTCCCACAGCCTCCGGCCAAGAAAAGGAAGAGGGCAGACCTTTCCGAAGCTGTAAGCAAGGGCACTGTAACTGGACATTATCTAAGCTTCCTTACGGCTACAATGGATGAAATGGATAACTAGGAGTACATGAAGGGGCACTATTTGGTAATGGATAACGCTTCTATTGATAAGGCTGAGGATATCGATGCGCCTATCTACCACCATACTCGCCTGAACTCAATCCTATTGAGCAGTTTTGGTCAGTTGTCAAGAGCAAAGTAAAACGCAACGGATACTTGGAAAGCGAGACATTGATGACATGAATCAAGGAAGCATCCAGTAGCTTACGGCTAAGTGATTTCGAAGGTTTTATTTCTCATTCTTATAGATGCTTAGATAACTGTCGTAACGGAGAGCAGCTGTGATATAATCCTCCGTAGATCACATATGTAGTAGAAAGAAAAATAGAAACAAGCAAAAGAAAAGCAGCCAGCAGGCTAACCGAGCGGGCTGACCACTGGTAAAGAGCGGTAATTATGGCTGCTATAATGTTTGATCGACCTCTATCTTACTCAGTTTTATTGAGAATTTGCTACAGCGCCTCTAACCAGTCTTCACTTAGTTCTTTGTGACGCATAAATAACTTTTATATTCTTTATGGTATGTGATAAAAATAAATATATTAAATGATCATGTTACAGCTACCATCATAGGATCGTGCGCATATATTCCGCTACATCAATATTGATAGATCCACTGCTTTCAATATTTAGTTCATCAGCGATCATAGTTTGCTCCTGACGCATGATCATAATAACGGAAAGAAGCTCAAAAGATTTATACCATTTAATTCAGCAATTGGATGGTGTTGGTAGTTCGGCAGAGCGGTGCTGTTGTACAATATATTTGCCAGGGTTATCTGGATTCAGGTGAGCGTTCGTAAGTGTGCGGATTTTTACAGCCGGCTTTGTCTCATCACTACTTCCAACAACACAATGGAATTGCGCATGTTTTTTATGGTGTGGTTCAGATGTGCTCCATTTTTTCTGTCGCCGGACCACTGAAGACACCATTACAATTCTGTTTTGTCTATTTTGATCATAACCCGACCGTCAAGGTACCGAACACCTGCTTGACTCCG